>JAHDVF020000916.1:0-242636 GCA_022606425.2 Lepidostoma basale | reverse complement strand
GTCTAGTGACTTCTATAACTTTTTCGTAGGTCTATGAATAGCAACTACTTGAACCATTCCAAAGCCGTATTTTACCTTTTCTGATAAAAATTAACAGCAGTTCTTTCTTTAGTTTTAAATAATAATTTCTCGCCTTCTGGGTACCACATTTTGCAGTCACCGGGTCCACTCCGGGTGCAAACTTGCAAGATCCACCGAGCAGGTTGTCCAAACATATTTTAATAGCTTTAACTCCCACAAAAAAAGAGAAACCATATCGAACCTGCAAGACGTGTGCAATGCACATAAAAAATAGTGAGACTCGGTATATGTGCAATCATTGCAATGTGGCTCTCCATAATGGCCAATGTTGACAAATCTACCATACAAAAATGATATGTTAAAGTGTTTTAGATTCAACTCAGTATTTTCATAATTATACCACTTTTAAGAAACCCTTCACAAAGCATGAAATTTCACAAAAATGGGCCGGGTACAGGGGTAAGTTTTATAGTGTATTCGGCCGGGGCTCAAAGTGTTAATAACCCCTATTGTGCGACTGACTTCATTTGAAGTAAAAAAAATAGTATTGAGCTACGGTTGGCTACATATACAACTCGGACAGATAGTCCTCGTTAATCATTATATTACGTACAATTTTAAATGAGACCTGTTAATGTAGTTTACCAAAGTTCGAAATCACTTTTTTTACTGCAAATGTAGCCAGCCGCACTATACGTGTTAAGGACTCATTTACTTTACATTTCTTCAATATTTCTTCGTGTGGTGTTGTTTCATTTATCCTTTTTCTGTTCAATATCGTGATCTCATCTCTCTCTTCTACGGTAATTATTTTACATTCACCCTTCTTTTGTCAGTTTTATGTTTCACTTCCAAATATAAGGGTCGGTACAAGCACCGCTGTGCATTGCCAACTTAGCTTTTTGGATAAACTTTTGTTTGTGACTCAAATTTTATGTACACCATTCACCTTGTTCCTTGTCCCAAACCTTTTTTCAATATCCTTCTCCACTCGCTCATCCATTGTAAACATACTTCCTAAATACATAAATTCAGAATTTCACATTCACGCTAATGTCTCAGACTGTCATGTTTTATTTTTTTTCGAAAATTGTTACTTTGGATTTCGTTCATCATCAGGTCTTTTATCTTACCTCATTTTTTTGAATGGCCCTAAATATGGTCTCATCGTTTCTATTGCTCTCGCCAATGTGGTGGAATGTTTGGCTGACTTTGTGTAGTTTCCAGTGGCGCCGGTGATATATTAATAACACTACTCGCGGAGGCAACTTCCCCGACCCCGTATACCTCATACGTACTAACTAGACGCCAGGACTTATACGAGTAGTTCATGCTCGCTGTCAGCAAGTAGCACGAGTCCGCATTGGACGTCACATACACGTATTAAAATTAAATGATTGCGTTCCTCTTTGTAGTAGCAATTTGTTTTATCAAAACACGACGATGAAAATATGAAGCCAATAAATTATAAATTTCATATGTATCACACGGTAGGATACATTCATATCAACCCACACCTACTAATTCCAGAATGACTGAATTGCGCTCGCCGCAGGCTTCAGCTAATATGCTCTGCTACTGTGACCACATACCAAATATGCTCTATACTTATGATTAATGTCTTGACTCGTTTTCAAAAGAGCCGATTAGACGTGCAAAACTCTTAAAATGTATACCTGATAAGAAATTAACGCATTATTAATTGTAGGTCGAGGAGCGTGCTATCTTTAGCGGTTTTTAATATTACAACAGCCGCGTTATTAATTAATACAAAAAATCCGTCGTCCATTAATGGAGTAGCCTCGTTAATTATTACTTATTAAATTGCTATTTTATTACTACAGTTTATTTTAAGTTTTATTTGTTTAAATCATTTTACTACCGGACGTTTTAAATCTTATATTTTTCTGGTGTCAGTTTGTTTTACGTATTGTTTATTTAAATCATTACATTTAAAATCTTAATTTTTTTTCTGGGGTCAGTTTGTTCTATATATCATTTTGTTTAAATCATTTTACTATCGTTTTCAACCTTATATTTTCCTGGTGTCTGTTTGTTTTACGTATTTTTTGATTAAATCTTTTCACTGCCGGGCGTTTAAAATCTTTTTTTTCTGGGGTCAGTTTGTTTAATGTATTGTTTTGTTTTAATCTTTTTATTGCCGGACGTTTTCTTGTTGCTTTGTTTTACGTATTGTTTTGTTTAAATCATTTTACTGCCGTATTCAATATCTTCTTTTTCTGGTGTCGATTTGTATCATGAATTATTTTGTTCTCCACTTGTTAGGTACTCTAGTTTCGACTGATTTCAGAAGTTATATTAGGTCCTTACATATGAAATTGGCGTTTTGTATGGGAGGAACATAAAGTTGATTTTTTTTAATATAATATATTTATTTAATCAAAGTATGTACCATTGCTATCTATGCACTTTTGCCATCTCATAGGTAGTTCATCGATCCCTTTACTAAAAAAAAACATTCGGACGGGAATCAATAAAATCTTTGAAGTCGGTTTGGACTGCCCCATCGGAGTTGAATTTTTTCCCTTGCAAGAAGTTATCCAAATTTCGAAAAAAATAGTAATCTGTTGAGGCAAGGTCCGGAGAGTACGGTGGATGTCTTAGACATTCCAATTGAAGCTCTTCTAATTTGGTAGCCGTCTGTTGTGCAGTGTGTGGTCTAGCGTTATCATGAAACAGCAGTGGCCTAGAGCGATTAACCAGCCTCGGTTGTTTAGCAGCTAGCTTTTCCATCATGGTTTGCAGTTGCTGACAATAGACATCTGCCGTAATCGTCTGGCCAGATTTAAGAAAGCTGTAGTGAACGACACCAGCACTAGTCCACCAAACGCTCACAAGTAACTTTTTTGGAGTCAATTTTCGCTTGGGGCATGGTTTGGCTGGTTCGGCAGGGTTCAGCCATTGCGATGAGCGCTTCCGATAATCATACAGGATCCACTTTTCATCACAGGTAATGATTCGATTCAAAATCCCTTCATTATTGTGCCGGTTGAGTAATGCAACGCAGCAGTCAACGCGCGTTTGTTGATTTGCTTCACTCAATTCGTGAGGTACCCACCTTTCAAGCTTTTTCACCTTCCCAATTTGCTTCAAGTGGATTAAAACAGTTTTATCACTAACACCGCAGCCTGCAGCTAACTCGGACGTGGTTTGCGATGGATCCGCTTCCACAATAGCCTTCAATTCTTCATTATCAACTTTGGTCTCCGGCCGTCCACGGGGCTTGTTCTGCAGGTCGAAATTTCCAGAACGAAAACGTTGGAACCAAAAACGCACTGTGTTTTCTTTTGCGGCACCGTCGCCATACACATCATTAATCATTCGAGCCGTTTCTGCAGTACTGGTGTCACGGTGGAACTCGTACTCGTGAATAACGCGATATTTCAAGTTTTTCATTTTGTAAACTGAGTGACGCAAAGAAAAAAAACAATTGAGGAAAAAACAAATGAATTATATAATAATTTTCGAAACACAAATACTTGAGTAAATAGCTGTATAAATTTGAATTTGGAATTCCTAACCAAAGAGAAGATATTTGAGATCAAAGTTGCCAGTACGGGAAAACGCCAATTTCATATGTAAGGACCTAATATTATTTGTCAACTTGTACACTCATCCACTGCTGGATGTAAGCTTCTCCACCCCCATCATATTTCTCTCGGTCTCTCGCCAGTGTTCTCCAGGCCCTTCCCGCCGCTTCCACAATATCATGGCTCCACTTGGTAGGCTGTCTCCCGATACTTCTCCGGCCCAACCTTAGCCTCCATTCAGTAACACTCCGACGTGTATGTCAAAGACAAAAATTATGACTAAGAGACAATTGAAGATAATAAAAATGTAGAAGTTGTGGATGAATATGTGTACCTTGGTTATTTGTTGGCTTTTAGAAGAAAAGGTCAAGTCACCAAATAAAGTTTTCTATTAATATTATTTTATTTATAGTTATGCTACGTTTCGCCTTGTTAAGGTATTAACAAATGTGATTTTGATTTTTATAATGATATTATCTTACTACCACAGCCTCCAGAAAAGCGGGGTGATGGTTAGTTAGTAAGTTACTTTTTATTTATAATGACAGACCACAAAGTTGATGCCGTAACAACCACGAAGTTAAAGTTATCAGCCAAGGTAATAAATGAAATGAGCTGTGACATCAAAATTATAGAGGCAATTAATTGTGCATATCACGTTTGTATCATGTTTTATCACGCAAGATATTAAAAACAGACGTAGACAAAGATACATGCAATGTAAATATTTTACAATATGCAGTGTTTGAAAATCAAAACGTAACATCATACCCGCAACTAATATAATTTGTAAGTATTGTACAATACAAAAGATAAAATAATCTTTTTTGACACTTTGATAAAGGATGAAAGTATAATAAATGCATCAGAAATGAGATCTCTAAGACGAATGTGTCGACGACTCTACGACGTCTCTAAGACGAACGAGTCGAACGATTTAATTATGAATGTCGGAAAGTCAAAGGTGCTAGTTTTTGAAAGGGAGGAGCAAATGTCAGTTTGTAATATAAGTGTGAACGAAGAGAACTTGGAACAGGTGAGGGAATTTGTGTATTTAGGTAGCATGTTCACAGCAGATGCCCGAACGGATAGTGACGTCGAAAGAAGGGTTGGTGCGGGTAACAAAGTGAATGGAGCTTTAAAAGTAGTTATTGGAAACAATAATATAACAATGAAAGGGAAAACGGCCGTTCACAGTGGAGTTCTGGTCCCAACCCTTATGTATGGAAGCAAAGCATGGAACTGGCAGAAGAAATATGAGAGCAGAATAAATGCGGTAGAGATGAGGTCCCTAAGACGTATGTGTGATAGAAAGATGTACGACAGAATCTCAAATGCTGATATTAGGAAGGAATGTAGAGCGAAAGAAGGTATTATGAACAAACTTATGAAAGGATCGCTGCGTTGGTTCGGACGTATGGAGCGCATGGGTGAAGAAAGAATGGTCGGAAATGGAGTCGAGGTAGACCGAGGAAAATATTAAAGGTTGGTCATGTCAGAAGCCGGAAGAATCGACGTGCGTGTATGACTCGTTGTATGAATGTGGAAGAAGCTAGAGAGGTATGTCAGGATAGAGTAATGTGGCGGTCCATTCTCTCTGCCTACCCCTGCGGGGAAACGGCATGATGGTTTGTTGTTGTTGTTGTTGTCAAATGTAAATATTATATATGAAGTGAGAGCGGTGCGAATGAAATAAGTGTTACAAACAAAATATAGAAAGGGTTGTTAAGATAGTTGGTCACATGGAAATATTATGAAAGGAATAGGTATAAACCAGATGAATACGCTTTAAATATTATTATATAATACAATACAATTAAAAAAGGGGCACTTAGATGGTTTGGACATATAAATCGAATGAATGAGGAGAAAATGGTTAAATCATATCACAAGCGGTGGGAATGAATAAACATGCCCAAGAAAAAAAAATGCCAAAGAGACATGATATTAACTTCTTCTACAACTTATTTTAAAAGATCTGACAATCTGTGGCACAGAAATCGTGTCTTCTGGGATGATGAGGTCCAGCTGTCCGTCTTCCAGGTGGACGGTGTCCGGAGGGGATTTTATAAGCGGCTGTATATTTCGTATAGTATAATCAAATCAATCAATTACTAAAAGGCGGCCATGTTCGAAGTAGGGACTATCGACGAGGGTGCGTGTCACGGTGCACGAATGTAGAAGATGACGAGAGTTACGTTTGGATAGAACAGTATGGCGGTCCATCCTCTACGTCTACCCTTCCGGGGAAACGGCGTGATGGTCAGTTGGATATTTAGAATAGAAAAGTTTAAAGATACAAGACGTACAAAATAACAGATAATATATTTATAAAAAAACTACATTAAAAATATGAAGGTAGATTCAGCACCAATGATAACCAGTTATTTATATTTCCGAGTTAATCACGAACCAGTTTCTGATAACACCAATTCCTGTCATCAAGTAGAATAAAACTAGTTTTATTGCCTATCTGTGAAATACATTTATTATTAATAATTAAATGCATTTGTTAACTCTATTGATTATTTTTTATTCAAAATTAACTGGCTTTTATGCCCCAGTCGTTCAGTCATTCGATGGATATGAAGTTACTACAATGTATTATAAATACACGTATCTTAAGTAATATGTAGTTTCACAAGCTTTTACAGTTATATATTGTTTCTTGAACAATAATGTTAACCTTTTTATTAAATAATTAAAACGAATGAAAACGCCTGTTTTCAAAAAGTTTTATTATATTAATGGGAAAGACATGTTTCACCTTTCTGAGAAAGAACCGTCGTTTCTATGTTTGTACAGTTCATTTTCCGCTATTTCTATTAAGAACTGCCAACAAGTTTTGTATTGTGTTTTGGTAAATTCCCTAGCAATCTAAAACCTTTACACTTTCTTAACGAATGGCATGGAGCAAGATCTTTTTTGAAAATGTCAATTCCCGTCCGTGATTTGAATGAACATGTTCCACTAGTTTCAATACGTCACCTGAGAGGAAGAGGGTTCTAACTAACAAAATTTCACATTTGGCTTTTTTTCGTGAAAAGGGTTCTTACTAACCTTATCTATACGTACAATTAAAAAAAAACATGTAATAGTATCGTCATTTTGATGTTACGAAAAGAATCAAGTTCCATCTGATCATTCAAAACACACGATTTACTGAAGAAGGATTCATTTAAACTTAAAACTTTATTATTCCAACTGTTGCCAGACAAAATTTACACGTTTCTCGGTAAAAGAATCTCTGGAAATTGGAATAAAACCCCTTTATTCCAAGATACACACCCGAAACCAACAAAATTTGACTTCATTTTTCTCAGCTTTTTACTATTGTCAGTTGGAACCTTCTTACTCTCAGGTGACGAATACCAAAAGTCTAGAACATTCTTGAGTATTCTGTTTCCTGAGAAGCATTTTTAAGTTCACTTGTTTCCGTAATTACGTAGAGTAAGTTGGTTCTTAACACGAAGAAATACAATCGAATGATCGAGAACTCTTTTTACAAATTGAAATAATGACCATAAATAAACGAAACGTTTGTAATCATTTTGGATGAGTTCGTGAACACTTCAAATTCACCATTTCGAGTGCTTTGGAAGGAACGGTTAAATTATTATTGAAAATAGATTAACAGTTCATGGCAGTTGATGTTCGGGTGGCGGGTGAGTACAACTGGAACATACCTGTAAATGTATAGTACACTCATTCACCAACACACAATTTTATTATCTATGAAACATTCTTAGACCGATCAAAGCAATTATAAATATAATATTATGTGTACGATAAGAACAGAATAAACGTGGTAGAGATGAAATACCTTAGACGTATGGGTAGTAAAACGATGAGTGATAGAATTTCAAATGCTGATATCATAAAGAAATGTAGAGCGGAAGAAATTGTTATGAACATAATTATGAAGCATTGGTTTGGACATATGGAACTTATGAACGAACTGTAACTAAGGATTAATTGTATCTCAATAGAGACGAAGATGTAAATTGTTTTTTTGGAAACAGAATATGGTGGTCGGGGCGTTTTCAGGACTTATGACCTGTCATTGGTTGGGTTAAGCGATCGCTTTATGTTAACAACATTCCCCATTCCGCCCTTCTTACGAACACACCACGTCTGACAAATTTTTGGAAGTTGTATATATGCTACTATGTTGCGCCACACTCACATGTAACCATTGAAAAAACCAAAAACTGGTCCAAGTTTAAAAAAGCATAAAAATTGGAGAAGTATTCTCCTGGCGTTGTCTAGCAAATGTAGCCTTACATTGCATTAATAAAAGATTTTCTGCTTAATGCTTACACCTATTCTTAATGGATGGCGCTAGTGTAGATTGAACTAGTAATATGTGAAGTGTGGTGCAACATAGTAGCATATATACAACTTCCAAAAATTTGTCAGACGTGGTGTGTTCGTAAGAAGGGCGGAATGGGGAATGTTGTTAACATAAAGCGATCGCTTAACCCAACCAATGACAGGTCATAAGTTCTGTAAACGCCTCGACCACCATATTCTGTTTCCAAAAAAAAAACAATTTACATCTTCGTCTCTATTGAGATACAATTAATTATTAAAAATGAATAACCCGCAATGGGTAAAATCCAGTATTTGTCTACAAATATTGGTAACATTCATGAACTGTAACTACTTTAAAAAATACATATACGAGTAGGAGTGTAGAGAGTAAAATATACGATTAAAATCGTCGATTTTCCGATTTTTTTTTTATATTTTATGTGACTGACATGTTTGTCAGTAACATAAAATAAAATTTAATTTCAAGAAAAAAAAAAAACATTTTCATTCGAATTAATTATTTAATATGGAGTTTTGCATCATTGTTCAAGAAACAATAAATAAGTATGTTAATTTAATAACACAAATTTTCTAGAATACAAACTTAATTATATCACCATGTTACCATCATCGGCTGTCCCTCGTGTCCGAGGAAGACTGTCCTTCACGGTTGTGGGTCCGCATGTGGCTGAAGAGTCCGATCCTGGACCCACATATTCTGTGGCATCTGGGGCAAGGGAAGGCGCTTGCAATGGAGCCGTCACCGTCTCCCAGTGGTCTCTCTTTTCTCCTCTTCCTCCACTCTGCGACGTCGTCTCTACGCTGTGCTTCAAATTCTTGCGTGCCTTTATGTACTGTTGTTCTCCACCTAGGTCTGTCTTCTGCAGTATTTTCCCAGCAATCACAGTCGATGGTAGTCTTTTGTAGGTTTCCTTTAAGGGAGTCCTTGAAGCGTTTCCTCTGATGTGATCGTTTCCCTTGGGTAAGCTGAGAGTACATAATCTTCCTTGGGAGTCTTGTCTCAGGCATTCTGATAACGTGACTAGCCCAGCGTCACCATAAGATTACTAATAAACCGTTATGTTACTAACAATTACACCAATTTCTAACAACGAACTTCGTGGCAAAGTGGGTAAGAGCTCGGGCTGCCAAACAGAAGGTCCCGGGTTCGATTTCCGGCGATAGTAGTGTGTTATCACACTACTTTTGGTTTGGCGATAGATTAGCTCTACCTATCACATGTCACTAGAATCAATATAATTGCTATAAAAAAAAACAATTGTATACAGTAATTGGATTCAAGCGACCAATTATATACAAGAAAAAAAATTCTATTACCATTCAATTAATATGGTCTTATTATGTAGTTGTCACGGATACAATACATATTATAATCATGTTAAGAAATAAATTTAAAAAAAAAGTGTAGAGTGTTATTCGAAAAGGTTCCAGATGCGTGTTTGTGAAATTGAGTTAAATATACCATCAGTATTATTTTTGCACACTTTATGTTTGACAAAACGTTTGAGCTGTACTTTTTTTATTATTATATTTTTTTATTGCATTCAACCCCTATTTTTTTTAAATACATGTATGTACATTTTTAAATTTAGTTACTGATATATTATAGATAACGTTATGCTACGTAAATTGACATTTGAAATAAACCATTTGGAACGCAAATAAATTTTTTATAAATAATCAAAATAATATAAAAATCTGAATTTTGCTCTCCTGTAAAATTCATAAAAAAGTAGTTGGGACCTTTTGCCAAATAGGTAACGATATATGTTCCTAAAGATAATCTGTTATAATTTGCAATATTGTACTTCAAATAAAAAGCATTTGAATTCAGATTATCATAATCATAAAACGCATTTCACCATAAATTCAACATTGTATCATATACTTCGGTTTTATTGAGCCATTCGTATCATCTATTGATCACCGTGTCGCTAAATTTAATGGAGTTAGCCATCAAGTAGCTCCAATAAAACAGTCTTGTTGGTTAGTTCAAGTGGTGGCTTTAACTGGCAAGAATACCGGCAACAAAATAACTAATCCTATCTCAGGAACAAGAATATTAACGTACGAATAGCTAAGGATTTCAGGGATCGCCAAATAATCGAAAGTGGGCATTTAAAAAAATCATTAATTACATTAAAAAATTACTCCTAATAATGCGGTGATATGGTTAAATGAACAGGGAGGACGTGTGCGATGGTACGGTTATGTGAGCAGTACAGACAATGAATATATTGTCCACAAGACCCTAGTGGAAGATGGAAGGAGGGAATCGGGTCGGCCTCCTTCAACGTAGATGTCCACAGTCAGAAACGACCTGAGGGCTCTGCGACTGAACAGCCAGATGAACCAGGTTCGCGAAGCTTGGCGGAGCAATATTAAGAGAGCCGACCCCAAATAACGGGAAGTAGCTAGGTGAAAGAAGAAGATTATTGTGTTCAAATTCCTTCGTGAGAAGTTGACTGCCATCTATCCTTACATCTTCTTGGAGGGTAAGCGATCCTTCGCTTTACGCTTCAAGAAAACTAAATATTTGCATGATAATATATCATTTAAAGCAAATAAAGAAAAGTGCATGTTGTTAAAATCTAGAATTTGTAATACAAAGTAAAGATAATGAAAATTCTTCTTCTTTTTCTACAGTTTGTTGTTGCGGTCCACTCCTGGACCTACCACTTCTCGTATTTTTCACCCTTTTCTATCTTGAGCGATCTGCATCCAGCATTTCCAGCACTCTTTCGGATATCGTCGCACCAACGCAACTGTGGGCGACAACTCCACGCTCTGCCGTCCTTGGGCACCAACACAGCAATGGCTTTGTTCACTTTTAATCTGTGCCACGTTTCGCACATCCCTACTTAGGGGTTGCGGCCCCTTGATGACATCGGAGACCTTTGTCTTGACTCGCATGTCCTCATTTCTGAAATCAGAAATAAAATATACTCGTATATTATAAAAAAAATCACTTTTACGGATTGGTTTGCAGCAAAGTTTATGAATATCATTGTTGGTTCTTGGGATGCAAGTTGTGCCTTTTTAATGCTAGTTTCCCGTTACTTTCCTCATTCATTTGCAAACGGTAGATTAATTGTACAACATTTTAGTTATTAATTCTCATGACATGTGATAGGAAGCTAATGTGTCGCCATTTAATTGTCACGTGAATTCTACACCAGACCAAAGAAAGTTTGTGCCTATTGGTGGCGATGAGGTTCGCAACCCATCACACCGCGTCTCTCGCGGGGGCGAAAAAAGAAGGATGGAGTGCCGTATCGGTAAAAGTGTGAAAGTCCATTCTTTCTGCCTACCCTTTCGGAGATATGGTTAGTTAGTTTTTACCAAAGAAAGTTGGGAATCGATCTTGGGACCTTTCACTGTGGCAGTCATAGCTTTTGTCACTTTATTACGAAGATCGAATTGGAGCAGATTGTTACGAACCCCTGACGCGAGGGTTAATGAGAATAATTTCAATTAAATTGCTCACGCGGGCGTCCAAATTCTACGTGTTTATTGCGATTTTCCTGAGGCATAGACCAGATTTTCCAGTTTGCTTATGAGTTTACACACATCCACGGAGGATAAGAGTTTATATCGTGTCGGAACAGTTAGGCAGCGAATGTAAAGTACACAGTTGTGGAGTGCGCGGTCCGCGGGAATGTGGAACGTGTCACTTTAATTAGTGGCACTCGCCTCTAAATGGTTAACCAGCTAGATTGTAACAAGCGCAGTGGCGGGGGTGAAATTAAAAAAATATTTGGTTCGTCCTTAAAGGGAACCAAACCGTTTACAGGTAATTTAATATTGAAAACATCGCCCCTTTTATCATATATTTTTTATTTATTCTATTTTAAAGGAGTAATAATGGTTTGAAAAAGTTAAGTTTTAATCTTATTTATTGTTTCTTGAACAATGATGTTAAACATCATATTAAATAATTTATACAAATCAAAAGGTTTTCTAAAAGTTCTATTATATTATATGAGAATGGCATGTTTCGCCTTGCTAAGGTGCTAAGGTAGGTGTTACTAAACTTCTAGAAAACATACGTTTACATTCTTATGTAATAAATTATTAAATGATTAAGAATAATGAAAAGGTCAATTTTCTAGAAGTTATATAATATATTACGGAAACGACATGTTGCCTTTGCTATGGCATTATCAAATAACATTTTATATAGAGTTTTACATCATAATTCAAGAAACTAACAAACAAACAAGAAAGCCAAGAAACTATAAATTAACAATATCAATATAAAGCTGCTGTATAAGTTTTCCGAGATCTTGGGTATTGTGGTTTCAAAAATCGTGGCCGACTCCATATTTAGGGTAGTTAATCTATTACCATTAATGAATAAAAACTCGTCATTTAAGATTAATTCAGACGTACTACAGAGAGCCAGAGCCAATAGGGAGCTGTTGTCGAGTGTGAAAGTTAGAAAAGTCTCATATTTTAGTCATGTGCTAAAGGGGAAAAAATACCACCTCATTCGACTGATGTTAATGGGTAAAGTAGAGGGACGTCGGGGAGTTGGTAGAAGAGAGTTGTCCTGGCTGCGAAACGTAAAATAATGGACAGGATTGACAAGAATTCAGAACCTGTTCCAAGTGGCGCAGGACAGAGATGTCTTTGCTGCAGTGATCGCCAACGTTGGGGGGACCTGACACGGCATCGAAAGAATAAGAAGAATTTAAGATTTCGAATAAAATAATTAAAGTCACATTTATTGCTTCTTAATCAATTATGTGAAATCTAAATTTAATAAATATCTAATATAACATATGATAATGCCTTTGTAAGGAGAAACGTGTCATTTCCATAAAACGAAATAAATTTAAAAAAAAAACGGAGATTGTTACTAGTATTTATTATACAATTTCTGTGTTAGAAAAATTATATGGGATTAATTAAAATTTTACTCGACACCACTGTGATCGGATCGGAAGAGTGCGTAAGATAATAATTTGACAGGGCTGTTTTATATTATTATATAAATGAACTGCTTGGAAGAGATTACAAATAATACAGAAATGTCAATGAATGGCGGTCACAAATGATATCCAACTTTCATGATTGTGTTCTTCTCATAATTAGAGTGTTTCTTAATTTTATACACAGAAGTTATCTCTTCAGATGTCAACTAGCTGACAAGACAAATCGCCTTGCTACTGAAGTTTTGTAGTGCTACCGTATTGTTATTGGGAGAAGAAAAGTTCTTGGCTTTATATCGACTGATAAACGGCGCTGTAAACGAAAATATCAAAATATACTTTAATATGAAGGACTTAATTATGGTGTGGCATTATTTAACATAATATTAGAACGCTTTTACTAGTTTTTAGATAACTATAATTTTATTTTTGGTTAAAACCAATCGGTTTTGCTCGCCGGAGCTTCGTCAGGGATACAAAATAAACTAAAAAAAAGTGTTTTTTTGTTTTCTTTGTAACCCTGAGTAGGCTCTGGCGGGAGCGAAACCGGTTGGTTTTAACAAAAAATTAAGTGATGTAAAAACTAGTAAAAGTATGTTAATAATATATTTATTATTATAATACTTTAAATTGGAACTAAAACGATCTAAATATTATTATTAAAAATATTTGAATACGATAGTGTTATTTGTTTTAACACCACTTTTTTAAATACATAGTTTCGCTTCCATCGAAGCGTCATCAAGGTAACAAAATAAAATTTAAGTGTTAGTGAACAATGTGATTTAAAATCGAGATACACGAGTATTTTAAAAGATTTTAAATAATATCACGAGTGTTGGAGATGTAGATATTATTATTATTATTATATTTGTTAATACTTTGTTGAATCGCTCTTCACATCATGACAGCATGAGCCAAATCGATGTAAAGGGTATTTATAGCTATCATATTGATTCTCGTGACATGTGATAGGTAACTAATCTATCGCCATTTTATTGTCAAGTGAATTCTACACCAGACCAAAGACAATGTGACAATCACATTGAACCTGAACCTTCGGGGTGGCAGTCAATGCACTTACTACTCAGCCACGAAGGTCGTCACATACACTTCTTATAATTGAATTTGACACTATTGGAATTCCTTTGCCAGTTTCACACTTCGCTTAGTTCAAATAAATAATTTCTAAGTAATATTTAATCAGAACAAAGTGCATTATTTCGAATTACAGAGAGAATCGAAGTATTCCTCTCTCGCTATCTTGTATTCAAAATATTCTCGTACTCTTTTTTGATGGCACCCGGTTTTTTGCCTATTCATGGATGATGGAAGATGAAGCCAGAGTCAAGGTTGGGTCGGAGAAGTGTCGGGAGACAGCCTACCAGGTGGAGCGATGATATTGTGAGGACCGGACGGCAGGAAGGGCTTGGAGAACGCTGGCGAGAGACCGAGAGAGATGGCGTGGCGTGGCTGTGCTTACGTCCAGCAGTGGATAGAGACAAGCTGACGAAGATTATGATTACTGAAAGTTAATGTAAGTATGAATTCATTATGTAATTTTAGACTATGATCGATTTAAAAAAAAAATTTTACTCCGAAATTATTTGTATTTTTCAATGTAATACGAAACGCAAGCATTCACGCATAATTTAAAATTTAATTATTTGCCAACATATTTATTGGGAGTGCAAGAGGTTAAGTACACCTTTATGCGAATAATATGCAAATAATATTATTTATGAACTTTATATATTATACATACTTACACCCACTACGTATATCGCCACGCAGAGACTCGATTGATTAATGATTAAAATAATTGAGTGTTTTGCATCTGTATGCAGAAGAATAATTGAGTATTTGGCATCTGTATGCACAGTTAGTACGATTGAAAAAGTGTGCATATATCGTGTTAGAAAACACATTTGACAAATCGATTAAAACAAAGCTTTTTTAGATGTAAATATATGTATTTTTGTAACGGTTGAATTTGATGTACTGTTATAATATCACAATTTATACGATTTTCAATGAATTAAAACACTGTTCAAGGATTTGTATCTCAATAGAGACGAAGATGCAAATTGGAAACAGAATATGGTGATCTAGGTGTTTACAGGACTTATGACCTGTCATTGGTTGGGTTAAGCACACGCTTTATTTAATACAACCTTCCCCATTCCACTTTTCTTACGACCACCATGTTTGATAAATTTTTGGAAGTTGTATATATGTTAATCTATAACACCAAACTTCACATGTTAGTTTTAATCTACACACTAGCGCCATCTATGAAG
Organism: Lepidostoma basale; assembly: GCA_022606425.2. Lineage (NCBI taxonomy): Eukaryota > Metazoa > Arthropoda > Insecta > Trichoptera > Lepidostomatidae > Lepidostoma > Lepidostoma basale. The sequence goes on along the minus strand of JAHDVF020000916.1, from coordinate 227,495 downwards.
AATGTTTTTTTTAAGCATTAAGCAGAAGATCTTTTTTATTAACGCAATGTGAAAGGCTACCGCCATTAACGTATTGCTATATAACGCCTGGAGATGTCACTTCAATTTATATGCTATAACTTGGATCAGTTTTTGTTTTTACAATATTTTGAATGTATACAAATACTTGTAGATGAATACTGGATTTTACCCATTGCGGGTTATCAATTCAAATATTAATTGTATCTCAATAGAGACGGTAAAATCCAGTATTCGTCTACAAGTATTTGTATACATTCAAAATGTTGTAAAACACTGTTTTTTCCATTTTATCAGTTTATTTTTCTCGACATGTTCCGAAGGCTTTAAAAACGAGTTTGTATCGTTATCCTGATGATGAAATGTTAGATTAATAAAATGTGAGTTTATAAATTATCAACACCATTGCCAACATAAAAAAATCTTTCGGATATACCATATCTCAAAACTACTAAACAACAATTTAATATCGTTTGCGGTTTTTTTAATAATAGCTCAAAGTAATGTATGCATCGTCTTGATATACGGCTGCGAGACATGGTATGAGATAAAAAAACGACTGGAGGCATTTAAGATGTGATGCTACTGAATAATTTTAGGAATTTTCTGGAGAGACCACATTTCAAAAGACGGGGTTCCCACAGAATCGAAGGATGGAGGCAACTTATCAAATCAAAGATGGATCCGTCATATTATGCGCCTTGAGGATCTCCTGAATAACATGATAGAGGGGATGGTTTAAGAAACTAATTGTAGAGGGTTCCCCTGATGGGAATATCTGAAACAGGTGTGCGAGTATATGAACTGCGTCTCATGTTGAGTTGAAGAGGGCTGCAGAAGACAGAGCGCAATGGAAGACAAGACTGAAGACCAATCAACTATGCTTCGAACCAATCCATATGATTAAATGGTCTACGAAGAAGAACAAGCTTGGCTTTGATTGATTGTTTCTCACTTTCTATAATATATATGGAAAAGTAAAGAGTTATGTTTCTCATAACATTATAATAATAATAATAATAAATTGGATAATTTATAGAGCGCCATTTTAATGAATTACTCATCTCAAGGGCGCTGTAGAAAATAATAATAATAAACATATTTAGTATGAGGGCTGCACCTGACGTAGTCGATCAGCCCTTCTTATCAGGAAATAATAATTTGAAAAGGTGTGTTTTGAGTCTTGATCTGACTGATTATCTATGCACTTAAGGTGTGCTGGAAGATTTTTCCAGGCTGAAAGGCCGGCTACCGCGAAGGCTCGGTCGACAAAGTTTGTGCTAGGACTGCGTTTTGGCACGGTCAATCAACCGATTGCAAAAGACTTAGCTGATCGCAATGTAGTCTGTCTGGCATTCAGGTTCTCGTTGATGCAGAGTTCAGATATATAAGCTGGTGCCATGCAACGCCTTATAGACCGTCCAGCAGAGCTTGTATTGTATCCTTTCTGGACATTTCAGCCAGTGGAGCTCCTTAAGATGCTGTGTTATGTGACATCTCTTTGGCACACCCCTTATCAGTCTTGCTGCTGGCGTAGACTCCATTGCAGTAATCTAGTCGGGACACGACGAAGGAATTAATTAATGTTTTAAAACTGTCAACGGGAATATTTCTTTTTATGAATCTTAATTGCCTTAGATAAAAGAAGCAATTGCAGACTGATTTATTGATTTGAGTTTTCAATGAAAGATCAGTCTCTAGATGAACGCCGATAAAGATCAGTCTCTAGATTGTTTATGCAGAGCCAAGAAGTAAAATATATTCTTAAAACTGAACGAACAAAATTTATGCGTCAAAGCTGGATGACTAAACCAGTAAATTGACTAATTAATTAGTATTCAAACATTAAATATCTAGGCTTAAAAATATAATACAAATTTTACATTTAGTACTCGTGGGCAATGAAAATTTAGTTGTCCGTGGTATTAGAAAACACCCCGCGGCCTTCTAGAGCAAATCAAATCAACATAATTTTTTGAATGTTTAAACCAAACAAGACAATTTTGAAGTTCGCGTATATAAATATCAGTGTAATTGCTGAAATTATCATAACTTGTAATAACGCGTGTGTCACTGATGATGCCATTGAGTGATGAAAGTAAATAAAAATGATAAAAGACAATATAAGGACATGCCTTATAACATAACTACCTTACCCCAACCATACAAGTTTACAGACAAACAAAACAAATGGACATATCAGACCTGACCAAATTAGAGACCCTGAAAATTGTACACAGAGTGACCATGGAAAAGACAACAGACAACACCTACAAATTAACTAAAAATTCAGACATACTCGTACACAGACACTGGACCAGGAATTGCGACAGATATCACTTACCGAATGCACGAACTAAGACAGGACAATCAAGAATATTGAACAATGGACTGAAACTTTACAATGAACTACCAAAAGACAAAAGGAGTCTCACTACAACTCAATATAAAATATATCTGAAACATTACATAATTAATAGTAAGATCTAAAAATGTATCCATATAACCCAATTGGGTTTTTAAAAAAATAAAAAAAATAAAAATAAAAACAGAAATGATTTCTTGTTTCTTGAATAATAATGTAAAACTCTGTTTTCAAGAAGTTTTATTATAATATATGGATAGGAAATTTCGTCCAAACAGACGTTTTTATTCACATTAATTATAAAATAAATTATTTTTCGTTGGCTATTAAACATAATAGAAAAAAATATTTTTTTTAATGTATACAAATGTTTGTAGACAAATACTGTATTTTACCCATTGCGGGTTAATCATTTTTTAAGGATTAATTGTATCTCAATCTATAATCTTAATAGATGGCGCTAGATTGACCTAAAAAATGTGAAGTTATTTAAGTTATTTAAGTTAGTTATTTTGGGGAAGGTTGTTAACATAAAGTGATCGCTTAACCCAACGAATGATAGGTCATAAGTCCTGTAAACGCCTCGACTACCATATTCTGATTCCAAAAAAAAAAAAATAATAACAAAAAGACTATGTACTATTTTTGTATTTTGAATAGGTTGTCTCAAGGAGATCGTATAGAAGAATAAATATATGAGAGCTGATAGTAAGGTCAAAATATACTGCGTAAGGCTATTCGCATAATCTGCAAGGTGGAAGCTATTGTCATATGGGGCAGGCAACGCAGAAGACACTGGAATGCGCACGTGTAGAGGATGGATCCCTTCAGAATCCCACAGGTTGTGGATCATCAGATTTATGTTGGCTATCGCCGCCCTGGAAGACCACCAATGAGATTCAACTTCCCAAGAGAGGCCAGGCTGACTACAGTAACAGACCAAAGGTCTAAAAGGAGAAGAGAAAGAAGAAGAGACTACACTTTTGAGTTCATTTTTCTCGATATGTTACTAAGACTATACACCTTCATCACCGGGAGAACGATATAAACTAACCAAAATTATTTCAAACTAAATACAAGAACCTAGGAACATATGACGAGAAAAATAAACTGAAAAGTGGATAAAACGATGTTTTAACAACAACAACAAACCATCACGTCGTTTGTCTGAAAGAGTAGCTAGATAGAATAGACCACCACACGACTCTATCCTGACACACCTCTCTAGATTCCTGCACATTCATACAGCGAGTCATACACCCACGTCGATTCTTTCGACTTCTAACATTGCCGACCCTTAAAATTTGATTGACATGGTCATGACATGTTTTCCTCGGTCTTCCTTGACACCATACACCATTCACATCGTTAAAGTATACTTTCTTATCCACTCTTTCTTCATCCATACGTTCCATGTGACCAAACCAACGCAGTGATTCTTTCATAATTTTGTTCATAATACTTTCTTCCGCTCTACATTTCTTCCTAATATGAGTATCAGCATTTGAAACTCTGTAGTACATCGTTTTACCGTACAAACGTCTAAGGAATCTCATCCCTTCCGCATTTATTATGCTCTCATCCTTCTTCTATCAGTTCCATGCTTCGCTTCCATACATAAGGGTTTTAATTAATGAATAATTTGTCATTATGGAATTTTATAGTGTTAACCTCATAAGTTTATCTTAAATTAATTAATAAATCATCTATACGCAAGTAGTATGAATGCTAGACACATTCTATAGTTTTCTTTTATCTCTAAATGTACCATTAAATAATATGTTTGAAGGTTTAATTGTTTCCTGTCTATTTGTTAAACGAATACGAATAAATAATAATAATTCCATATTTGAATTCAAAAAAGACTATTCAAATTTGAAATTATTACATTCCTGTTTCTATGACAGAGCCTCCAGCGAATTTAAGATTTGAATAATTAGCTATTTTAACGTATTAATAGTTTCTATCTGTGTATATTAAATATATAAAAAAACTAGTTATATTTATTTATTCTGAAATAGCGTTGAAAGGAAAAATAATTGGCCTTAAGCCCCAGGGTTTAGGAGGCAGATTATACTTTTAATGATATATTTTTTATGAGATACCCTGGGGAAGGTAAATTTTGTAAAAAAGGTAATATAATTTTTTAAGCAGGTATTGTGGCAGTGATTCATTAAGTTAGTAGTATGACCGGTTTCGTAGATTCACTGAAATGAATAAAAAAAACATTAAACCTGTATGTTTCATAAAACTAATGAGACATGTATGTTCAATTATTTGTTTTGCATATTTCGTGATATGAAATAACTTTGTGATTATTATTTTAATGTTTTTCAAAATATATTCTAAAGAACACCGAATTTTAACTACTGATAAAAATTCAGTTTTGTAAAAGTTTTATTATATTTTATAAGAGTGACATGGTTCGTCTTACAAGAAACGTACACTGGAAAATCAAAATCATCCCGTATAAAACAATCATCCGAACAGTAGTGACCTATGGATGTGAGGCATGGACAATGACAGCGAAATCCGCAGAGCGACTGGATACTTTTGAGAGAAGGGTGCTGCGCAGAATTCTGGGACCTGTGAATGACGGTGAAGGCTGGAGAGTGCGGCATAATGACGAGCTGTACCATATTTACAAAGCTCCCAGTCGCTCCACCCAGGTCAGACTAAATAGACTGAGATGGACCGGTAACGTGCAGAAGATGCCGACATCGTAAAACCCCAAAAGATTGCTGGAGTGGCACCCAGGTGGTAGAAGACCAATTGGACGACCAAGGCTGCGATGGAAGGATGAAGTTAGGAGAGATGGGGTGAAATTGTTACGAGTGTCAGATTGGATGGTCGAAGCAGAGGACAGGAGGAGTTGGAGGCGAAGAATACTGGAGGCTAAAGCTCGATATGGGCTGTAGGGCCATCGATGAAGAAGAAGACATGGTTCGTCTTGTTAGAACATTATAAAATGTGTCGAGAATCAAACGCGTAGCCGTTTATATAATTGAGTTACAGGAGCAGAATAATGTAATAGAAAGGGGTTTATACATTGTTAACCATAATAAGTGGCAAGAGAAAAATCTAAAAATATTTATTTATTTCCGTGCAAAAAGAGACTAACAGGCATACCAAGAAAAGATGGGTGGACTACGTCTAAGAAGACTGGGAGAAACTGGGAAGACCTTGAGAATGGAGATGCATGCCCAGGGATATGAGCCAGTGGAGGAAAGATGTAGAGGAAGAGAAATGCCATACGGAGTATAGAATGCTAGAAGAAGAAGAAGATAATTTTAAAGTTATCCCTCAGTATTTCACATCATAAGTTAAGATGTAACTGACATAAGGTTTTTAACCCCTGTAGTGCGGTTGATTTATTCTCTTATTAGATAAGATAATCTGTGCCACAGAAATCATGTCCACTGGAGTGATAAGGTCCAGCTGTCCCTCCATTACTTAGGTGATCTTCCAGTTGGACGGTGTCCGGAGGGGATTTTATATGCGGCTGTATATTTCGCATGGCATAATCAAATTAATCAATTACTAAAAGGTGGCCATGTTCAATACGCATTGCCGTCAATACGCATGTGCCTGTTCTTCCAAACCAGATTCTTTAGACACTCGACTAGACTGGCTACATTTGCAGTACAAATAAATTCGTTTTGAACTGGATCTTGGAAGACTTAATGTGGAAAGAGTATTTAGGGTAAAGCAGTAAATCGAAGAATCTAATTATTATTGATGTTTTCTCCCAATTTAACCGACTTGAGGGTTTCCAAAGATTCTAGTTGGTTTAATTTACTGCTATTGTTAATTAAAAATTATATTAAAATAAGTATGTAAAATTTACTAAATGAAACGTTGTTTTTTTGTTTAGTTCCTTATTAATATACTTAGAAAATGAAAAAGATCTTTGTTTAATCCACTAATTATTAAAAAAAAAATTAAATAGTCCATTGTTTTGGCCGGAACACTATGATACCTTAACATTTTAAACTGTTAAATTAAAGAACTTTGTTTTTTGTATCACAATCGTATTTTATTTTACGCGACAGCTGTTGTCAAATTTTCGTGATTTTTCGAATCTTTAATTAACATAGGAACAAATACAAATTCGAAAAATCACGAAAATTTTACATTTGATATATTATTGTAACACCTGATGATGTCAATATTGGTTGATGAAACAGCTGTCGCGTAAAATAAAATACGATTGTGATACAAAAAACAAAGTTCTTTAATTTAACAGTTTAAAAAAATATTAAAAAACACGACATGTTTCGGAGAATACCTCCTTCTTCAGGTGTAAAAATGTAATAAAAACTAAACAAAGAAAGACTAATATAAAAACGCATTTAAAATTTGATACAATAATTGAAATTTAAAAATTCATTTTAATTTCCTAAGTATATTATTATGGAATTCCACAGTGTTAATGACTTAGCGTTCAATAAGTTCCTTACTACTTAATTGTACGTATTATTATGATGAACTGAAACTATCTGTCTGAGCTGCAAATGTAGTCAGACTCATTTCGAGATCAGAATGTGTTTATACTGCAAATGAAGCCAGCCGCATAATAGGGGTTAATTAAAAATAAAAAAAGACTAATATCAAGGATTTACATCAATGATATTAGAATTTATTTTACAATCTTCAATGTGAGCAGAAAATAGCTCATTATTATGAAGAAGGAATCTGGTCGTGTCCAGGCTTGAACCCATGTCCCCTGGATCAGGAGCCAAGCGTTCTATCCCCTAGACCACCACCCGGTCTATAAGAATTGCTCTGTAAGATGACGGGAAACGGGAGTGTGCCGAATATAATCATTAACGATCGATGTTTTCGAACAACGCGCATTCCGCTTGTATAATGGCGGAAAGCAGGGCGATAAATTTACTCAATAAAATTAACTCTTTGAATTCTCCTTTAAGCATAAGATTGATAAATTATTGAAATATAACGCAAATTTCCGTCCAAGATTACCGATATTACACCATACTTTGCGGCTACATAACAATCCATAAAAGTTAAAATTAAGTTCACAAAACTATTAAAAACCCCGTAATATGAACATTAAAACATTCTCGATGCTATCACACGTACTCCGCATGCCTGCTGCAAGATGTGTGAATGGCTATTTTTCAGAAATGCCGGTAAAGAGGATCAGCGAAATCCATTAAATACAATATGACTTTGTTGCTAAGGGGCTTGAAAATATCCTGACGTTGTGTAGGCATAAAGATGGATCGTGTAGATATCAGATGGTCGGGTCTCTCGAAATCTTAGCTGGATCGTTAAAATCAGGTGAAATGAAACATTCATTAAAACAAGTTTCTAGAAGCTGCATAAAATATACAACAACAACAAACCATCACGCCGTTTCCCCGCAGGGGTAGGCAGAGAGAATGGACCGCCACACTACTCTATCCTGACATACCTCTCTAGCATCCTCCACATTCATACAACGATTCATACACGCACGTCGATTTTTCCGGCTTCTGACATGACCAACCTTTAATATTTGATTAATTTGGTCATGCCATGTTTTCCTCGGTCTACCTCGACTCCTTACTTCATTTACATCGTTAACGTATACTTTTTTTAACCATTCTTTCTTCACCCATGCGCTCCATATGTCCGAGCCAACGCAGCGATCCTTTCATAATTTTGTTCATAATACCTTCTTTCGCTCTACATTCCTTCCTAATATCAGCATTTGAGATTCTGTCGTACATCGTTCTACCACACATACGTCTTAGGGACCTCATCTCTACCACTCTCATCTTTCTTCTGCCAGTTCCATGATTCGCTTCCATACATAAGGGTTGGGATCAGAACTCCATTATGAACGGCCATTTTCGCTCTCATTGATAAATTCTTGTTTCCAATAACTACTTTTAAAGCTCCGTTCACTTTGTTACCCACACCAACCCTTCTTTCAACATCTCTGTCCGTTCGGCCATCTGCTGTGAACATGCTACCTAAATACACAAATGCCCTCACCTGTTCCAAGCTCTCTTTATTTACACTTATATTACAAACTGTCCAATTCCGCCCTTCTTACGACCACCACGTCTGACAATTTTTTTTTTGAAAGATGTATATATGCTACTTATGTTGAGAAACACTTCACATTTTTTATTTCAATCTTTTAGTAATTAATTTTTAACTAACTAAAAAAACTAGCTAACCATCACGCCGTCTCCCCGAAAGGGTAGGCAGAAAGAATGGACTGTCACACTTTTACTGATGCAGCACTCCATCCTTCTCTTTTCGCCCCGCGGGAGACGCGGTGTGATGGGTTGCGAACCTCATCGCCACCAATAGGCATCTCCCGCAAACTGTGTTAATATTAATAATTAGTTAATAATTAGTTAATTAATAATTAGTTAAAAATTAGTTAATTAATAATTAGTTAAAATTAATTTTTACAGGGTTAATATAAAGAAAATAATTTATATAGAGGACCATACAGCGAATTTTAATCAATAAAAGCTGTATTGGTAATTTACCATGGACTAAAACTACTTTTTTTACTACCGACGCGACGTGTTTCAATACTATCTGTTTCATCAAAACCGATCCAGAGTAAAATATAATGAAATACTTGTAGGTATAATATAAAGTTATTTTTTTGTGAATTAGTTTTATTAAATGAACTCAAAATAACAGGAAGACTATGTGTAATATGCAGTCGGCGAGTATTGAATTTCTTTGGTCACATTGTCAAAAGAGAGCTTGGTAACCTGGAAACAAGTATTGTTACAGGAAGTGTTCCAACCAAAAGAAGTAGAGGCAGATCTCCTGCGCGATGGTGTGACCAGAAACCCTTTACCAGGCTTCGGACAAATCCTGTAGTGATAGTGATTTTCTTATAGATTTATGTGAGTAATAAAATTTAGTTTGAGATTTTATCAATTTTATCTAGAAAAATTCCTAAAAACCTTAAAAAAACACGTGGGAAAACATAACCCCATTGCCTGTCTAGACTCTCTAGACTTCTAATATCTATATATATATATATATAAATCAAACATAAACGTTCGTTTGTAAAAAAAAAACACTTTGGATTTTTCCTATTCCAGAGTATCAAAATGTGGAAGTCATATTTTAGAACTATCCAAAACTAAAAATATTAACCGCGCCAAAAAGCTAGTGCAAAATAAAGATTTCCATTCACACATATATATAACTTCCACAATAATTAAGTTTTCGCAGGCTAAGCTATGCTTTTCACACATGTTTTATTTTGTAATTTGATATTTTTCAAGTATTTACGTATAATGTATGCACATATCACTAGAAAAACTCAAATTCTACAACATATCAAAAAATTGTACGACTTACCTCTCTTTGATTCGCCATTATGAATAAAATACGTTGCACTTTTCCCAAAAACAACCGTTAGACGGACGACCACAGAAAAAATGGCTGTAAAAGTGACATTTGCGTTCCGTTCCAAGTTTTTTTTTGTGACCATACACAATATTTCTATTTGGGCGTTTTTGACAGATTGTGTTAGATTCTTTACCAAAACCTGGTAAAATGTGGGAGACCCTCAATCCATGACCTGGTTAAGGGAAGGAGATGGCCGGAAGAAACCTCTACTCGGCGGTGCGGACTGCGGAGAACAGAGAGGGTTGGAGGCAGTTTAGTTGGGGCACGGGCAGTTCCATAGATCACGACCCTCAGTAAAGACGAAACGAAGAAAGAAGAAGAAAAATTTAATAGATTTACAGTAATAAAAAAAATGTGTACATACGGAAGTAAAAAATGAGCACGATTTCTGTGCTCTGGATTAGAATCGATAAAGATTTAAAGATACGTTTTTAAAACTTAATCAAAATCCTCTCTTGGCATTTCTTCTTTATAGTAAAATAATTCCAGTCAGACGTGTTGTATGGGTGGGTCGCGGTACTCTGTTACTGATTTATTATCTGTGGCTTATACCTCAAATTCTAGTGTGAAGGGGGGATACTTTTTCAGCTAGGGTAAAGTCAACAATTTGAGCTTTGTTTCACAAAACTTAACAACACTTAAAGAAGGAAAAGGAGATTCAAATCTTAAAAGTCACCGAGTTGTGATAAACATCTTTCTTTCACGATGACGAGTCCCATGGGGCTAATTATGCAGTGCAATATATGGGGGTCTGGTGGTGGACATGACCGTACCCGTCCCTTTTTCGCTGTCGGCTCCATCTTAGAATATCCTCAACCCCACATATCTCTCTTATTCTGGTGTTCCTTACGCTATTTCTCAGTGTCTTGCCTGCTATCGTCCTCGGTGTCTTCATTTCGGAAGTCCTCAAAACTTATTTGGTCCTTACTGTGTCTGCCCTTGCTTCGGCGCCATATGTTATGGTCTTACGTATGCTTTATAGATTTTCATCTTACTCTTAATGGCCATGTAAAGACATCTTATTTTTTCCATATTCTGAATATTAGAGCGCCCGAGATTGCAGCTGCCTTGTTTACTTGGGCTTGTATTTCTTCCCGCAGATCAGCTCCTCCCAGCAGGTCTATGCCTAGATATTTGAAGGTCCTGACCTATTCTATGGGTTGATTTTCTATAATCAGGCTTCGACGCCTTATGTTATTATTGTTGTGAATATTTCAATTAAACAAACTTTAATTTTGAGAATATGTTTGAGGTTGAGAAGTTAGGACAGTTGAATTATTAACAATAAAATATTTACATATAATCATGAAAAGGCGAGTATTCAGCGCTTGTGTTCTGCCAGTTTCATTAATGGTATTAAGACAGTCACAATGTCACATAAAAAGTGCCGACAAGTTGATAGTTACATAGAGAGCAATAGAGAGAGCCATGCTGCGTATTAGCTTGTGGGACAGAGTCAGATATGTGGACATACGAGCCAGGACAAAAGTCTCCAACGTCATCAAGTTGGCCGCAACCCTTAAGTGGCGTTGGGCGGGACACGTCAACACATGACAGGGTGACTGCTGTGATGAGAGTTGCGTTGCGCGACGATATCTGGAAAAATGCGGGAAAGCCTGGATGCGGATCGCTCAGGATAGTAGGGAGTGGAAAAAATAAGAAGAGATCCACATTCACCAGTGGGCGGCCACAACAGGCTGAGGAAAAAGAAAAACTTATATAGTTATTAATTATGAATAATTGTCACAGTACAGACAGCCTTCGCCTAGGGTGATAATAATAGATCGGACAAAATGTGAAAAAAATATACAATATCAAAACAAACCAACACGCCGTTTTCCCGTACGGGTAGGCAGAGAGAATGGACCGCCACACTACTCTATCCTTACAAACCTCTCTAGTTTCCTCCACATTCATACAACAAGTCATACACACACGTCGATTCCTGCGACTTATTTTGGTCATGCCATGTTTTCCTCGGTCTGCCTCGACTCCGTACTCCATTTACATCATTAACGTATACTTTCTTAACCATTTTTTCTCCATCCATGCGTTCCATATGTCCGAACCATCGCAGCGATCCTTTCATAATTTTGTTCATAATACCTTCTTCCGCTCTATATTCCTTTCTTATATCAGCATTTGAGATTCTGTCGTATATCGTTCTACCACACATACGTCTAAGGGACCTCATCTCTACCGTATTTGTTCTGTTTTCATCCTTCTTCTGCCAGTTCCATGCTTCACTTCCATACATTAGGGATGGGACCAGACAATATCAATAATTCAGTCACACGTGACGTCACAACCAGCACAAATCGTATTGGACGATGCCAGCATTGAATCTCTCAGTGAATACATTTATTTGGGTCATAAAATACAGCTTGGGCGAGATAAACAGACAGCAGACCTGAATAGAAGAGTCGGACTAAGCTGGGCAGCATTCAAAAATCTTGGCCACATTATGAAAAATCCGAAAATATTATTTCCTTCAATTCCTTTGTCCTGCCAGTGTTCACTTATGGTATTGAGACAGTCACAATGTCACAAAAAAGTGCCAACAAGCTAAGAGTCACTCAGAGAGCAATGGAGAGAGCCATGTAGGGTATCAGTTTACGGGACAGACTTAGAAATGAGGACATAAGAGTCAGGACAAAGGTTTCCGATGTTATTAAGATGGCCGCAACCCTCAAGTGGCGATGGGCGAGACATGTCGCTCGCGATCCAGATGAAAAGTGGACAAGGCGACTGCTGTGCTGGTGGCCAAGGACGGCAAAGCGTGGAGTTGGGCGCCCACAGTTGCGTTGGCGCGACGATGTCCGGAGAAGTGCGGGAAGTGCCTGGATGCGGATCGCTCAGGATAGAAGAGAATGGAAAATGCGAGAGGAGGCCTACGTCCAGAGGTGGACGTCAATACAGGCTGAAGAAGAAGAAGATTATATATTCCGAAATACGTCAATAGAATACATAAATTTAATCTCACCTTCTAAAATAAGCTGACCCCGTTTTACTGATATGAATGTGAAGTATTATTGGTTAGTAATTTATCGATTAAATTTTATTTTTCGTAAGTAGCGTCTCGTACGTGTTTCGCACGTTCGTTAGCGAGGCCCGCCGTGGATTACTTAGATTCTATTTTATTACTACCGCGATGGAAGTGATTGGGAGGTTGCGGTCACGCGTCCATCAGCCTCTCTGTGCTAGCCGCTGTACAGTACTGGCTATTGGTTCGTTCAAATTATTTCAAGACACACAAAAAACAATAACGGTGATCGTTTCTGATCGGCTTCATGTTTTACCAAACTAACCATCAAGCCATTTCCCCGGAGTGATAGGCAGAGAGGATGGATCCTCACATTTTTCTATCCTGACATCAAATCAAATCAAATCAAATCAGTTTATTAACTCAATAGACATTACAAACAGGAAAATTTTTAAGGCGTCTATTTAGTACAGGTAAAATATCATAAAAATACAACAAAGTACCAGGAACGCATAAGAGATGGTTCGACATTAGGAAGACATCAGTGGCGGTACTCCCATAGAAGCCCAGTACCCGGCTTGCGTAAGAAATTTTGAATCAAAACCCCCCAAATCCAAGTAATCGTGCCCCCGCATAAAGCAACAATCCACCAAATCACTTTCCAACAATGTTCCTATTAGACATAAGAGGAATAACCACAAGAGCTGAACCTCTGTAAGCCAGAAGAGTTTTTGATTCAAAATTTCTTACGCAAGCCGGGCTTCTGGGCTTCTATGGGAGTACCCCCACTGCCTGACATAACTTATTACTTATTACTTTAACTTATCACATATTACTTTACATTTTCCCGCCACCCTAATACACTATCTTCTTCCTGTTTTAAAATTTATTTTGTTATATGTATATTTGTCCAATTATCGTTTATTAATGTCCTATTGTGTATTGTGTGTTTTATATAATTTTAATGTGAACTAACTAATTTAAGGTGTGTTTTATATAATATTTACTTCTGATTTTATTTGATAATAAAGAGATGTGAGGCCGCACGGGAGACATATAAGGTTAAAAGAATAGATTAAATGTGGTCTGTCATCCTTTTGATTGATGACAAGAAAAAGCTAAATTAAATTTACGTAAGTCCCGGATGAACAAGGAACGGGCCTAGATAGTGCAGCGAGACTGACGAAAGGGCGTCGCTGCGTCCTATAACAGTCTCGGGTGGTGGTGGGGAACCTTACTCTCTCTCGCGCCTCTCGAAACTCGAAACTCTCGCGCCTCTTCTAAATTCACACTTCGCCGTTTTTAGTAATTTATTACTTTGGTCATGTCATGTCTTCCCTGGCCTTCCTAGACTTCATTTTCCATTCACACTACTTACATATATCTTTAAATCATTCTTCCTTCATCCATTCGTTCTAAATGTCCAAACCATCCAAGTGACCCTTTCTTAATTTTATTTATCGGGCTTTCATCCGCCTTACATTATTTTCTTACTTCTATTAAAAACTCTATCATACATTGTTTTTCCGCCCATTCTTCTAAGTGACCTCATTTCTACAGCATTTATCTTACTTCCACCCTTCATCTGCCAAATCCAAGCTTCCCATCCATACATAAGGGTACAAATAATTAAAAATATATCTGGGTTTCGAAAAACTATGGAATGCAATGCAGCAATTTGGTGTATAAAATACAATAAAATATGCCCCCCCTTTCTTTGCTGTAGTTGTGGGGAACGTATATATTCAGTTCTCTCAGTATTCCAGGATTGTAAAAACCTCTGGATAACAGTTAAAAAAAGTTTAATTGGAAAGATCATTCGACGAATTTCAAGAATGTTGAAATCCAAAATTTGTACAAGAAAAATTAAGGAATATAAAAGAGGATAGAGAGGATAGTAGTATAACTCCCGATCGTTAAAGGAAAAATATCACTTGAAGTGGATTTATTTGTTTGATATTGATGTGTAGGCATAAATTTGAATCTATTTGTATTACCAAATTATTTTTAACGATTGACATGTTTAGCCTTGCTAAACCAGTCGTGTACATAACTATCAAAATCCCTAATAAACCATTGCTCAGTGTCTCTGATAAGGTGGTCGATGAATAGCATTTTTTATATTTAATTTAATCTATTCATAATTTTTTCATAGTCTTACAAAAAATACGCAATAAAAATAAAGAAACAAATGAACAATAATAGTACATATTTAAAAAAATATAACTTTGAGGTTTTAAATCTACTTTATACAAATCGAACACATTTATACGCTTGAGCTTAGTGATAAACGGGTTATCATTATTCATAATTTTTTTAATTATTTGAAATTAAAAATTAACATATAGTAATTTATTTAACGCTCATATGATTCCTTAACAAAATCTCCATCGAAAATATAAAATAACAAACTTGTTTTGAGATTGCGTTCATAATAAGAAATATTAATACGAATGAAAATGTCTGTTTCCTTTTTAATAATGTCTGAATGTCGGCACAAAATCATTTGCTATCTTAGAATTTCGATAAAACGTCAATTTTCACTAAGTTGGAGTTGTCCGCCAAACAATCACTCAGCAAGAGAAAGGATGAGCCGCTTTTAAGACCATCCTTGTGAGAATAACTTACCATTGACACTAAAAAGAAGATCTGAAACACGTCAATTTTAAAACTTATCAAATTCTGTGTTTTTTTTTAAATTTAATTATAATTAATGTGAAGGATTTGTTCAGCCTGTCCAAGGCATTATCAAATGTACATGACATGGCATGACTTGACAAAATGACATTTGATAATGCTTTTGATAAATAATTTAAATTAAAAGATAATTCCCATAAACTATAACAAAACTTCTAGAAAAAAGACTTTTTCATTAGTATTAATTATTAAATATGAAAAACCATTGTTTAAGATACAATTAATAATAATAAAAAGTTTACAACAAATAAAAATGTAAAGATATAACCTTACCCACAAATATGTTATATTATTAGTAGGAATTGAGTTTATTATATTGATTTAAATAAAAAAAAGGGAGTGATTAGTTTGTTATTCTTGGTAATCTATTCAAATTAATGTTATCATTCGTATTAATTAAGAGTAATAAAACTAAAGACCCATACATTTTAAACGAATGAGTAACGTGTTTCGTCTTGTCAGGCTACATTTGATAATGAACTAGCAAAGCAAGATACGTTACCTACATAAAATATAATAAAACTGCTAGAAAACAGAATTTTTCATATTTATTCAAAAGGTACGATATATGACTTTCTAAATAATAAGCCATTAGCTCGATCATTCGGAAAGCATATTATTATTATTATTATTATCATTATTTTGTTGAATAGCTCTTCACATTATAAAAGCAAAAACCCAATGAACCATGTGATTAAAAATATGACAGTAATATCTTTGTTACTCTTATCTTGAGGGTATTCACGAATTTGCAACTGCATCCAAAGAAGTTTATCTCCGTTGCTGCCTCTTTTAAAATACGAATAGCCTTCAATACAAAAGAACTTCGAAGCGCCTCTGTTCAGCAATTTGGGGCATAAAATAAGACATGCCCTCTCCTACAAGACACATGGAATAGAAACGAGAGCTGACACCATCAGAACAAAAAAGTCTCCTAAGAACCACAAAAATGAAAACTCTCCGATCCGTTGCGGGAATGACACTCCGAGACAGAATAAGAAATTCTGAAATAAGAAAGATCTGCAATGTAGAAGATGTCGTGCGGTGAGGAAGACTGAGAAGACGCTACTGGAGAGATCATGTGGAAAGAGCATGTTCTGAAAGAGTGATAAATATAGCCGCAAATAAAGTACCAACAGAAAATCGACCTGCAGGAAGATCACCTAAAACATGGCGAGACACTTGGACATCTGCATCACAGGAACAGGCTCCGATAAATAACAGGAAACAGTCCTAAATAAAGCAGAAGAAGAAGAAGAAGTATTCCTAAATTGTAAATACCTCCTGAAAACAGTTTCAAATGATGCTTACATAAAAAAGTTCATTAGGCAGATTTCAAAAGTTTTGAAATCCAATATGTCTGTGAGAAATTGTAAGGGGTCCAAAAAATTAAAGCGGTAGTTATACTCCCTGAGGTATATAATGAGGATAAATCACTAATTGAACCTCCTCTAAATTGATACAACGTGTAACATATGCACATTCTTTGTAAGAATCAAATTGTGGTCCATTTTCGATCGTTTACCAGCTGTTTTAATAGCCGCGAACATAAACGGTTTTTTTGAGGAAGCCTTTACAAGATTAATGGGCTAAATGATTTTTTAGCGTGTATTGATGTGTTTAAAGAAATGCGCTGAAGCCGCTTGAAGGCGCGTGGAGGTGATAACAAATCGGGAATTAAGTGTTGGACTTTTAATATGGAAGTACTTACTAACTAGATAATTCTCTCCATTTATCGCAGTAAACAGTGGAACATTCATTGCTATTAGCATTACAGAAATAACAGAGAAGTGGATAGATATTGATTACATTTGTATTTAAAAAAACATTTTAATTAAAAATATTCTTTAGGCTTCAGAATTGTAACTTTTGACATAAATTTTATACACGTTTTTTTCAATGCGGAGATTATCCAATATGATTTTATATTTGTTGGGATTTTAGGAGTCCGTATCTCGACCAACATTACGGGTGTAATTACAGACTACAACATCGGGGTAGATCTACCATATTTCATAACGATGAGTCTGCAAAGATCTCTGAAACGTAGGTAAAACAAGATGCATGACAAGGACATACCCAGGAATAATATAATATATATACCATCGAAACAAATTGTAAAATGAAAACTCGTACAAAAGTAATCTCAATTTTAAGAAACAGAAAACTGTTGTCGGGACAGCTGTTTCGCCAACTGATGTTTGCATCATCAGGTGTTACAATAAACTGAGTTTATTGTAACACCTGTTGATGCCAACATCGGTAGGCGATACAGCTGTCGTGACACTCTCAGTGAATAAAAATAAATTGTGATATTATAACATCGTTATAAAATTTTAACAATAAATACATTTAAATTTAAAAAATTAACCTGAACTAATTGCTTTAAGTATTAATAATGATTTTTTTTATCACTAAGAACTAATAAATAAAATTAAACAACAATAGTACATAACAATTAAATGATAATATAAAAGTCGCGATTTTAAATATTTTGTGGATTTTATGGATACAACGTTATTTGTCAATTTCCTAAGTATATTAATATGGAATTCCACAGTGTTAATGCCTTGCTTTAAATAAATTGTTTAGTCTCTATTTATATAATTCAAACCCGTTAATAGGCGTTCAGTAAATAAACAAATTCCAATCATTCCATGTTACATAACAGTAGGATACATTAATGATATAAATAATTTACACTTTACCTGAATGCTTGGACCATAATACGTTTCTGATTGCCTTTTCATCTGCTGGAGGTGCTAAACATCTTGAAGATGAAAATATTGAAGGTGTAATGTTATTAAATATGCATTAGGACAAGGTTGAGTAATCGTAATGAAGACATTACGTCGGTTAAACCTTTTAAATTAACTGAATTCCCAAGAACTGCCCTACACTTGGGTTATTACACGAGTATGTATAGATATCTTACTAATCAAACGTACGCTCTTTGAAGGGAGATGAATATGAAAATAATTATAATGATACATACTAGTCTTTACGAAAAAGAAAAAATCATGACAGTCTGCTACTTTAGCGTGAATGGTCAAAATCTGAAACAAGTAGATGAGTTTGTATATTTAGGTAGTATGTTTAGGAAGGTTGGGCGAGTGGAGACGGATACCGAAAGAAGGGTTGGGGCAGGCAAAAATGTGTGAATGGTGCATTTAAAGTTATCATCGCAAACAAAAGCCTACACAAAAAAGCTAAAATGGCAGTGCATAATGGTGTTATTGTATCGGTCCTTATGTATAGAAGCGAAGTATGGAACTGACAAAAGAAGGATGCAAGTAGAATAATGCAGTAGAAATATAATCTCTTAGACGAATGTGTAGAACATTATGCATGTGTTTAATGTTATAATAAGTGAATGCAATGCGAAAGAATGTGTTATGAACAAAATAATGAAATAAAAACGAAGATCCATGCATTCGATTTATCCAAACCAATGAAAAGATCCTTTCATAATTCTATCATACATCGTTTTAGCATACACACGTCTAAGATCTTATCCCTATCGCATTTATACTGCTTCATCTTATACTGAGCTGGTAGTCCACCTCACAAAAATAAAATTGACACAGAGATTAAAAGGCTAAAATACATAAACGAAGACGAAGATAGAGTGTAATATATTATATTTAAATAGTCCATTGTTTTGGCCGAAGCACTATGATACCTTAACAAATTAAATTGTTTACGAATAAACTTTGTTTTTTATATCACAATAGTATTTTACTTTACGCGACAGCTGTTTCTTCAACAAATGTTGACATCATTAGGTGTTACAATAATATATGAAATGTCAAATTTTCGTGATTTTTCGAATATTTATGTGTATTTGTTCCTATGTCAATTTGAATATTTTCTTTGATACTATTTACCAAGTTCTTGCTGAAATTGAGTTAGGTACCTAAATATTTTAATTATTATAAAAGAACGGTTATTTACTATTTATAGGTGGAAAATATAATAATAAAATAATAACAATAATAATAGTAAAACAGTAATTAGAAGGAACAATTACACAAAAACGATGAAACATAATAAATTAAAAACAATAAACAATAACAGGAAGTACATAGATTACATTAATAGGAAAGGTGAAAAATGTTGAAGGTAGTATTATTATTTTTTAGCTAGATTGTACAGGGGAAAAGTTTTTAATGTACTATATACTAATGGGAAATAAGAAGGAATTTGGTTATTTAGAACATTTAGTTCACATTTTTTGGCCATTAAATTTCCAAATTTTCTAATATCTCTAATTTTGAGGATTATTTGCTATATGTAAAATTTTTGTGTTTTTAGTCTCTAAATGATGGTCAAAATTCACACAATGATTGGCCATTTCCGAAAATATGTTTCTGTTTTTGTATGAAATTTTGTGATATCTGAAAAAAAAATTTAAAGGACCAAATACACATAAAGATGCGAAAAATCACGAAAAATTTACATTGATATATTATTGTAACACCTGATGATGTTGTGATGGTATTGAAACATCGTAGAGAAGGGAGATACGTAAATTCATATGTACGAAAATAAATTCAAATGACTAGAAAATATAACACCTAACCGAGTGGGGATGGCTTTAGGGGCGCGGGAAGCAGTGGAGACGCAGGGAGAGGGGAGAGGGGTGAGTTTGGCTTAAGGGTTCGTGGGCCAGGGTGGTAAGTAGATCGAGGCGAGTGAATTTCTGACCTAGCGTCGAGCGGTCGTGCTTAATAGTATTAAAATTCGGGTTGTGTTTTGTTTGTTGTTCTAATTATCAAGAACTTCATTTTATTTTGTATACAAGTATAGTGGTACGAGGGTTCGGCATTTGCAGATTTAAAAATACTAGAGTAAAATCAGTTTCCAGAGCGGTCGACCAGAGCTAAGTCTATATTTCAGAATTATTACTTTCAGGAATTGAAACTGACTTGTCTTAGGACTATCATAATTATGTTTGTATTTCTGCATACGTTATACATATGCAGAATCTAAATATACATGTATCCCTTATATTGATTTCCTCCCTTATTGCACGCAGAATACAATAAGTTTAACATACGGGCAACTTAAAGGACCCGATTTAATATACCACTTACTAAACAACCAACGATAATTGATCACTAATTAGGGAAATGTAGCTTACTAACAGATATAATTCGATTTTCGTCTATACGACAACTATACGAGTATGACAGCTACAGGGTTGTGAGTGAATTGACAGAGATGATATGAAGGGAGCTTGGGAAGTCTACTCTCGTACTGCCTCGCCTATGGTAGAATATCTTCTAGAGCGTAGCTCGCTCTCTAAGACCCAGCAAGTGCAGACATTGTAGATAGACCATACTCATGAAGAATGCTGTGAAGTCTGGTGATAGATAGCCGAACTTGGCGCCGTCTACACTTGCTCTGATCGCTTCACGAGCTCCGTACACAAAGGCGTTAGCTAATTTGGTTGGCTGACGACCACGGCAGACAGGTGGAGGTGGACCATCTTCGGAAAACCCCTGATAGGGTGATGGCCAGGTTCATGGGTTTGAATCCCCAGGTCCACTGATTAAGGGTTGGGAAGTAGGTCGTCTGGTCACCAGACGATTCTGCTGTGGAGCAGTGGAGAAAAATCATCAGTCTGACGAAAAGACTGGTTCCCCGCGATACTAACACTATTATATCCGAATCCCCTACAACTCCTTATAAACTTAATATATCACATTTTGACACTGAATTTTTATATAATTTGTACCTTTCAGGAAGCTGTTCTTTATAGCATCATTATTACATTACCCTCTGATTTAAATTACTGTACATCGTATTTGTTCCATATTGTATGTGAATGTTTCTTCCAGGGCTGCCACGTTTTTTTAGAGATAATATTTTGAATTTATATTTTGTAAACTTTTAATACGATATTTTAGGTTGTTTGGTTTAGATGTTCCTAGGAAATATTGAGTGACATATAGTATGATCACACGTGGGTTTGTCAGGATTGCTAAGAATATTCGGAAGGGTTAGGAACGATTAGCTTTAGAATGAAATTATCAGTATTCACCAAATAAAAGGGCTTGGATTACATCGGTCATAACGAAGGGTCATACGGTATTATTTCTAGACGATCACGAAGGCCAACTCGCGTAAGGTAAAACACCTGTAAGCTCCGTACAGGTGGAAGAAGAGGGAATGACTGGAGGAAGCTCCACCATTCGCGGATGAAGGTTAGGGGTTCCTCGCGGAGAGGAGACCGTCATCACAGTTAGGTGTCCTCGCGGAAAGGGCAATCCATCACATTCGGCGCCGTGTCCAGGACGGTTCATCACAGTGATGATGACCAGGAAGGATGAAGGCTGGGTTACGAACGGGGACCAGCTCAAACCACCACAATGTCAACAATGGTTGATGAAACAGCTGTTGCGCAAAATAAAATACAATTGTGATAAAAAACCAATGTTCATTCATTAACAGTTTAAAATATTGTATTTATGATATAATAACAACTGGTGTAATTATTTTTATATTTTTAATGTCATATTCGAGTTTAAAATTCGTTGTTATGGTTTGATAGGTTTCGGCTTAAACAAATTTAAAATACGTTTCTTTGAGTACATGAGTGCCAATATATATTATGTGAAATTAGACATATACGAGTAAGTATGTATGTTTTCGATATATTCAATACCTGTCGCACAAACATTAATGGTAACCTGTTTATTTATGATGAAAAAAAAACATGTTTTGAATATCCAAACAATGTTATCGATCGGTAGCTATCTGAAAACATTTCTTCGACAATTAATGGACGATCACAACCTCCAGTGTTTGCGTCGTGTAGTGTTCTGTAGTTTCGTATCTAAATCTAAAGCAGACCTCTAACTTATCCTCTCCATCTCGTGTAATGTCAAATTAACCCTCACCTAATTTATACGCACAAGACTCGACTCCAAAGCAACTAACCCCTTTAATCCCAGATAGAACTTGCTTTCAAATTTATTATGCATATTAAAAACATAGTTTTTATACAATACTTGACTGACTGATAATAAAATTTCAATTATTATTCTAACATACTTGTTATTTCTTGAACTCCATATTAAATAATTCTTCTTCTTCTTCTTCCTTGTTGTAGACCTATGTGGTATGTTCTCCAGAGTGTTGCTCCTCTCGTGATGTAGATTCCTAGCTGTCCTTCCATCTTTTAGTAGGTCTTCCACGAGGACGTGTTCCATGAGGCTGATTATGCAATGCAATATAGAGGAGTCTGGTGGTGTCCATTCTTTGAACATGATCGTACTAGTCCCTTTCTCGCTGTCTGCTCTATCTCATAATATCCTCAACCTCACATATCTCTCTCATTCTGGAGTTCCTCACGCGATCTCTCGGTGTCTTGCCTGCTATCGTTTTCAGTGTCTTCATTTCGTTTTTAGTTAAAGTAATGTTAAAGAACACTGTGAATTTTTTTACATTTAATACAATCTATTACTATTTTTACAATATTTAAAACTATTGACGTGTTGATTGATTTCATTTTTTGTTAATATGAATATTTTTAATTAAAAAAAATATATTTTACTTTACACTCGGTTGTGTTTCTCTTCACAAGGGGTTAACTTAGATAAGGAGAATTGCAGAATATATCTGGCTGAATCTCATCGGGACTGTATTGAAATAATTAGACTACATTATTTGAGTTAATTAACGGTTTGCCGCTTTTGTAAGATCACATTGCTTCGTACTCCCGCGATACTTAATGGACCCGGTATCACATTTGTTAGCGGTTTACAAATAATGTCAAGATTTTGCTTTCGCATAGACAATAATAAATTCTATAAATTATATCTTTGGTCAGGTCATTTATGATATGACACCTTTTCCAATATTAAATCTTTCAATTATTAATGTCCCTCATTTAACTTATCTCTGTGTATTTTTTTATGAATGCAAGCACTGATTTTTTCCACTTTTGAGTTTACTTAGCTAATTTCTCGATATTATTTTTAAATCGGGAGAAAAATATTAACTTTTATATCGTTCTTCCGATAATGGGGCGACAATCCCGATTTCACACGAGAAAAATAATCATAAAAATAGAAAAGTCAATTTTAATTCGTAATAAAAATGCATAACTCTGATCTGATCTTTTCACTTAAGATCTGACAGATGTTATAAAGATTTATTTTACAGATGTTATAAAATAAATCTTTATAACATCTGTCAGATTATGTAAACTATTTTATAATATTTTAAATCTGTATGTATCTTTATAAAATGTATCACTGAAGAAGGACTGGTTGTCCGAAACATGTCTATGTATTTTTTTTACGTAAGTGTTGTATAAACAAAGTGTATAGGTACCTAGAAAACAAACCATGAATACATTAAAATAATTATTAAATAAAACGATTCATTTTTGTCTTTATTTCGACAGCGACCGGTTTCGCCAGCCCTCTCACTCGTCGCCAGCGAGCCTGGCGAAACCGGTCGCTGTCGAAATAAATATAAATGTGTAAGTAGTTAAAAAATATCGTTTTATTCAATTATTATTAACAATAAACTTCCATCAAGAGATTTCAGTAAAATCATTCGATTATCATAAAAGCATACATAGATTTTTAAAAAATATTAATATAAAGAGTCAATACAACCAGAAAAGCTCATAATAATGGGCAAAGTAGGGGGAAAGCGACCACAAGGACGGCTACTGACCACTCAATAGCTGCAGTCTGGAGACAGGCCGGTGACAGGAGTGCGTGACGAGCCATGGTGGATGATTTACAGCATGGATATGACCACAAGGAGTGCGACAGAAGAGAGATAATCTGTAAAGATTATTCAAGGTGTTGAATATTGATTAACTTGGGAACGCATTCAAATAAAATAATAGCCGCTGTATTTATTATTTCTTGAAAAATGATGTAAAACTTCACATTAAATAATTAATACGAATGAAAACGTCAGTTATTTAAAAATTTTCTTATATTTTATGGGAATGACATGTTTTGCCCTTCTAAGGCATTATAAAATGTGACGAATTTTCAGATCATTGCTGTTTATATACACGAGTAAATGGAGCAGAATATGCAGAAGAAAAGAATTTATCGATTGGATCTACGCACGCATGATGGCGATTTTATTTTATAGAATCATTAGTCACCTTGAAATATATAAAATCATTTGTAAACAATTTGTAAGAATATGTTTTTCTTAGAAGCACTTTATTTCGTCCTACTTCAAATAACTTATTTTTGATTTATATAATATCATTTAGTATTCCCTAACTAAGTAATCATTGTCATAAAATTTCTTAACGAGTTCCAAAAAAACAATTTCCAATATTTTTGGACCTAACCAAATAATTATTTGTTAAAAATGTATAAATTAACTTGTGTATGTAAACAGCAACGAGCTCAAATTTCGTCACATTTGATAATGCTTTAGAAGGGCGAAACATGTCATTCTGACGTTTTCATTCGTATTAATTAAATAACCGCTATGTTTCGATAAACAATAAAAACTTGGCTTAAAAATATTTATTTCTTTCTAAACAACACTAAATTTATTAAAAATTTAAATTAAAATACAAACGTGTTTCGGACACAGAAGCATTTCATTAGTGTTAGTTTTATGTATTGTATATTCAAAATAAATATTTAGACAAATTTTTCATTAATATGGTCAGTTTGGACAGATATTAAAACTAATTGTAAACCTTTGTGGCCGAGTGGTAAGTGCTTTGCCCGATGACAGTGTGATTGTCACATTGTCTTTGGTCTGGGGTAGAATCCAACGCGACAATAAAATGGCGATAGATTATATACCTGTCACATGTCATGAGAAACAATATGATAGCTATACCCTTCACATCGATTTAGCTCGCGCTGTAATGATGTAAAGAGCTATTCAAAAAATTATTATAATAATAATAATTTTTAACTAACAACATCGATGAAGGTCTTCTGTGTCCGAAACATGTTTGCGTTTTAATATTAATTTTTAGAAGTTGGTGTTGTTTACAAAGAAATGAACATTGTTAAATGAATCCGAAACACAAAGTTATGGCGAATATAGAATAAATAAAAACGTGGTTCTTTTCTGGTAAGCTTGGAAATAAAAGATGTATCAACAATATCCTTACATCTTTTGGAAGTATTTTAAAACGGTAATTATTCTTCACACTTTGCATGAGGTTCCAGAGCCTCGGGTCACATCGGCAAGAGTTTATTACCGACAGTAATGACATACTTAAAGTCTTGAATAATCTTCCCGCTCGAGATCATCAGACTCAATATTATGTATACCAACATTTTATAGCACATTAACGCTTCGAACACCATCGAAAAAATGTCAGTACAAAGTTCTTTAATACAATATTAATACGAATGACAACGTCTGTTTTTTTTAAGTTTTATTATATTTTATGAAAATGACATGTATTGCCTTGTTATTATTATATGTCAATGATTGACATTTGATAATGTTTTAACAAGGCAAAACACGCCATACCCATAAATTATGATGAATTTTCTAGAAAACAGACGTTTTCATTCGTATTAATTATTTTACATGTAGTTTAACCTAGATCATTGTTAAATAAATAATAATTAACTAACTAACTAACAATCACGCCGTCTCCCCAGAGGGGTAGGCAAAAAGAATGAACCGCTACACTGTTCTACATTCATACATCTTGTCATGCACGCATATCGATTTCTCTGACTCCTCACGTGACCGACATTTAATATTTGATTGATTTGATCGTGCCACGTTTTCCTCGGTCTTCCTCTATTTCTAGCTCCGTTCACGTCGTTTACATACACCTTTTTCACCACTTTGTCTTCACTCATTCTATATATGTGTCCAAACAATCTAAACGACCCTTTCATTATTTTGTTCATAACATTTTCATTCGCACCGCATTCACTTCTTATACTTGCATTTGCATACAGATATATCATACATTCGTCTTAGAGATCTAATTTCTACTGCATTTATTCTACTTTCACCCTTCTTTTGCCAGTTCCATGCTTCACTTCTATACATAAGGGTCGGCACAAGAACACCATTACGCACTGCTATCTTAGTTTCTTTGGATAGGCTTTTGTTTGCGATGTCAACTTTAAGTGCACCATTTACTCTGTCGCCTACCCTAACCCTTCTTTTAATATCCTTCTCTAATCTCCCATCATTTGTAAACATACTTCCTAAATAAACAAATTCATCCACTTGTCCCAGATTTTTACCGTTTACACTAATGTCGGAGAATGTCATGTTTCCTTTTTTTTCGAAAATCATTACCTTGGACTTATTCACATTCATTATCAAATCGTATCGCTTGCATACCTCATACATACTAGACACCAGGGCTTGTAGTTCATGTTCGTTGTCTGCAAGTAGCAAAGCGTCGTCCGCATACAACAAACAGCTTACTGACACACCGTTCATTTTTGCACCTGCATCCAACCCCTTCAGCTCTTTCATACACTTGTCCATATATAGATTAAACTTAATGCAATAAGAAATAATAAATAGAGCTAATTAACTAACTATCCATCACGCCATTTCTCCGAAGGGGTAGGCAGGGAGGATGGATCGCCACAATGTTCTGTCCTGGCATACCTCCCGGGATTCCTCTACATTCATACATCGCACCATGCACGCACGTCGATTATTCCGACTTAGAATGTGGCCGCCTTTTAGTAATTGATTAATTTGGTCATGCCATGTTTTCCTCGGTCGTCCTCGGCTTCTTTTTCCACTCACGCTGCTTGTGTACAAATTTTTAATTATTCTACTCTCATCCATTCCGTCCATATGTCCAAACCATCTCAGGGAACCTTTTTTAATTTTATCCATGATGCAGTCATCTACCTTACATTTCTTTCTTTTTCCATCGTTCGGTATTCTATCATATAACGTTTTCCCGCACATTCTTCTTAGTGATCTCA
Source organism: Lepidostoma basale (assembly GCA_022606425.2). Classification (NCBI taxonomy): domain Eukaryota; kingdom Metazoa; phylum Arthropoda; class Insecta; order Trichoptera; family Lepidostomatidae; genus Lepidostoma; species Lepidostoma basale. Next base: position 200,101 of record JAHDVF020000916.1, on the reverse strand, counting down.
TTTCTACGACGTTTATCCTGCTTTCATCCTTCTTTTGCCAGCTCCAAGCTTCACTTCCATACATGAGGGTTGGCACTAGAACTGCATTGTGTACTGCCATCTTTGCTTCTGTGTAAATAGTGTTTATCTATAAGAATCTAAAGTCTTTGTTTTATTGATTGAATATTACACTGTAACTATGTAATACGTTCGCTTTACAGAAATAATTGGAATTAAATACGTTACGTTACCACATTCATAATTTAAGAATTTAAAACCAAAATACACCTTTAAAAAAGACAATCGACGAACTAAGCCTTAAAATATGCTAAGCGGACTTCCAGATTAATACCATTTCATCAGATAGCTTCCTCGAAGTTCTACATTATTTATTGTTATTTAATAACATCGCAGACCGATAGATTTTGTAAAGATCAAGTAGCCATAAACACCTGTCTATTGTTTGGTCGCACTTATCGCGCATGTGCAGAAGACATTAATAATATAACTATACATATAGTATAGTGAGCAGAGTCAAATTGAGGAATTAACATATATTTTTATCTTTCGTTCTCATAGTTTTTCATTATATGTTAAAATTTTTATTAATAAAAGTGAATGATGCACTCAAAGTTGTCATCGCAAACAAAAACCAATTCCAAAAAAGCTAAAATGGCAGTGCACAATGGTGTTTTTGTACCGACCCTTACGTATGGAAGTTAAGCATGGAACTGGCAAAAGAAGGATGAAAGTGAAAGTATATACTGTAGAAATGAGATCTCTTAGACGAATGTATGGAAACTTTGTGTATGATAGAGTGTCAAATGAAAATATAAAAAGTGAATGCGACGCGAATGATGGTGTTATGAACAGAATAATGTAAGGGTGGTTCGGACACATGGAATGAATGAATGAAGAGAGAATGAAAAAAAATATATATGTTAACGATGTAAATGGAACTAGAAATAGAGGAAGAGAGAGTAAAACGTGGCACTATCAAATCAATCAAATATTGAATGTCGGCCACGTGAGGATTCAGAGAAATCGGATGAAACACGATGTATGAATGTTGAGGAATCGAGAGAAATTTGTCAGGAAAGAAAAGTGTGCAAGTCCATTCTTTCTCCCTGCCCCTTCGGAGAGACAGCGTGATGGTTAGTTAGTTAGTTATAAATAAAAATAAAAATTTGTAAAAACTAAAAAAGTAATTAAAAATATGATATTATAAACAATCTCTCCCATAATCATAACTAACTAACTAACAATCACGCCGTCTTCCCGAAAGGGTAGGCAGAAAGAATGGACTGTCACACTTTTACTGATGCGGCACTCCATCCTTCTCTTTTCGCTCCGCGGGAGACGCGGTGTGATGGGTTGCGAACCTCATCGCCACCAATAGGCATCTCTCGCGCACACTTTGATCGTCCAACACCCACAAAATAAATCTAAAACAAATAATACCAAATACAATAATATAAAATAAAATAACAAAATAAAAATAATATAAAACAAAATGTTCTTTTTAGATGGTGCACATATTGTCTATTTAATTTATGTTCCAAGTATCCACCGTTTTTTTAATTTAGTTTTTTTCGATGTTGCACATGTTGACATGGACGATCCGGACTTTTGTGTTTATTTAATTTATGTTACACGTTTCCACCGTTTTTTAAATTAGCTGTAATTATGCATTTAACCAGCAAGAACTTTAAAATATTATTCAAATTGTCATTGGAACAAATGAAAAATTTATTTTTACACCTGTCAAAATTCTTTATAAAAACTTCTTCTTCTTCGTTTAATAGATCTGACGATCTGTGACACAGAAATCATATCTCGTCGGATGATGATATCCAGCTGTCCCTCCATCTCTTAGGCGGTCTTCCAGGTGGGCGGTGTCCGGAGGGAATTTCATAAGCGGCTGTATATGCGAGTCTGTCACCATCCATTTGGGCTACATGGTCCCTCCAGTATCTTCTTCTGGATCTACTCCACTGAACGATATCCTCTATTTCGCAGGTTTTTCTTATGTCTACGTTGCGGACACGATCTCGGAGGGTTTTTCCAGTAATTGATCTTAGGACCTTCATCTCCAAAATATAATACACATAAAAACGATAAACTAATATAATTTTATCAGCAAAACAATGCAAACGTATTACGTGTCACAATTAACTATTATAAAGTGCGGCAACAGCTAAATTGACCAAAACAATTCACTTATACGCGAAATACCCCCAAATTTACAGGAGCACTACATTTATAAATTTATAAATTTTAAATAATATAAACCAATGTTTTTTAATGAATTCAAAATGTAATAAAATAACAGATAATAATAAGGTACTTTGTGGCATTCCATGGATGTTCAATAGTCATTATAACTAAATTACAATTAATCCTATCCCTAGACTTAACTCCCCCATTTTTCGGTTTTCATTAAGTTTATAAATGAAGATTTTGTTTCTAAACTCTCGAATGACTTAATTTGCGGTGTGATATTATTAAATAAAATAATAATACACTTTTAGTATTTGTATCTAAAACACTTTATTTGATGACACCAACCGATTTCGCTCCCGTCGGAGCTTCGTTAGGGTGAGAGAGTAAAATAAATATAAAACTAGAGAGCAACATATGAAGAAATACATAGAAAATGAAGGGGAATGAGAGGAGTAGAAGAAAGAGGGGTAGAAGAAACTTGGAGACCGTGGGCGGCAAAGAGAAGTGCAGGGCGACCACAACTACGATGGAAGGATGAACTGAACAGACATGTCGGAATGACATGCATGCAGTTTACACAAGACAGAGTGGCGTGGAAGCGAATGGAGGAGGCCTTTGTCCAGGAGTGCTAGTGAAATCGGCCAGAATTAGAAAAAAGCGGAATAAAACGAAAAATAAAATATTAGATTTTTTTATTTAGTTTTATTATTCATAGTGATTTATTTTAAACGTAAAAATATATTATTTTCCTCAAAATTCCTACATTGAGTTATGCACGTTGTTTATTATCCCCTAAAATTAAAAAATCACGACAGGTTGCGGAGTAGACCTCCATCTTCATGGGTGAATGTATATAAAATAAAATAAACTATTATATACACATGTTAAATAAAGAAAGACTTATTAAAAAGATTTTAAAAATCGATACAATACAAAGTCACCATACATTTAAGATTAAAAAAATTATAACCTGGGCTAATTGTTTGAAGTTATTTTTATTTATTTATTTATAAACATACAATACTTACATTGTATTCCCATGAGTAGAAAACTCATTATGGGACAGAAGGGATAAGTTACACATAAAATAATTATGGACCTTCAGAAAACAGAAAAAGAAATTGACTTAAAACTAAACCATTTTACAATATGAACATTTTGTGTGCAATAATTTTGTGAACAATAATAATAATTATATTTTATCAGTCGGAACTAAAATATAATTATAATTAATTGAAAATATAAAATTGTAATTTGGAAAAAACATACATTTGAAAATACCTATTTTGCCTGGAAGACTAAAACCGACAAAATGTTTAAGGAGAAAGGAATAAAATGAGGAATCTGATTATTCATTATGTTTTCACCCAATTTCACCGACTTGAGAATTTCCAAAGATTCAAGTTTGTTAAATTTATTGCTATTGTTAATTGTTGAATGACATTTTTCGCCATTCTTACGCATTATCAAATGTCTGTAACATGTCATTCCCAAACATTATAATAAAACTTCTAGAAAACATACATTTTCATTGGTATTTTACATCCTTGTTCAAGAAACAATAAGTATGTTAATCAGCACTTACCTTCGAATAGGCCTGAAGAAATGCGGCAATTATAAAAGCCAACAAACGATTATTACAGCCGTGATGTATAAATGTATGTTTGTTTTACGCAGAAAGCGAAAAAGCTCCTTCCTTATAGGACTTTATTTCTCCTTGTCAGCCTTGACGGCTTTCACATCGCATCTCCCTCCCAGCGCTCGTCCGGCCATAATTGAATGTCCGATCAGACAAGCCGTCGGTCGGACCATCAATACCAGCGTGATGTATGACAACCCGGTTGCGCAGGTTGTGGTGTATGAAGTATTCAATTAATACCAAGTGCTTTGATGAATATCCTAGAACAAGAAATAATAAAATTGCAAAGGGCCGCTTGCTTTTTCTTTATTACCCTCCTTTAAATGATTTATTTATTGTTAATTTGGAAGCTCAATTGTATACATTATACAATCCACTTAAACTCTTAAATATTTTTTCAATATAAAAAGTATTATATAAAAATATAACTGACTTCGATTAACACCTGAGGAGATTACCTCTTATATATGTTGAGAATAATATTTTTGTATTTTTATACTGTAAAAATATTTAATAAATTAGTGGATTATACAGAATTTCAAGTTCTCATTTTAAATTAACAATGGACTTCCACAGTGTTAATGCCTTAACTTTATTCTATTTCTTTTATATTCGCCATATTACTTTGTGTTGTAGATGCTTTGTTTCTCTATTTCTTTTTTATATACTTTGTTTAAACAACACTTACATTAAACATTTTAAATTACATAGACATGTTTCGGACAACTAGTCCATCTTCAGTGATACATATTATAAAGATACAAATTTAAAATATTGTAAAATTGTTTACATGATCTGACAGGTGTTATTAAATTTCATTTGAAAAAATATTTATTCAATGAAAATATTTTACAACATGTTTTGGAGTTGACCTTTATTCTCAGTTGTGAAAAAAAACTAAACTTAGCTATGGACAATTCGAAACACTGTTATAAGTATCACATATTTTTATGTGAGTTTGTTGCAACAGCTGTTTCGCCAACCTATGTTGGCATCATCAAGTGCTACTACTGTCCTTTAAACATTTAATATGCTTAAGTATTATAGTGTTTTGGCCAAAATAATAGATTATCTAATAATATATAACTGAACCGTTTTATAACTTCGATTAAAAAACTTTAAAGTTATATAGTTCGAGAGCAGTGATTTTTTTTACCTAGGTCCACCCCTGTTTGGTCGTGACTAAAAGGTGGTCCTGGCAGTCTGCGCTGCTGATCTAACCCTGCCAGATTATTGAGAATTAGGTCCAGATGAATAATTTATTCACCTTCTTAATACGGGTGAATATCTTTGAGACAAGCTCCATTTTTTGTAAATTTATTCAAGTACTCTAAACTCAAATTATGTATGCCTCGGGTTCTCTTTTGAAGCCTCGTAAACAACATGCAAAATTAGGACAGGGTGATTCCAAATTTGAAAGATTTTAAGTTATTCTACAAGTTATGTATGAAAAAACGATAGTTTTCAAGGAGTTTTATTATAATATTTATGTATGACATGTTGCGCCCTTCTGAGGCATTATCAAATGTGACGAAACTTCAACTCGTTGCAGTTTATATACAATAGTTACTGGAGCAGAATATGGTGATTAACGAAAATTTATGTGACTTTGTACATTTTTAACAAATAATTATTTGGGTAGGTTCAGAAATATTGGAAAGTGTTTCTTGAAACTCGTTTAGAAATTTTATGACAATGGTTACATAGTTAGGGACAAACACCGCCTAGCTCAAGTGGAGGTCTCTATCAGGTGTCCTGTGTGATCCAAAAATTCCAATCAGAACTAAGGGCAGAGTCTACAAGACTGCAGTGAGGCCCGCCATGCTGTATGGAGCAGAGTGCTGGACCAACAAAAAAGTCCACGAAAGTCGAGTCCACGCTGCCGAGATGAAAATGTTGAGGTGGGCTGGAGGCGTCACAAGGCTGGACCACGTTAGGAACGAATACGTGAGGGGTAGCTTTAAGGTTGCCCCAATAACGGAAAAATTAAGAGAATCTCGACTCCGGTGGTACGGTCATGTGATGCGAAGAGACAGCGAACACATTGTCCAAAAAGCCCTCAGCATTCCCACAAAACCAAGAAGAAGAGGTCGCCCAATGGCAACATGGTGGGCCAACATGGAAAAGGAGCTCCAACGCGAGAACCTGACAGTGGAAAGGAGTGAAAATAGGAAAGTTTGGCGTTTTCGTACGAGGAGGGCCGACCCCAGATGATGGGAAATGGCAAAGAGAAAGAAGAAGAGAAAGAAGAAGGAGGTTACATAGTTAGGGAATACTTAATGATATTATATAAATCAAAAAGAAGTTCAATAAATGTTAACAGTAATTAATATGTAAGACCGAAAAATATTGGATTACAATTCCTGGAATTACTTTCTACAAGGAAAAATGGTTCTCTAGTGAACCATCAAGTAGGATCTTTTCTGTCTGTAAAAACAGCTAGCTAGATAGCGTGGAATTAATTGGTTACTTTAAAATATGATATAATAGAATTGAAATGTTTGGGAGGTCTATATTCAAACTAAACTAACTAACTAACCACCACGCCGTTTCCTCAGAGGGGTAGACTGAGACGATGGACCGCCAGATTGTTATATCCTGACATAACTCTCGTGCATCTTATACATTCACACACCGTGACACGCACGCTTGTCGATTGTTATTGCTTCAAACATGGCCGCCTTAAAGTAATTGATTAATCGCAGGATCAAATTTGATATCCTGTCTAAACATATCGCAAGATCTACCTAAAGAAGAATTAAGAATGCTTTCGTACGAAGCACTTAATTAGTTAAATAGTCCATTGTTTTGGCCAAAACACTATGATACTTTAACATTCTAAGCTGTTAAATTAAAAAAAAAACTTTATTTATGTATCACAATTGTATTTTTATTTTTCTTGACAGCTGTTTCGTTAACCTTTGTTGACACCATCAGGTGTTACAATAATATATCAACTGTCAAATTTTCGTGATTTTTCAAACCATTATGTGTATTTGTAAGTAAAAGAAATTATTTAAATTGGCATAGGAACAAATACACATAAAGGTTCGAAAAATCACGAAAGTTTGACAGTTGTTATATTATTGTAATACCTGATGATGTCAACATAGGTTGACTAAACAGCTGTTGCGAAAAATGAAAATACAATTGTGATAGATTAAACAAAGTTTTTAATTTAATAGTTTATACACTTAATAAGTGGGGCACTATTGAAAATAATTAATTAAATCGTTTTTACACCAATTCATTTTTTTTTCGAACCAACAAGTTTCGCTTTCGCCGAGGCTTAAAGTTGCGAAACTGAAAGTTTTAAGAAATTTTGTTTTTGTAACCCTGACGAAGCTCTGGCAGGAACGAAAATAGTTGGTTCAATAAAACATAAAACAGTGATGTTAAAACAAAATAAAAGTGTATTTAATTTTTTATTTATTTATTTAAGAATACATCGCACGATTAATAGACTGTTTAACACTGGCTTAACTAAAAAAAGCAAGTTTTCTCAATCTGGTATGAGTCGGTGTTTTAACAAAAACAGTCGAAAAACACGTACGAATGAAAAAGACCGATATAGTGTAATGTAGGTCAATTGGCGGAATTTTGACTTAATTTTAACGCGAAACGATAGCTAGCGTTAATACAAGCCTCTGTCTAATGTTAAATCAATTATGACCTAAACCATAATCGGTCAGTTTTCTATTAAGCGTGCGACATGGTGAATGGAATTGTATTTGTTTGTAATAGAAATTTAAAGTCACAACCTTCGAATGTTAAGATATACTGTAGTTACATTTGTCACTTTACTTCGAAATACCGTGTAGAACATTGCGTACGAAACGATTAATTTACTGTCAAATAAATCATCACTTGTTCTGCGTTTTGAGTGAAGCGATATTGTTCGAGTTTCGTCATAACAGTAATTAGATTTCAATCAGTTTACGATTTCGATCATACTTTCGTCCATCAAAACGTAGTTATTCAATATGCATGGAGATCCGTGATAACAGGTAATGCTACGTATATGGGTTTAATTGCATAGAAATTTATCATCAACTAAACCGATTATTACATAAGCCCTGTAAATTTTATTTAATTAGTCGTGTGGTGCCCACCGCATAGCGTAGCCCTAAGAGGTAACATTTGTAGGGCCATTTAAACTTTATTTATTCCATACCTTTCGAAGCCCTTTAGTAATCTCAATTGTTTTATGTAAATATCCTAGTATTCACATTTTACGATCTATCAATCAAAATATATTATAATTATTGAAAATCATTAAATAATAACAACTGTCTTTATTTTTAGGCATGCGTAGGACTTGACGCGTTGATTGTTAATTTACAATTATTCTGGATATTAACGACATGTAAAAGCATAACATAAGTGAATCAGTAGCTGCAGGGTTTTTAAACTTACAACATAGTTTCTACAGACTGTCAATTTAACAGTTGACAGTTGATTTGTAGTCAGTGGGTACGTTTTGCCATTTCACCCAGTTGCTTGATAAAGTTGTCGAAAATTGGACTACACGATTGCGCTTCATTCGAGCTAGCTGTGGCGCTCTCATATTTAAACAATAATGCCATAAAATTATATATTAAAAAAAGCCAATATTATAGACATTAACATTGTTTTAATGTGTTTTTTTTTTTTAATTTTTAATTTGTATACCTCTAAAAAAAAGACGCTTATACACATTTTTATACGAGTATAAAGGATGTTTTTTTAGAGGTAGGTATACAAAAATTCAAAATGAGTCTGTAGAAAGAATGCTGCCAGTTTAAAAACCAAACCTCTAAAATAAACACCCTATATTACTTTTTTGACAATTCAACGTTATGTTATTTTACATTAAAAAATGGGTCCTGATTTTTGAATGAATATTTAAAATATTTGTTACACAGATTTTAACCTTAAAAAAACATGTTTCGGGCGGATGTTATATTTGCCTGTGTAAAAATCGTTTAGTGTTGTTATTAAAAAAAAGTTTACGATTTTCGAATAATATATTTCAGACGGTACACATCCTTCCTCAGTGTAAAATTTCGGTTAACTAAAAAATACACTAAGAAAGGACGTATACGATATAAAACATGATTATGAAAAGCGAAAAAGTGTTAAATATTTTGTTTGTTTTACTACCCTGACAAATGGCTCGGCCATAATAAACCAACAACCCACTAAATCACCTTTCAACAATGTTCCCATCAGACGCAAGAGGAATAGCCACAAGAGCTGAACCTCTGTAAGCCAGAAGAGGTTTTGATTCAAATTTTCTTACGCAAGCCGGGCTTCTGGGCTTCTATGGGAGTACCGCCGCTGCTGGCTTCGACAGACTGATCTTTAAGAAATGAAGAAAATAAGTGGAAGTAGTTAATATAAAAAACATCGTTTCATTTCATTATAATTTAATATTTTCTTGTAGGGTCAATCTTTATGCATCGAACGAAACGAAAATGTTCTCACAACGTCGATCCTTGAAATAACTCGTTGTTAATACTGCGCATGTCATGTTTTGTAAAATACGTTTTGTTTCTACGTACCCATATTAGTGTCGAAGCGGTAACAAATTTATTTGCGATTCTTTTAGCTGAAGCTCCCGGCACGGGCATAAATTTCGCAGAACTCAAAGGCAGCACTGATTGAATGTAATAAAATTAAGAGTAGTTTATTCTCTGCTATGGGGTTCGAATAAAAAATGAGGTTGCTTTTCTATCTAATCCAGTTAACTTGCTCTTAAACAACCGTTAGTGGCTGTGCCATCGTATCGATTCACAACCAAATAGCAATACGTTAATTCTGGGGTCACCAAACTGTGGTATGTGTACCGACATTACTACAATTGTTTGTTCTTTCAATAATGAAAATATTTTAAGAGGCTGTCGACCAGTTTTAGACCAGTTGATGACCAATGTCTTTATATATCAGTGTGTTGAGATTGAAGTCGGTTGAAACAAACCAAAAAAAAGTAAATACAAATTATAATATAAATTAATTCCACATATTAAAAATACATTTAAATTATTTACACAGAACTTCTACTAATTTCAATAAACAACAGTAACGTTTTGCGTTTACTTACTAAAGAGAGAATTTTACTAAAGAGAGAATACATAATTCTAATAAAACTTCCAGAATACAGAAATACTCAATCATATTAATTATGAAATATAGAATTTAACAACATTGTTCAAGAAACAATTAATATTTCAATGTTATTTATAATTGCAAAAAAAAACACTTAATATTGAATTTTTAATGCAATGTTTAAGATTACATGTATTGAAACAATATTTAACTTTGTTTATAATTCTACAATATTGCTAAATAAAATTCAAAACTATTTACTGTGGAACAAAATTGTTTATTTAACATGTAATTCTAAACGATCAGTACTTTAGAATTGCTGCAAAAATATGAAATGTAAGTTTATATTTTAGGATTTTATTTTGTTCTGAAAACAGTTTTTTTTAGCAATAATACTTAAAATGTTTTCGATCTCTGAGTTAGCAGATTGATATTATTATGTATGTGTCACGCTTTCAACAAGTGGAAAGGAGTGATTGGTGTAATCGGATGATAATTGGTATCCGTCTATTTGAAATCATTCAGGGAACTGTGGAAGTGATTTTCATTTGATCGATGTGGCTTTTCACCGATAAAATGTATTTTTAAGAATAAACCGCCGTTTATCACCATGTTATTAAAGGACTTAATCTCCGGTAAAACGAAGTAATTTTTAATGTATTTTTTAAATTATAGAAATTGCACAATATGAATACTTTAGATTTAACAGTAAAATACGTAATAAATGGTGACGTTAATTGTTCTTTATGGTACTTTTTTGAGAACAGCACATTTATGTCAAGAAGTGAAGACATATCGTAAAAAAATTGAGTCTGTAAATGGAAGTGGTAAGAACAATAATCTTAACAATTGAAGATAGTTGTGATCGAGAAGGTACAGAAAAAATTCTTACGATTTCTGTACCTTAAAGAGAACGGTTACTACCCCTGGCTGTACCCAACTGATTTCTTGCTGGGTATGCTGGACTACCAATCATTGGAAATTAGACGAACTATCCACCTGGGTGTTCACTTTTTTCAACTGATTCGTGGTCGAATACATAACTCTGATATTTTGAATGACTTGACTTTGTTTGTCCCCGACAATTATCTGCGACAAAGGCAACATAGATTATTTCACCTGCCACTGTGTAGAATCAATCTACCTAAGGTAATGCCCGTGGGCAGGGCTATAATACTATTAAACCGCATCTCTTCGGTTGTGGACATTTTTCACGTTAGTGAGGCTACCCTCAGAAAGCATCTATCTCTTATGTATTAAATTGCTATTTGCGTCTCTACTTATTGTACAAAAATATTTATCTTTTCCAAACTGTTCTCGAATTTTATTTTTATTTTTATTGTCTTCTGTTTTTCTTTTTTTTCTGACTTGCTCTCATTTGTTTTCTTGTTATATTATTTGTAAATATATATATATTTTAATTGTTAATTTTATTTTTGTATATTGCATTATAAACGATTTGGATTTGTTATTCTGTAATGTTTATAATTTTTTGAATAAATTGAAATTGAAATTGAAAAATTTATAATTGCTATTCTAAAAAGTACTATTTAAAAAAGTACTGTTATAGTCATGTTTGTGTCGTTCTATAAAATGAAACATTTTAATTTATTCAATAAGTTTAATTCATTAATGGTTTAACAAATTCAAAAGTACATTTTGAATTCCTCAGAGAGATCAAGGAAGAGGAGGAAGAATAAAAATACACTATAAATTGTGCATGCTTTTTAGCGTTATGCATACATGACAATTTATTATTTCGAATAAAACAACGCTTGGGAACGCTTATAATTGGTGGGTGTGATCCTTTTATAATATAATAAATGAGTAAATTTACAACATCTTTTATGTTAATAAACTATAAATGAAAACGTCTGTTTTCTAAAAGTTTTGTTATAATTAACGGGAATGCTATGTTTCGGCTTTCTAAGGCGTTATCAAATGTCGGTTGTAAGAAACAATAAATTACATCTTTGTGTTATTTATATTTCGATTCATTGGGTTTATCATATCCAACCGACACATTTAAATCTCCTCTATTTCACGGCATTGTGATAAACTAACGTGGGCTGTGATTGTCCTATGGGTAATTTGTGTCCCAACCAGCATAAGTCCGCGCCGCCTGCCGGGCTTTGAAAAGCTCGCAACAAGATTAACATTTAACACAGAGGCGAGATTATAAAACAGTGATGACTATCAAGACTTTATAAAGGATTTTATTTATACGAGAGAAATATGTCAGGAAAGAAAAGTGTGGCAGTCCATTCATTCTGCCTACCCCTTCGGGAAGACTGCGTGATGGTTAGTTAGTTTGCTTTAATAATACTTGTCGCAGATATGTTTTGATTGTGACACAACCTTTTTCGATGAACACAATCAAAAAGTTGTGCATTGAAATAGGTTGTTTTACAAACAAAATATATCTGCAAAAAGTAAAATAAATTGTTGTGAAAATACAAAGCGTTATTTTATATATTCAAATGTGAATCCACAACAAAAAGTGTTAGTGAATATAGAAGAAATTTTTGAGGTAGATACCAGACAGTGCCGACTAGTTGTTGAAACCATTGAACTAAGAAAAATTAGTGAAATTAGTACATCATGTATTTTTAATTAAAACAACGAGAGCTGTTTTCATCTATACACCATGGTATTAAATAGCTTGTTAGCTTAGCTATTTTTTTCTAATCTGGCCCCGAATTTCTCTCTCGCTAATAGTAGCATGATTTAGTTAAATAATTCAAAATTCATTAAAACTATAAACTATTTTTTACATGTAACTTCTATGGCCAACGTAAGCAATTAATCTCCTGGTATGTTGTCTTATCTGGGAGGATTTCATCTGATCTAGTTGGCAGAATAAAACAAACGAATAACTCATTTGTTTATTCATACTTGTAACACTAACGGTTTGAGTAATTAAAGTGCCCATTTTTTATTGCTTGACAATTACGTAAAACTACATGTCGCGTATTTACTACATTTTAATAGCACATTTTAAAAATATTTGGAATCTTTCGCGATTTTCAATGTCTTATTAATTATTGAATAGATCCAAAAACTTATTGTACTTGCTTAAAAAATCAGTATGAAAACATACTTGGCTGCAAGAGCTTTAAAAGTAGATATAGAAAACAATAATATAGCAATGAAAACAATAATGACCGTTAATAATGGAGTTTTGATTCCAAATCTCATGTATGACTTACGTTGGCAGAATATGCCTTATATGGGTGTAAAAAAACGGTTATGGTAGAATTTTAAAGTCAAATAGGAAGAACAGTAGAATAAAACTTTAAAAACAAAATAATGAAAGGATTATTGCGTTGCTTTGGACATATAGAACGTACATAAAACGTTTGTTTGAATAGAAAGCCAAATATCAGGATAGTGGTCAGTAGTGTGGTAGTTCATTTTCTCTGGCTACACCTTTGTGTTAGTATGTTTTTTGTATTGTATTGTATATATTATTCTTGGACATCTTAGAAATCTTTTAACAACACTTATTTTTTTATGTTCAAAGGGAAAACACTCAAAATATTGGAATGTTTGCCTCATTAGCATTGTACTTTTTGATCTGTTACTTTCCAATGCATTTTTCCATATTTGCGACTAGAACGTTTTTATATTTGTGATGTCTGTTTGGACAAATAAAAGATTTTAAATTTTAATTTTAATGAAAATAAAAGATTTTAATATTTTTATTACTTTTTTAAAGTTATTATACTGCCATGATGAATCTCGCCTGTGATGACATATGAAAACAATGTCCCTGACCATAAATACTGTCCACAAATTTGAAATGCGCGCAACGATCCATGGAGCGGCAAATGTTGGGCATAAGTCTGAGTGATAGAATTACAAATACAGAAATCAGACACCGAAAAAAGTCGCCGATACCATGGAACAGATCGCAAAATTGAAATCGCAATGGGCAGGACACGTAGCCAGACAGCCAAGTTCAAGATGGACTCCCAAAGTCTTAAATTGGAGGCCATGGGAAAACAAAAGGGGTGTCGGTCGGCCACAGAAGAGATGGACCGACGACATTGTTGTGGTCGCCGAGAAAAAATGTATTGAAGCGGCACAGGATAGAGAAAAACGAACAGATGGAAGAGGCCTACATCCAGCAGTAGAGGGAAGGCTAGGAAGAAGAAGAAGAAGATGAACCTTGGGTCCAAGCGAAAGTTGGCATCAATTATAATAACCATACCGTGGTTAAAGGCCGTGCCACACTGTTTGAAACAAGCTCTCCACAAGGGTGACCTTGGTGAAATGTGGAATGCGTGTTTACAACGCGTATACTAAGCGCGTCCGTCCACAAAGGTTGTTGAAGGTCAAACGAATTTCGGTTTCAAACAAGTGTCTACACAGTTTTAAACCGCCGGTGGAGACCGATATGGAGAGCTTGTTTAAAACAGTGTGGCACGGCTTTAAATACAAAGTGTTTTATTATTAAGTTTTTTTTATTTTATCAAGTAGGGCTATGTAAGAGAGCACATAAACTTAAAGATAAACACAAAACATCAAAGAAAATAAAACCTTAATACTATACCAGCAATGATGCCGCATTCCTACGCAGTTGAAATATCCATATTTGATTTATAACCAATCAATTTTATGATTTATTAAATTAATATCGAGTCTCACCAGAGCTCCAAATTTTTTATGGCTATGGTAATGTGGACAATTTACGATTTGAAGATTGTCTCAATTATTATATTAGGTGTCCGCTGGCCGCCCGGGAGGCTGCGAATCATCTCTGCGCTGGGCGGGGCCGCGGAGTGCCGCGGTGCCATTAGCTGCGGCGACCCTATTAATCACGGCTCTGCACCTTGTAATGCTCACGGCAGATAGCATCGTGCACCGACAGCCTACTTGGCAACCCCTGCCTAGCGGCCACGGCGCTTTGGTCATTGAATAGCCCTGTTAGTTAAGCAACATTTTCCACACTAATAAAGTGACAATAAGACAGTTTATTTCTATTTTTCTTTTTTATACACTTTGTATATAGCACTTTCAGTAAAAAAAAAAAATTATATAGACATCAAATGATTTTACTGAAATCTCTTGATGGAAGTTCATTTTAAATAATAATTAAATAAAACGATGTTTTTAAACTACTTCCACTTTTGTCTTTATTTAGACAGCGACCGGTTTCGCCAGGCTCGCTGGCATCGACAGACTGGTAACACTATTGTAAACTTAGTCCTTTATATACATACAGATCAGGGGTGGTAAACATGATTCTATACAAAGTTAATCTTCAAATATTTATGTTAAATTTTTCTGAATTTAACTATTGGTATTACAAGTATTCTTGGAGGTTCGTATTTAATACAATGGGTTTTAATTTTTATTATCTCTTACATATTCATATATAATGTTTGAAAAAATGTTCATTTTTTAATACGAATAAAAAGGTCTGTTCTTTTGAAGTTTAATTATATTTTATGGGAATGACATGTAATTTATTGTTATTATAATATTTAAGACATATTATTTTCAATACATTTAATATGGAGATTAACACAATTGTTCAAGAAACAATAAATAAATAATAAATATACTTTGTAAGTAATTTTCTCCATATTAAGTGTCTTGCGGTAATTTTATTTTACGAAAACACCTGTCTAAAAAATAATAGAATTACAATGTATTATATTTAAACACTTAAGAGTTAGGTTATACCCATTCGATTTTATTCGCTCTTGGAGAGTCTTCTTTATTTGCCAAAAGCTATTTTTAATTACATATAGAACATAATAAATGCCCATAAAGACTTCAAGTGCTCCACGGATAATATCCGATGTCCGTGGATATCTTAATGGGCTACTATCAAAACGGAACACGAAATGAAATAGATTGAACTGTTCTTAATCGCCATAAAACTTTATGTAACAACTTGACCATATTTTTTAAGAACCAATTAGCGCTTTCATAAAGGGTATGCCGTAATTCGTATGAGAGGTACCTGCGTATTCGTATCATAATTGCGTAGGTACTTTTCTATTCATTATCATCGTTGGCGCAATAGCCATATGGAGAATATACAATATGAGATTTTGGAAAAAGTGGTCATTGCAAGATGTGTTTTTTTTAAATCTTTCTTCTTTAAGTTATGCTTTCAAATATGTACGATATTGTTTTATCAAATATAACCAACTCATCTTAGTGAAGCCTCCTTAATTTTATTAAAGACACCGTTATCTTCGTTGCGTTTGATTATTGTTTCTTGAATAATAATGAAAAACTGCATATTAATTAATTAATACCAATGATGACATCTGTTTTATAAATTTTTTAAAACATTTTATGGAAATGACACTTTCGTCTTGCTAAGGCAGCACCTCAACTTAAATATTGTTAAATTTTCATATTAGTACTCACTTTAACGGACATTTTAAAAATATAAAATAAATAAATAAAACTTTGTATTTAACCACGGTACATACGAGGCCTGTTCAAAAGAAAAGGTGAATTTTGAATTTTCGCGGGCTGTGTACATTCGATTATCCAATTTATTTTTTTGTTATGTTGGTACACATATGTTTATCATATATTAGCATTATCAGCCATTTTGGATTAGTGGTTTGTTTTTGACAACTGGAAAGGTTAGTCACGTTTTTGTGTGTTCTTCGATTTTTTACTTTTGAAAAAAAAATGGATCAAAGAATATGTATTGAATTTTGCGTTAAAAATGGAATAAAGTGCTCCAACGCACTTAAAATGTTGACTGTGGCATTTGGCGAGTCTACTTTGTCTCAAAAAAGTGTTTATAAGTGGTACAAGCGTTTTACAGAAGGCCGAGAAGATGTTAATGACGATGAGCGTCCTGGAGTTGCAACCACGTCAACAAACGAAGAAAACATCGAAACAGTGAAGAAGATGGTTTTGGAAAATCGTCAAATCACTATTAGGGAAGTTGCAGAGGATGTTGGCATATCAATCGGCTCGTGCCATGCAATTTTCTCGGATGTTTTGGGCATGAAACGTGTGGCAGCGAAGTTTGTTCCAAAATTGCTAAATTTTAAGCAAAAGCAACGTCGCATTAGTATCGCTCAGGAGTGATTAGTTGGCCAAAAACGACACCGTAATCATGCCTCAACCACCGTATTCACCAGATTTGGCTCTCTGTGACTTTTTCCTATTCCTGAAACTGAAGAGACCAATGAAAGGAAAGCGTTTTGCCACAATTGATGAGATAAAGTCAGAATCGAAGAATGAGCTGATGGCCATACCGAAAAGCGCATTCCAGAAGTACTTTGAGGATTGGAAGAAGCGCTGGCATAAGTGCATTATATCTGAGAGGGATTACTTTGAAGGGGAGAAAATGGATATTGATGAATAAATAAATACTTTTCGAGAAAATTCGAAATTCACCTTTTCTTTTGAACAAACTTCGTATATGCTTAAACACAAGTTTTTTTATATATCGTAACTCTAACAATGATTTATACGAAAAAAAGTTTTTTTTTCTAGAAGTTATATTATATTGTATGGGAAAGATATTTTTCGTTTTTTTAATGCATTACAAATTTGAACAATGATGTTAAAACTTTTGATAATGCCTTAGAAAGGCGAAACGTGTTATTTACATATAATATAATGAAACTTCTAGAAACCAGACGTATCTATTCGTATTAACATTATCTTTATATTTGAAAAAACCTTAGAAGGCTAAACATGCCATTTCCATACAATATAATAAACTTTTGATACAAGATGCTTTCGTTCGTATAAATACCTGACATTTTTTCCCTATTTAAGATTTTGGTATTCTAACATACTTCATTTTTTGATTATCTATTTCCAGCTACAATTATCTTACTTTGATCATTCTTTACCAAGTGTCAACATCACTCATAAGTTCAAATATAAAAATATATTTGTGTTACGTACTGCCACCTTTGAATCTGTCTGTATATTTTTATTGCCATGGCTTAGACGACTTGAAGTGCACCATTTACTTACTGTTTTTACAATATGTAAAAAAACTTGCATTTTTCTTTTCATTCTTCCGATAAATATACTTTTCTTTTGATGGCTGCACTCTTGCCTAGCCTTACCTACGATTGCCAACACGGCAATAGATCAGTTTGTCACATAAAGCTGTCTTGGCTATCGTCATTGGCGATATACTGCCAGGTTTTTCACTTGCCGTTTTGCAATCATGGCCAATTTATGACCAGCACAGTGAAACTGAAATATTCGTCATTAATTGAATACTGAAACTAACTAACTAACTAACTAACACGCCGTTTCCCCGGAGGGTTAGGCAGAGAGGATGGATCGCCACATTTTTATATCCTGACATAACTTTCGCGTTTTTCTACATTCACACATCGTGACATGCCGCTCGTCGATTGTTCCTACTTCGAACATGGCCGTCTTTCAGTAATTGATTAATTTGGCCATATTTTCCTTGGCCTTCCTCGACTTCTTTTTCCATTCACACTACTTGTATATATTTTTAACCATTCTTCATTCATCCATTCGTTCCATATGTCCAAACCATCTAAGTGACCCTTTCTTACTTCATCATTAGATATTCTATCATACATTGTTTTTCCGCACATCCTTCTTAGTGACCTCATTTCTACGGCATTTATCCTACTTTCATCTTTCTTCTGCCAACTCCAAACTTCACTTCCATACATAAGGGTCGGCACTAGAACTCCATTGTGCACTGCCATCTTTGCTTCAGTCGATATATTTCACAGATACGTTTTCTATATTATTTATACACGATACATTTACTATATTATTTTACATATATTTCACATAAAGAGTATCAAAGTACAAGTATTTACCCATAAAAATGAATTAAATATGGTATAATCCTGCCCCGATATAGTATGGAATGGCTATAGTGGCAGAGTGGCAACAGTTATGACTGCTACACCGAATGTCTCGAGATCGATTCTCGGCAAAGACGGCAAGATTCTCACGCTGTGTTTGATCTGGTTGAATTCACATGATAATAAAAATTGCTTTAGACTAGCTACCTATCACATGTCATGAGAATTAATAGCTCAAAAAGTTTTATAAAGTAATTGGATTCAATATTGAATACAAAAATGTGGAAGCAACGGAAAACTACACAATAAAGCTTTAGTGGTATCCCAAGTACCAGCAAACTTATTAGAGTAGCTATAGGCCAAATAACTGAATGGGCCGGAGAAGTGTTGGGAGACAGCCAACCAGGTGTAGGGATGTTATTGTGCGGAAGGCGAGAAGGGCCTGGAGAACACTGGCGAGAGACCGAGAGAGATGGCGTGGGGGTGGAGAGGCTTACGTCCAGCAGCGGATGGAGACAACCTGAAGAAGAATCATAAATAATATAAATTGAAACGTTTGGTTTCTAGAAGTTTTATTACATTATATGGAAAAGACATGTTTAGTCTTGGTAAAGCATTATCAAGTGTAGCGAGAATTGAACGGGTTGCTGTTTATATATCCGAGTTAATATGCTAGAGCAGAATATGGTAATTAAGTTAACTGATTTGGCTGTGGAATGTAGAGCAGAAGAAAGTAACTAACTAACTAACTAACCATCATGCCGTCTCCCCAAAGGGGTAGGCAGAAAGAATGGACTGCCACACTTTTCTTTCCTGACATATTTCTCTCGCTTCCTCAACATTCATTCATTCCTCTGACTCTTAAGTATTGCCTGGAACCAACAAAAATATTATGACTATTTATGAATACACTGCTTACAAAGTTAAAGATTACTAAATGACACTATATAAATCAAAAGGTGGTCTATCTTTGGCACCTTTTCGTTATAATTCAATTTATACGTAAAACTACTTACAACTGAATTCGCTTATTAACAGTTATATGATAAACTGAATTTTATTTTATTTGTAATAATGAATCTTCTAGATATTTGGACGTTATCAAAGTGCATGTATTTACAAACGATTTTTAAACGGTTAATTTAAATATAAAAAAACAGTGTTATCAAATTTCGAATTTTGAATTTAATTTAATGTATTTTATTACTCCATCTATCACCGTTTTTTAAATTCACTGTAATAAGGCACTTATAACAATCCAACAAAAGCAAGAACTTTAAAATATGATTGAAAAAAAATAAATTTGTCAAATTGAAATGAAAAAACACTTGTCAAAATCCTTCATATAAACGATAAAACTTATATTATTTTAACATCAAAACAGTATAAACGTATTACGTGTAACAATTAACTATTGTAAAGTACGACTACAATCAAATTGAGCAAAATAAGTCACTTATACACGAAATATCTCAAAATTTACGGGAGCACTACATGAACCAAACCAAATTTTCAAAATCAGAACAATATACCAACATAGATAATACATAAGAGTATTTTTTGATAACACTTTGAATTTCTTGCTAGAGTTGGATTGTTTTAAATGCCTCATTACAGTTATTTAAAATAACAGTGGATACGTGGAAAATGAATTAAATAAACACAAAAGTCCGGATCATCCAGATGCCTATTGGTGGCGATGAGGTTCGCAACCCATCACACTGCGTCTCCCGTGGGGGCAAATAGAGATGGATAGAGTGCCGCATCGGTTAAAGTGTGGCAGTCCATTCTTTCTGCCTACCCCTTCAGCGAGACGGCGTGATGGTTAGTTAGTTAGTTTAAAAAAAATCTCAGAATTTGTGTACATATTATAATATATTGCCCTCTTAGTGTGCCGTATAAAAAAACAAGTCAAAGGTTAGTTCCTAACAAGAGTTGCGTAAATGGCGCTTTGTGAACTCAGAATGAATTACACCCCTTGTGCTTCTCAACCTTTTCAGTATCGCCACCACTTAATGTCAAAAAAATTCAACTTTATTGTAATTATTTAACGTTTGTCATAGTTTTAATTTGATAACATGGAAAAAAATGTAATAACAATCACACACTGCGACAAATACCGACAAATTAGATCGTTCAAACTAAAAGACGTGTATAACACAATGTTTTCACATTATTGGAGGTTTGATGATAATGTTGTTGCAGCTGCCTAATTATTTTTAGAGACCTTACTTATGAGGCAGACGTTTCTCATGTATTGTAGCTTTAAAAACTTAATACAGAAATCATAATATCACTTAAAAATAATTTACTTATGTGTGCTTGATCGACGATCTACAAGAGAAAAAATGTTTAAACATTGCCAACTGTCGCATAAACTTATTCTAACAATTTACATATAAAACCCACAGCAATGTGTAATAAAATAACGAATTTTTATGAATCAAAACACTGTTTTTTAAGTTTATTTTTCTCGACATTTTTCGAAGGCCTTCATCATCGGAAGAACGATATAACCTTTACCGGTTAAAACCGTTTATATCGTTCTCCCAATGATGAAGGTGTAAGTCTTCGAAACATGTCGAGAAAAATAAACTCAAAAGTGGAAAAACAGTGTTTTAATTCATAAAAATTCGACATTATGGAATTCCACAGTGTTAACGCCTTAAGTTTATTTAAAATGTAATAAAATAATCTTTCCGGAAATAGCCTGTTGTGGAAGCTCACCTGCTCATCATAGGGTGCGTTCCCCACGATCTTCCAAACATTGAGACTTGCCATGTAATACTCAGCCGATGAGTGTGCGTGGCCAGTTTGGAGATCTGGGAGACTCCTGGCAGGTCCAAGGAGAACTAGGCATGATGAGGGATTCTTCGGAAAGGGTCGCACCAATGAAGTTTCCTGCTGTCTAGTCACCTGCCCTGAATCGACCTGGCTCTATCATCCGGAAGCGCAGCCTGGCCGGCAGACTCCTGGAGCAATGACATCCGTACCTATTTGGCAAAAGCATACATGTTTTAGTCGATTTTGAGATATTAATGACAATGTCCTTAAATACAAAATACATATTATGGCAAAAGCTAATGATTCCAAAACTTATTATTATTGTTATTTTGTTGAATCGCTCTTTGCAACATTACAGCGAGAGCCAAATCGATGTAAAGGGTATACCTATCATATTTGTATGAAGTTAATCTATCGTCATTTTATCGTCACGTGAATTCTACACCAGACCAAAGACCGTACGGCAAACACACTGCCATCGCCAGGAATCGAACCCGGGATCTTTGGCGTGGCAGTCGTAGCACTTACAACTCGGTCACGAAGGTCGTCATTGATTATTAATTTGGCACAAAGCCCATTGGAAAAATAATACATGTCATAAAATGTCGAACTGAACATGACGAAAGCGTGAATGATGTGTCAAAACCCTATGTACTATTAAAAATGCCAATAATTGAAAGTTAGTCATATACATGTTGTTTTTTTTAAATTAATAAACATCACTTGATCCTATTTCATTAATATAGGGATTTGTGAAACTTCTATAATCTTGGAAAAAACTCTCCTGTAAAATTCGAAAAAATGACAAATAGGTACTTATATATAGAATTACTTCTACACTTGAATTCAAACGCTGGTAATATTTATAAGAAACACATAATAATAAATAGTTTTTCGTATTTAGTATTATTTTTTAGACAGATTGCCACCTTATACCACCTTATGCCACCTCATCACGGTCCCCGGTGAGATCGCGACCCCCAGGTTGAGAAACGATACCCTTGTACAGCGGTTCTCATAGTGTGCTTCGCAAGGCCTTTGCGAAGGCTCTGCCGCGACAAGCAGCATAATAAATCTACAATAATGCTACGATCAAAGAGTATAGTTGAATCAATTTAGTATTATTTTGTTTATTGCATTGTATTATTGTGTTTTATTTTGTAAACTATTGTAGAAGTCAGTATTATAAATGATGACAATGAAATATTGAATATGAAACCAAATTAATCAAATGATATTACGAAAATATTTTGATGGAAGTTCATTTTAAATAATGTTTTTAATTACTTCCACTTTTGTCTTCATTTCGACAGCGACCGGTTTCGCCAGGCTCACTGACATCACGTTCGCTGGGCTCGCCGGTCCAGTCTGTCGATGCCAGCGAGCCTGGCGAAACCGGTCGCTGTCGAAATAAAGACAAAAGTGGAAGTTGTTAAAGAACATCGTTTTATTTTATTATCATTTTAATGAAACCAAGTTTGCTTTTTTAAGGGTTTCGTTAAATATTTATCCTACGTATGGAAGCGAAGCATGAAACTGGCAAAAAAAGGATGAAAGTAGAATAAATGCAGTAGAAATGAGATCTCTTAGACAAATGTGTGGATATTCTGTGTATGATAGAGTGTCGAATGAAAATATAAGAAGTGAATGCGGTGCGAATGATGGTGATATGAACAAAATAATGAAAGGATCATTAAGATGGTTTGGACATATGGAAAGAATGAATGAAGAAAGAATGATAAAAAAAATTATATGTTAACGATATAAATGGAACCAGAAATAGAGGATGACCGAGGAAAACGTGGCACGATCAAATAAATCAAATATTGAATGTCGGCCATGTGAGGAGTCAGAGAAATCGACGCGCGTGCATGACACGATGTATGAATGTTGAGGAATCGAGAGAAATATGTCAAGAAAGAAAAGGGTGGCAGTCCATTCTTTCTGCCTACTCCTTCGGGGAGACGGCGTGATGGTTAGTTAGTAAGTTTTTTCATTAAATATTTAGTATTTTAAAAGGGTTCAGTTCTCAAAAAAGTTTGAGAACCACTGCCCTAGTGTAACTGGTACCATATGGAAGCCCAATATGGCATTAGTCCCTCAAGGTCTAGACCAGAATGTTACAGAAGAGTAAGAAAATAAAGAATAAACTAGACTGGCTGCACCTTGGGTCGACCAGCGCATACTTGTTTTTGTACCCGAGCCGATACAGCTTCAGATAAAATCGATTGCAATGTAAGTGTAAACTCACAAGAGATCTGCGCTGGATACATTCTTGAATACACCTAAACATTATGTTTATTAAAATAGTCCATTGCTTTGCCCGAAACACTATGATACCTTAACATTGACAACTGTTAATGAAAAAACTTTGTTTTTTGTATCACAATTGTATTTTATTTTACGCGACAGCTGTTTCATCAACCAATGTCGACATGATAAGGTGTTATAATAATATATCAAATGTCAAATTTTCGTGATTTTACGAATCTTTGTGTATTTGTTCCTATGTCAATTTGAAAAATTTCTTTTGTATAATTTTGAAGTTCTTGCTGAAATTGAGTTAGGTACCTAAATATTTTAATTAAAAGAACGGTTAGTTACTATGTATAGGAGAAAATATTAAAGGTGGAAAATATAACAATAAAATAATAATAATAATAAAACAGTAATTAGAAGGTACAGGTCGAAGGTAGAAGGTACAAGGTCGAGGTAGACCGAGGAAAACATGGCATGACCAAATTAACCAAATATTAAAAGTTGGTCATGTCAGAAGCCGGAAGAATCGACGTGCGTGTATGACTCGATGTATGAATGTGGAGGAAGCTAGAGAGGTGTGCCAGGATAGAGTAGTGTGGCGGTCCATTCTCTCTGCCTACCCCTGCGGGGAAACGGCGTGATGGTTTGTTTTTTGTTTTTTGTTTAGAAGGTACAATTACACACAGTATAGAGTCAAAAACGATGAAACATAATAAGTTAAAAACGATAAACAATAACAGGAAGTACATATGTAGATTACATTAGGAAAGGTGACAAAAGTTGATGGTAGTGTTATTATTTTTTAGCTATATTTGTACAATAAGCAAAGTTTTATTATGCTTATTGATTTAAAATAGATTATGTTGTGATTTTATCTTAACAGAAGTTATGTTTAACTTTTAACTTTTATCTTAACAGAAGTTAAGTTTAAGTCTAACTGTAAGATTTTAATTACGGTTCTTCATCTTCTTCTTCCTTAGCCTATTCACTCCTGGACAATGGTCTCCTCCATTCGCTTCCATTTCACTCTTTCTTGTGCAGTATAAATCCAGGTTATTCCGACATGTCTGTTCAGATCATCCTTCCACCGTAGTAGCGGTCGCCCTGCACTTCTCTTTGCCGTCCATGGTCTCCAAGTCAGCAATATTCTTGTCTATTTTTCGTCTGAGTTTCTGGCTACGTGACCTGCCCATTGGCATTTTAGAGTCGCCAACCGGTGGACGATGTCAATGACCTTTGTTTTTTCTCTCATCGTATCGTTTCTGACTCTGTATTTTAGGCTTATTCCTAACATGGCTCTTTCCATGGCGCTTTGGGTCACTCGTAGTTTCTTCGGCACTTTGTTTGGAAAATGTCATAGTTTAAATAATTAGATAACCAAATACGGTTATCGTACACAATTCTATTTAACTGTCCCAATAGCAGTTTTGCCAATCAATGTTAGCATCATCATATGTTAATATCAACGCAGATATCAGGACAAAAGGCCTAAACTTTGAAGAAGAAGAAAACATAAAAACTTATCTTAAATTAACTAATTGTGATAAAATAACAGTGTTTTAATTTAAACCATTGTTTGATTTGGGTTTACTCACTCTAACACGCTTTACAACAATAAATATTTTTTGTGTGAATTGAAACACTGTTTTTTCCACTTTTAGATTTTTATCACTTTTAAAAAGTGGAAAAAACAGTTTCAGATTTTTTTTTAAATATAATGGCAGTTGAAAAAATACGGGAATCTAGTTGGTAGTTGGTTTAAAATTGTGTTTTATCTTGCATACGTTTAAATTCAACACATTTCATACATTGCAGTTTATATCGTTCTTCCTATGATGAAAGTGTAAAACTTTCGAAAAATGTCGAGACAAAATTAACTCAATTAACTCAAATGTAAAAAAAAACATTATTTTAATTCATAAATTAATTTTCTTCAAATGGATACGAAATAATCTCGATTCGACGTCAGCTTTCAAATTTTATTGCAAAATATTTGATGTAGCATTAATACGTAAAATATGATTTATCGTATCATTGCAGATCTCGTATAGATCTAAAGAAGTGGACTTACCTCGTGTTGAGAGGTATGAAACAAGTTCCTCCTGGAGAGGTACCTTGTCCTACAGGGAGAACCAGAAAGGACGCGATTATTTCTTGTTTTTAGCCGTTAAAGGAATCGATAGTCGATATTAGAACTATACACAGTATGTGGAGAGTGACAAATATGCTTTGTAAAAGTGTATGGTATTTAACAAGGCTGACTACTCTAGCATGATGTTACTGCTTGGAAATCTATTGTTGGAGATGGTAGACTATTTCAAATATCTGGGCAGTATAATTTCGACGTCGGTAGATCCAAATGTGGAGGTGACATAGAGAATAAAAACTGACCCGTTCTATATTTAGTAAAATATTAACAATATTCTGCAATGATTTACTGATTTTTAAAAACTGGCAGTAAGTATTGAAGTGCTATGTTTGGTTTGTTTTATTGCATGGTTCAGAAAGCTGGACATTAAAAGCGCAAACTATGAATCGGTTAGTGGCGTTCCAAACATGTCTAATCAAAATAATGCTTCGTATGCCGTAGACAGATCAATAATTTAGAAGTCCTATTTGCAGCATTTGTTGAAATTCATTTTTATTTTTATTTTTATTATAAACTAAATAAATTCCAATAATCTTTTTTTAATACAGACAGTTTATCTAAACCTATGAACATTTTAAGAGTAACGGTAAAAATTAAGCCTAAGTCGAGTTAAGTCTGTGATCAGCCTTAAGAATACAAGATAATATTGTTTTAGGTTGTTAATGAAATAAGGACAGTATTATAAATGAGAATACAGGTATGTTGAATAATAAAGAAATACCACCATCAAAATTAAGAATACAGGTAAATATTCTTTTAACGGGAGAAGTACAATTTTAAAATTATGACTACAGGTATATAGATTACTATAAGAACTTAAAAATGATTACAAAGAACTTATTCAAATTGACATAGAAACAGATACACACGAAGGTTCGCAAAATCTGGAAAATTAATTTTCAGAGTTGAGAAAAAAAATAGTAACCTGTCGATGTCAACATAGGTTGGCGGAACATCTGTCGCAAAAAAGAAAAAATGTGGAAAAAAATGTGATACCATAAACATTTATATTATATTTACTATCTGGTTCACAACATGCGTGGAAAAGTTAACTTCCATCATAATAATAGGCAGTATCTTTTGAAGGATAACATGGACTGAAGACAGAGATACACCTCTCGGCTACACAACTGGACTTAAATCAGAAGTGTCGAGGAATTATCTTAGACGGCGCTAGATAAAATTAGTTTATTGCATTCCCACGATGACAAATCTCATTAATTAACCAATAGTATTGCATTCTAGAAGAACTTATAGTTTTCTGTTCTTAACAAGATATTAAAATTCAAAATTATTGATTGGAGATATTTTTATGCATACGAGAAATAAATGTGATTATTTGTCTTGAAATATTAAGAAGAAAGTAAACGACTTGCCCCCATCAGTAGGAGAACGATATAAACAAGTATATCAATATTAATATAAAATTTTAAGAATGTCACCTGATTTGAGTTGAGAAAAATTGGAGTTAAGATACAATAACATAATTAGAATAGGAAAATAAATAAATGAAAAATACAATAATTAAAAATGAATCAATACAAAATTCACAAAAAATCAATAGCCATAATCAACTTACACATCAATTCTAAATAAATTTACTGTTTCTTGAAAAACGCTTTAAAACCAAATATTAATATTTAATGTTGATAAAAATACTGGTTTCCAATTAATATAAATAAAAACGTCTGTCTTCTAGGAGTTTTATTAAATTTTATTTGGAATGACATGTTTAGCCCTTTTAAGGCATTATAAAATGTTCACTACATTTGATAATCAACTTATTGAACGCTAAAGCATTAACACTGTGGAATTCCATAGTAATATACTTAGGAAATTGAAAATAACTTTATTTAATCCACAAAATATTTAAAAAAACACTACATGTTCGGGAGGCTACCTCCATATTCAGGTATCACCTGAAGTTATTTTCAATTTCCAAAGTAAATTACATTTGATAAAGCCTTAGAAGGGCCAAACATGTCATTCCATATAAAATTTAATAAAACTCCTAGAACACAGACGTTTTATTTATATTAATTGTTTAATATGGAGTTTAAAATGAAAATAAAAGTGAATGTTTTCCATATATTTTTTTATTGACGAGACATATTTCGCCTCGCTAGAGCATTAAAGAATCGAAACATGTCTTCCATAAAATATATTATACGAAAACTTCCAGAATACGAACGTTAATATAAAAAAATATTCAATTCAAGCTTTGTTACTGATTTTTCGTATTTTTTATATATTTATTTTACACAATCTGTTATTAGTTTTATTTATCTAAACATTATTATAGTATGTAAAATATTTAAAAAAAATACGACTGTATTGTAACGTATCGAATAGATTTCTAATGGCTAACGGGCTAACTCCATAAGACATGTAACAATTCAATTAAAAAAATATGAGAAATGCGATGTTTTATAATTAGTATAAAAATAGTCGGCGATGTTTTTCTCATTTTCACAGCAACGAACATGATATTTTCCAGCAATGATTAACTGAAGCGATAAAATTTCATCCACACTTTATATTGTCTGTTTGGTCAAATCGATTTTTTGTAACGGAAAGTTGCTACAGACCAAGGCCGGGATTTTTAAGAGCTGAGTTATTAATTAACATTGTCTTAGGTATTCAACAAAAATCTCAAAATATTATGTGTTACGATTCTTTGAAAACTCCTTCATCTTGGAGAGGATCCATCTTGGTATTCCAAAATGGGATCTTCAACAACATCAGCATATACTATTTATCTCACAACAACACGTAGAATCTGCAAATGGAGAAACAAATCAAACTGAACGAGATCACGTGAGAGATAAACATTTTTCATGTCAATGAGTTCTTCTTTTTCTTCCTCTTGTTTGGTCTGTTCCCGCAGTCTCTATGGAAGTTGACTCCCAGCTATCCCTCCATCTCTTGGCGGTCTTCCTTGGGGACGGTTGCCAACAGGAATCTGATGCATCACAGCGTGTGGGATTCTGGAGGGATCCATAATCTGCACGTGCGCTTTCCAGTGTCTTCAACGTTGTCTGCCGCATCAGACAATATCTTCCACGTTTCAAATTGCGAGGATTGCCGTGTTTCTCACCCTATCTCGAAGAGTCTTTTCTGCTATTGTCCTCAACGACCGCATCCTGTCACCCGCACATTTGCCTTCGTTTTTGCGGTATCCGCTCTGGTCTCAATGCTATATGTCAATATATGCCTTACGCAGGTTTTGTATGTCAATGTAAGAATGTTTAAAGATTAAATACTTAAATTATTATGAAGTATTAGATCTCATCAGTTTAACCGTATTTGTTGTATTACTGGCTTGATACACCCTCCCGAATTTAAGATTTAAACGTTTACATATTTGTAATGTCCATTTGGTAAATTAATTGAATATCCAGGCTCGAATGCCAATATTTACGAAAATAAAAGAGGAACAAATATAATGTATTTTTGAATCGTTCAAAAATGGTTTCAATAAATATCTTTGTATCGTCAGGTATAGAAATTGTCTGTCTTTAATCGTCAAAATTTAGTTACCCTACCACCTCCGTTATAGACTCTTACCTCACCTTACTAAGGTGTTTGTTATTAGTACCTAATCTATAGCGCTTGTTAAAATATTACATTAGCGGCATGTGGCCGATTTGTTAATAATTATCGTTATCATTCCATTGTTAGTATTGAACAAGAATGATTCGACTATTATTATTGGTAAGTGATCCGATTGTACTTTAATTAAGGTTTACAAAAAATATTTCAATTGATTCTCATCCGGAGGCGTACCATTTTTTATATGTAAATATCTAATTTGATAATCATTGGCGTCTTTCGTGTTTTGTTCCTCCATAGATAAATATTTTTAATCGGTAAAAATTACTCTTTTTCGATTTTATTTGTATATTATTTAAATTAGTTGTAAATAAATTTTAACAATCTGCAGTCTTCTTCTTGTCAATGTCAAGGCTAAATCTCTTGCTATTGCTGAATGAAATTGTTGACTTTATGTCGTCTCAATGAATGCCGTGCCACACGCGAAGGAAAGATAAGCAAAGATCACAACATTAATAAATAATAATAATAATAATAGCATTGAGCTTTGATAGGATTCAAGCATAAATAATAAAATGATAGAACAAATTATGTATATTAAATCAAATCTGTTAATTTCATCAATAGACATTACAAAATAGAGGTTTAAGGCATCTATTGAGAACAGGTAAAATAATATATTGTATATAGTGTACTACCAGAAACGCATGAGTGATGGTTCGACATTAGGAAGACAAGAAATCTCTCCAAAATCTCCAGTATTTGCCTCCAAAATCAAGAGTATTTGCATTCTGAACGTACTTTCACTAATATGAAAGACGTTGACCGCGTTCAGCAGATTAATTGCTCTTTCCGCTGGTGTCACCAGAGACGGGTTAGTTCTGGCGGCCGGTTGCTAAAACAATCAATGCTGTCGCTGATCGAGATATCTATCACGGCCGAGCTCTCGATATATTTCCTGAGTAATCTAAAGAAATGGGTTATGAGATGCCCATCTTTTTGAAGCTGCAGAGAGTTGGCCCCAAGCATGCTCAAAAGCAATGCCGTGGGATAGAGCCACGGATAACTACCATGCTCCCTCATGTAGAGATACTTCCGATATTTTTTTCTGAACCCTCTCCAGCATAACGGAATATTTCGCCTCGTGAGGACTCCATATCACAGAACCACTTTCGAGCCTGTTCCAAAACCAATGCGTTGTATAGGACTTATAGAATAATAAGGTGCTGATGTTTCAATCAGCAATGACACCTATGAAGAAGTAAGAGAATGTAAAATGTTTACTTACATGTCACTAGAGCCCAATCTGTAAACAAGCCTAAACGAAGAAGAATAAGAAGAAAAAGAGAATAAGCAAACAAAAGAAGGTGAAACAACAACAAATGAAATGTTATTTGATGCCTTAGGCAGCCGAAAAACAGCATTTACATAAAATAAAATAAAACTTCTAGGAAACAGACGTTTTCATTCATTTAATTATTTGATATGGAGTTTTACATCATAATTCAAGTAACAATATCCAAAATCTGAGTTTGAACTATGATGGCATTGAGATGATGACTGAATACCCAAAAGGTGACGAAACAGCTGGATCCAGGAATTAGCTTCGAGGCATGATATGCACAACCCTATTTTATTATAAGCGTAATGGAATATTTAACTGTATTGCTGTTGTTATTTAAAAAATAAATGAAAAGGAAATGAAATAATAAATCTAGTATTGTCGCTCCGAAATATGTTAATTATTATTAAAACATTATTTTTCAATTTAGTGGCAGGGGGTATGAACGCAGTTGTAATTGAGGGAAGGTGCCTTCATGTATGTTTTTTTATAACTTTAATACTAGGCGCCCCTGGAAACGATACAAAATCGGGCAAACCTTCCACCACAATATCAAAAGAAAGAGAAGAAATATGCCCACTTCAGAGCCATCTCTTCGGTATGTAAAGCTTTCTTGCCAATGATACGAAGAAGAATAATAACAATTTGGTGTCACTTTGAACATTGATACGATTTATAATAGAATATAAAAACCCATTTGATAAAAAGACGATTTTTTAAAAAGTTTTTATTGTGTATATTTTAAATTCACACGCACGCCCCTGTGCGCACGCACGTGACGTAAGTTATACTAAGCGAATAATCATCGTACATAATTTATTTATATTTTAAAATAATATTAATAACTATTTTATGGTTTCCTGGAAAATATAAAACTATTTACTTAGTAAAATCTGGACTAATATATATCACTAATCCAGAAAGCTGATAACCAGTTTTTAATGTTTATTTTATTACTATGGAGACAAGATGAACAACAGGATTTTTTATGTTAGGTTATTAACGCTTTGGATGAGTTATGGCTCACATGACACAAAACACACATAATAATTGTATAGCTTTACCCAAGCAAAGTGAGTGTTAAAATTCTCTATTTACGAGGAACATTAACTAACTAACTAACTAACCATCACGCCGTCTCCTCGAAGGGGTAGGTAGAAAGAATGGACTCCCACACTTTTCTTTCCTGACATATTTCTCCCGCTTCCTCAACATTCATACATCGTGTCTTGCACGCGCGTCAATTTCTCTGACTCCTTACGTGGCCGACATTCAATATTTGATTTATTTGATCATGCGACGTTTTCCTCGCTCTTCATTTATTTCTAGTTCCATTTACATCGTTAACATATATTTTTTTCACCATTCTTTCTTCATTTATTCTTTCGATATGTCCAAACCTTTAGGAAAATTTCTCTCCATAATAAAGATTTGAAAATATTATCAATAAAAATCAAATCTAATCAGTTTATTTTCTCAACAGACGTTACAAACAAAATTAATGTTTAAGGCATCTATTCAGTTCAGGTAAAATAATAAACTCGTAAAAACAATAATACCAGAAACGCATGAGAGATGGTTTGACATTACGAAGATAAGACACTCTCTAAAGTCGAGAATATCTGTCTTTTTCTTTCGAGAATATCTGTCTTTCAATAATATGCTGGACGTCGCGTCGATCTCTAAGGAGACCACGTTCAGCAGATTGCTCTTCCAGCAGCAGATTTCCTAGCAGCCGGTGGGCAAAACAATCTTTGCTGTCGCTGTTCAGCACGGCAGAGTTCTTGAAATATCCCCTGATTAATCTAAAGATGCCCATCTCTTCGAAGCTGCAAAGAGTTGGAAAAGCTATAGGATAGAGCCACCATATCTGCTTCTCTATCTACTCTCTAGCTAGCTTTTTTCTGAACCCTCTCCAGCATAACAGAATATCTCGCCTCATAAGAACTTTATATTAGAGAATCACTTAGAAGTGATAATTTATAAACCGCCTTTTTAATAACGCCGTTAAAAATACTCCATGTTATAAATATGTAGTTGTTATAAATATGTAATGTACATTTTAGTATGAGAACTGCACCCGAATCAGTTAATCAACATTTACATCGGGATATAAAATGTAAAAATCTCTGACGGGTTCTCAATGCACTTGAATTCTGTAGGAAAATTGTTTTATGTTGAAGGGCTAACTATCACAAAGACTCGGTCAGTGTTTTGGCACAGATAATATGTCCATCTCAGAAGACATTGCTGATCGCTATTTAGATTGCCTCGCATTCACTACCCTCCTCTCTTCCCCTCTCTTTCTAAATTAGCCACCTCCCCTTAAGGTAATTTTTATCTCGATGCTTATTTTTTTTTATATGTAAATATAAAGCCATAAGGAAGCTCGCATAGAGCGAAACCGGTAGGTCCTCATACTTAAAAATTAAGTGATTGTATACCAATTACATAAAAACTCTTTTATTAATTTTTAAATATGTCCAACAATAGCTTATTATCAAAGTTTATAATTTTGTTATGATGAATACGAATGAAAACGTATGTTTTCTAGAAGTTTCATTTTATTTTGTGGGAATGACATGTTTCGTCTTAATAAGGCATTATCAAATGTGCTGTAAAATATAATTAAACTTCTAGAATACAGACGTTTTCATTTGTATTAAATATTAAATATGGAGTTTTACACCACTGTTCAAGAAACAATCAATAAAACATGTTTTTTTTTCAAACAATCATTATGGAAATGCACAGACGATTTAAGTCAAAACAACGACAAAAAAATCAATAATATTGCCTTCAAATAAAAATACATCCAATAATTACATTAGAAATAGTTCAACGCGTGGATAGGTCTCAAACCGCCTCCCAACAGAAGTTGATTTACCTAAAACGTAACGCGTTTTGAACCAAATGACGACATTTAATCCGCATGTGGCATTCAAAAACTTCTGATCATAGATAATGGCGATGAAGTAGCTGATCTAAATCTGTCTCTTTGAAGTCCAATCGGGTTCTAGTTCCGTATGAGAAATGATCCGCCAAGTTTAGTGTTGATGAAATCAGATCGCAGGTTTTTTGTGCAGAATCAATTTTCAAAGTTGTTTAACATTAAGAATTTCGTACGCCCCATTAATTATTACATTCCATGTCAATGTGTTTTGTAACATAGGGGCTGCTTAATATTTTTAATAAACATGAACATTTAGAATTTCGTTATGATTAAAAATACTGTACTCTTTTTTTGTGTTAACACATTTCACGCAACTCATGTGTGACTATTTACCACATTGTTTCTTAAATTTATATAAATATAAAAAACAATATTCCTTGTAAGTTCTATTTTTTAAACTTAATGGGAACTTTTTATTATTTTTTTATGGGATATTTATTTCACTTTCTGGGAGTGTCATGTTTCGCTTTACTAATTTACGTTATGTTAATTTTGCTTTATGCGATACTTCTTTAAATTTTGTGAGTGACGTATTTCGCCTTGCTAGCGTTACTTTATTTGATACCTAGCAGGGGAAAGAAATCACTTTAATTTAATTAAACACTTTTTTTTAGAAAGTTAAAGTTTTTATAAAATTAAATATTAATAATAAGATATGATTTTTTTCCTCAAAGACAGATTCTAAAAATTCTAAAAATATATATATTTTTCAAATGAATAACTTTTTATTTAACAATTTATTTTCATGGTCGACATAATGATATGAACTATTATATATTGTTCGCATAATGTTATAAAAATTAGTATCATCTTGCATAATTAATATTCCAAAAAATGATTTCAATGAAATACGAAAAGTTATCCGACACTTTAAATATTAGGTATTACAAACTGTGATAGCAGGAGCGATTTGCGATTTTTAAAAAGGGGTTAAGATATAATATTCATATTCAAAGGTTGCCAATCGGGCCTTTTAATGTGGTAGTTTCCCGTTGCTTTCCACATTTGTATACAACAGGCTATTTGAACCCAATTACTGTATTCCACTTTTTAGCTTTTGTAGCTAATCAACCGGCATTTTATTGTCACGTGAATTCTATACCATACCAAAGACAGTGTGACAATCACATTGCCGTCGCGTAGAATCGAACCTAGAACCTTCGGTGTGGCAGTCATAGCCAGTTTACAACGTAGGTCGTCGTGTACATACTACATATATACAAAATATATAATAAACAACATTTAGCTTAATGCTTACACCTAATCTTAATAGATGGCGCTAGTGTAGATATGTGAAGTGTTCCTCAACATAGTAGCTTTCAAAAAGTTGTCAGACGTAGTGGTCGTAAGAAGGGCGAAATGGGTAATGTTGTATTACATAAAAGCGATCGCTTAACCCTACCGATGACAGGTCATAAGTCCTGTAAACGCCTCAACCACCATATACTGTTTCCAAAAAAAAAAAAAATTAATGTTCATCTCTATTGAGAAATTAATCACTAATAACAATATTTTTTTATGTTGAATTGTATTAAAAAATGTTCCAATTATTATTTAAAATCATACAAAAGATTTTACATCTTTCGGAAGTCTCAAAGCGGCGAGTAATACAATGTATCTCTACAAAGAGTCATAGGGAAAAAAAATACGTTCATGTTGAATGTTTTTGATTTGTAGCACCGTTATCTGTTTGCATATTGAATCAGACCCCTCATTAACACAAATTAGATCACGTTTAGAATAGATGGATGAAAAATGTTTATGTTATCGGAAGTTTAAAATTTTAATCTCAAAATAAGTGTAACTTAATGTTAATATGATCACCGCACTGCTCATAGGGATGCGGGTGCTTATTTTTTAATTCAATAGATCGATCATACTTATCTAAGCTAACGCAAGACAGGTTTTTATTTATTTATTTATTAGACAAAATTAACTGCTTATCTCACTTATTCGGCATCGCTTTGTATACTATGTACAAGAAATTGGAGCAAGTTACCGAATTTATTTATCTGGAAAGAATGTTTACAAGAGATGGAAAAATGGATAAAGGTATAGAAATAATCGCTGGAGCTGGAAAAATAAATAAATGGTGCACTCAAATTCATTACTACTCAAAGACAGCACCGATTGTTTTATTTGCCGCGCTGCATAACCAACCTGCCAAAGGTTTTGCCTGTAGGTAGGGCATTCTTATTGCTTAATCGGGTCGCCTCGGAGGTCGACATATTTCATGATAGTGTGAGTTGCCTCAGGGATGCAATATCAATGATTATTTCTAATTCTTTTTTATTTTATTTTTTTATGCTTCTCTTTTAAATTCTCATAATATAATTGCAAACGATCTGGAAATATATCTGTAATGTTTGTAATTTTTATTAAAATAAATTAAATGAAATAAAATGAAAATTACTACAAATAGTAATATATCGACAGAAGCAAAGATGGTAGTGCACATGGAGTTCTAGTGCCGACACTTATGTATAGAAGTGATGCTTAAAGTTAGCAGAAGAAGGATAAATACAGTAGAACTTAGGTCACTTAGTAGAATGTGCTGATATACCTAAGAATGAAGTAAGAAAGGAATGTAAGGCGGATGAATGTGTCCTAAATAAAATTAAGAAAGGCTCACTAAGATGGTTTGGACACATGGAACGAATGGGTGAGGGAAGAATGATTAAAAATATATATGCAAGTAGCGTGAATGGAAAAAGAAGTTGTGCTGTGGCAGAAGATGGCAGCGAGCTGCCGAAACCGGTCGAAATCACAAATATCAGTAGATTTAAACTAAATATACATATTTTTTTATCTTTTGGTGTTTTCATTATTTGCAATGAACGTCTACCATGAAAATTGAAATAACAAAATATATGTTTATAATAACTAATTTTTGTTTTTTAAATTACAACCGGTTTCGCTACAACCTGAGACTTATCAAGATAACGATAAATCTTCAGTTTGTTTTGTTATCTTGATGAAGCTCTGGTTAGAACGAAACCAGTTGGTAGTTAAAAAAAAATAACAAAAAATAATGACGTAAAAACAATAGATATACAAAATGTTATTTTTTTAACAAGATAAGTGTCGTAATTTTTGTGTGTAATTTTTTAAATAAGTGTCGCATACCGAAGATATTGTCAGATGGGGCAGGAAAAGAAGACGCTTCTGGCGCCACCACGTAGAACGAATGAGTGACAATAGACTCCCCCAAGCAGCCGCAAACAACGTGCCAATGGGAACTCGCCAACCCGGAAGACCTGCCAAGAGATGGCGAGACAGTTGGAGTTCTGTGTTCCAGGAGACCTCGACGCCATAAAAACATATCGCCTCTTTGCAAGAATAACGTGACATTTCGAAAATCAAATCCACCGTGTTCAACATTATTTTCTACAAAAACATGTTATTTTTAAAGTGAAAAACAGAGAATTTATGAGGGAAAGAGACAACACAACAGTGGTATATTGTGTTGTCACGTTGTCTCTTTCAGACGGGTACCTTGTTTCATTTTACATTTTTTCGACATAACACGTTATACGAGTATATAACATATTCTTGCAAAGAGGCGATATCCACAGATCTATTAAAAGAGGAAGAAGAAGAAGAACCAGAGTATTAAACTTACAATCGCCGTCAATGGAGGTTGCATAAGTATTTTGTATTAATCACGAAAATTAGCCATATTACAATGTTATATAGTGCATACAATAAATTTATCTTCTGTACCCTAAGGAGACGAGGAAGAGGACGAAAATTGGCCAATTGATGGACAGGGAGCTTTTGGCGGGTTGTTTGCCAAAAGCTCCAATTATAATTTGATTCGGCCCCTACACGCTTAAAGCGTGAATTAAGTTTTGATCGAGTTCCGTTGGCTAATGACCGAGAATATTCGATGAATTATTCATCGACGCTTATTCATGTAAAAATACCGCTCGGTTAATTGATTAATTTCGAAACCATTATCATTGGAGTTGGTGCGGGATAATGTTCATTCAAATTCGACATGTTTTAATTTATAAAGTTCCCACCATAATGTAATCAATACATCTAACTTGTTTTTAGCTAACTACTCAATACGAAGTATCCTTGGAGAGAAGTCACTAATGATGGATTGCCACACTCCTCTTTTTTGACAGTTTTTTTCGGTCCCCACCAAATTCATGCAGCGCCAACGTGTCAAACACGCACGTCAAAATTTCCGGTTTTATTATTGAAATAGTCGTGCCACGTTTTCCACTATTTTATATCATTCCGCGTTTCCTTATTATGATTTAAGTATAAATGCTTTACAAATCTTTATTTAAACATTATAATTATATGCTTAAAGTATATATAAAATCCTCACAATATTTGATTATTATTTTATTTTTAATATATGTCTTTTATTTCGTCTTATAGAGGACTTTCTTATCACGCATTCATCTAACCAAACATTTAATTTATCGCTTGAATGAACACCAAAATAGTTGTTTTTAATTTGCGTAAAAAATCTTCCACATTCAAAATCAATTTATTTATTTTTTCAGTTTCAACGTAACCACCGAAATTCAATAAAAAGGTTTTTTAATGAAAAAAATAAGTTATTTACACTGGATTATTTGATATTAATAAACCAATGTTTAAAAGCAAAATTTTCGAATTTTGAAGAATATTCAGCCTCATTAGCGTCAAATTTTTAATTTTGTTCTTCGTTCGATGCATTCTTCCAAATCGGCAACACAAATGTTTATATGTTTGTAATATAAAGAAGCGGCAAAAGTAGGTCTCAAGATTAACATGTCCAAGACAGTAGACCTACGAGTGTCCACAAATGACTCCACCCCAATCTTGCTCCACGGTGTCCCCCTTGTGACCACGACGAGCTTCTGCTACCTCGGTAGTATGATAGCGGGCTCGGGAGGTACGGAGGAGGATGTAGCCAGTAGACTTGACAAGGCAAGGGGAGCTTTCGCTATGCTTCGCCCTGTATGGCGCTCCGGTATCATTTCGAGAAAGCTCAAGCTCCAAGTATTCAGCAGTAACGTTAAAAGCGTACTGCTGTACGGATGTGAGACTTGGAAGTCTACCGCAGACGTTATTGGTAAACTCCAGGTGTTTATAAATAGGTGCCTTCGCTCAATATTCAAAATCTATTGGCCCCAAACAGTGTCAAATGCCGTTCTCTGGACCATGGCGGGCGAAAAGCCAATTAGAGAACAAGTCGCTAGGCGCAAGTGGCAGTGGATCGGTCACACTCTGAGACGGAACCCAGCCTGCATCGCTCAGAGCGCACTAGACTGGTCCCCTATGGGGGGAAAGAGAAAGCGAGGCAGACCTAGAGCCACCTGGAGAAGAACCCTGCAGGACGAGGTTAAGGCAGCAGGTCTCACTTGGGACGATGTTAAGCATCAGGCATGCGATAGAGTCGGGTGGAGAAGATTCCTTGAGGCCCTATGCACCACGGAGGTGTGACAGGACAAAAAGAAGAAGAAGAATATAATTTTATAAATAATTAAAATAATGAATAAAAAAAACTTAACATAAATTATTCAATAATATACTTTAGTTTAATTTCACTCGTTTATGGTTTCGATCGGTTTTGGCAGCTCGCTGCTATCTTCTGGTCATATCACCAGAAGTTTTCATATCAGCAAAGAGCTGCCGAAACCGCTTGAAGCTGAGAAACACATGGAATAAAACTAAATATATTAATAAAATATTAAGCAATTGACAATAAACTTCTTCCAAAAAATTTCAATAAACAATATTAATATTATAATTATTTATTATTTTAATTGAATTCAAATATCTTAATACCTTAAGCAAATATAAAAGCTTCGTCTTTAGGTTACATACATCAAATATTTATTTAAAAAATACATAAAAATAATACATAATCGACAACAAATTCAATGTAACCACATTACATAGAATGATATATTTAAAGATCTCTCTCGAAGATTTGTATTCGGTAAGTGTTTAACAACGAAAACAATAGTAATCACATCAATAAATGGCTATTAATATGGCCTAATAAGTAAGATAAAACATTGTAACTTAAATATCACTGATTGTATTTAGGAAGAAAAAAAAAACAATTAAACGTCTTTGCTAAGTTGCAATAAATTTTACAAATAAGACATTGTACATAAGAAATTTACTGATTACTACAGAAATAGAAATGTTCATATTGAAACGTTTGATAATTATTGTGTATAATAAATCAAAATCCATTAATGTACGCCTTTCATATTGAAATAAAAGATAATAATGCCGACATGTCGACAGCTTGTAAAATAGATGAAAATTTTAACTCACAA
This sequence comes from Lepidostoma basale, assembly GCA_022606425.2. NCBI lineage: Eukaryota > Metazoa > Arthropoda > Insecta > Trichoptera > Lepidostomatidae > Lepidostoma > Lepidostoma basale. Next base: position 160,037 of record JAHDVF020000916.1, on the reverse strand, counting down.
AACATATCGTTTCTTTTCTTAACAAAACTGTTTTCAGGATCATATAAATTAATTTGCCCGTGCATCGTCTTCCCTGTCAGCACCACTAAGTAAGTACCTACTTGGGTAAACTAATTGATGTAATAACCTTCCTACGGAGTAGCGAGTACCTACCCACTCATTGGTGGCCTGAAGCTACCGTGGTTACCCAGACCTGCTCTCTGGTCAGTAGAGACCAGAACGTGATTGCAATATGACGCAGATTACGTGAATTTTGTTATTTTATTTACGAATATCTCGAGTTACCACTATAAGAACAACGATTTGAAACCCTTTTTTATATATAAGTATTCTTAATTAATGAACGTGTCAGGAGTTTAATGTCATATAAGAAAAAAGTTAAACGTCTTTCCTATTAGTGAAAGTACGTTCAGAAGACAAATACTCTTGACTTTAAGAGTATCTCGTCTTCCTAATTTCAAACCATCTCTCATGCGTTCCTGGTATTATAACGAGGAGGAGAAAGAGAATCCGGTCCGTCACACAACAGGTCGTTTGGACCCAATTACTGTAAACAATTTTTATTTTTTAGCTATTATATTGATTCTCGTGACATGTGATAGGTAGCCAATCTATCTCCATTTTATTGTCACGTGAATTCTACACCAGACCAAAGACAGTGTAACAATCACACTGCCATCGCCGGGAATCGAACCCAGGACCTTCGGCATGGAAGTCAGAGCTCTTACCACTCTGCCACGAAGGTCGTATTATGTTGTATATATATAATATTTTACACGTACTCAATAGATGTCTTAAACATTTATGTTGTTATTAATGCCTGTTGAGTTAATAAACCGATTTGATTTGATTTGATTTGATTGGAAAAATAAAAATATTTTCTTCTTCCTCCTGTATGCGATTCTGTGAATTTTCATACGGTTAACATGGTCTCGCCAGAATCGTTTCCTAGTTCTGCTCCATATCACGATGTCATCAGTATAACAGATTTTCCATATTTCTGTATTTCTTACTTTTGACCCTTAGAGATTTTCCAGCAATGAAAAGGAGAGCTTTTAACTTTGAGCTTCTGAGAATATTTAGTTCGAGTTTGATCTTCTCTCATCTCCACGCCGCAGGTCAATATCGGTCAGACACAGGTTTTATAAATTTAAACCTCGCATATGTTACTTCCCTCACTACTAATGATTTTGTTCAAACATCCAGCCACTGTTGAAGCTATTTTGGCTATTTTTGGCTATATTATTATTATTATTTTCTCAGACATCATTATACGCTGTAGCTGGATATTTATAATAAAAATATATTATTATTATTGACAGAAGACACTGAGGACGATAGCAGGCAAGACACTCAGAGATCGCGTGAGGAACACCAGAATAAGAGAGATATGTGAGGTTGAGGATATTATAAGATGGAGCAGACAGCGAAAAAGGGACTGGTACGGTCATGTTCAAAGAATGGACACCACCAGACTCCCCTATATTGCATTGCATAATCAGCCTCATGGGACGCGTCCTCGTGGAATCTACCTCACAAGAGAAGCAACACTCTGGAGAACATACAACATAGGTCTACAACAAGGAAGAAGAAGAATATGATTATTATTTTGTTGAATCGCTCTTAACATCATTACAGCGCTAGTCAAATCGATGTAAGGGGTATAACTATCATATTGATTCTCATGATATGTGATAGTTAGCTAATCTATTGCCATTTTATTGTCACGTGAACTCTACACCAGACCAATGACAGTGTGCTAATCACACTCCTGTCGCCGGGAATCGAACCCGGGAACTTCGGAGTGGCAGTCGTAGCACTTGACACTGGGCCACGAAGGTCGTTATTAAGAATTGTTAACACTGTAAAAATCCACATTAACAACCGGTCCCATCACCTCGTTGAAGCTGTCTAGTCAATGCCGGTCATAATTAGAGGAATTTTATATTATTCATCCTAACGTGTTTCGAATGTACTATACTTCAACACAGGAGAATGTTGTTGAAGATAATAATAATCTAAGAATGATAACAACAACAACAAACCATCACTCCGTTTCCCCGCAGGGGTAGGCAGAGAGAATAGACCGCCACACTATTCTATCCTCTCTAGCTTCCTCCACATTCATACAACGAGTCATACACGCACGTCGATTCCTCCGACTTCTAACATGACCAACCTTTAAAATTTTATTAATTTGGTCATGCCATGTTTTCCTCGGTCAGCCTCGACTTCGTACCCCATTTACATCATTAACGTATACTTTCTTAACCATTCTTTCTCCATCCATGCGTTCCATATGTCCGAACCAACGCAGCGATCCTTTCATAATTTTGTTCATAATACCTTCTTCCGCACTACATTCCTTTCTTATATCAGCATTTGAGATTCTGTCGTATATCGTTCTACCACACATACGTCTTAGGGACCTCATCTCTACCGCATTTATTCTACTCTCATCCTTCTTCTGTCAGTTCCATGCTTCGCTTCCATACATTAGGGTTGGGACCAGAAATCCATTGTGAACGGCCGTTTTTGCTTTCATTGATAAATTCTTGTTTCCAATAACTATTTTTAAAGCTCCATTCACTTTGTTACCCGCACCAACCCTTCTTTCGACGTCACTATCCGTTCGGGCATCTGCTGTGAACATACTACCTAAATACACAAATTCCCTCACCTGTTCCAAGTTCTCTTCATTCACACTTATATTACAAACTGTCATTTGCTCTTCCCTTTCGAAAACCATCACCTTTGACTTTCCGACATTCATCATTAAATCATTTGACTTGCATACCTTATACATTCTCGACACCAAGACTTGTAATTCGTCCGCACTATCCGCAACGAGAACGGCATCGTCCGCGTAAAGCAGACAGTTTACAGACAGATCACTTATCTTAGCACCAGCATTTATACCTTTAAGTTCTTTCATACACTTGTCCATATACAAATTGAACAACCATGGAGACATCACGCAGCCCTGCTTAACACCCTTCGTGATATCAAACCAAGGCGTGATGTCTCCATTTACCCTAACACTGGCAGTGCTCCCTTCGTAGAGAGAAGCAACCGCCCGTATCAGTTTTGTGCTCACTCCGTATTCGGACAAGATTGACCACAGTTTATCTCTGTTCACTCGATCATAGGCTTTTTGCAATTCGACCAACGCACAGAAAAGCTTACGGTTTTTGGCCATAAACTTCTCCGCAAGCGTTCGAAGTGCTAAAATCTGATCCATATATCCTCTTCCGGTCATAAAAGCGCCTTGAACATCCCATACTCCTTCAGTCGTCGTCTTTTTTACTCTTTCTATTAAAATTCAATTACCAATGATAAAGATACTAAATTAAAAATGGAAACCGATAATAACTGTTTATCCCATTAGATTTCATAAAAAAACATCTGTAGTGTACTGAAAGTCATCACCTCAATTATAAATATATCGACTGAAGCAAATATGGCAGTGCACAATGGAGTTCTAGTGCCGACCTTTATGTATGGAAGTGAACTTGGAGTTGGCAGAAGAAGGATGAAAGTAATATAAATGCGGTATAAATGAGGTCACATAAAAGAACGTGCAAAAAATAATGTATGATAGAATATCCAATGATGAAAGAAAGGAATGTAAGGCGGATGAATGCGAGAGAAATAAAATCAAGAAAGGATCAGGATCCATCCTCTCTGCCTACTCCTCCGGGGAAACAGTGTGATTAAGAAATAATCATAACTCTTGTGGAAGGAAGAAAGGAAATACTTCTAGGTTAAATTGATGTAATAAGAAACAGGCTTTTACAATTTCTAAGAATAACTTTACATAAATATCATTACGCCTGCATAGCGAGGATATGAATCTGGCGGCCAGTAAGCAATTGCTTTATCGAGACATGCCATTACTTACATACTTCCTATGACTATACGACTCTTGAAGAGTTTTAGTCTCCTTGATAGTTTCCTTCAAGCTCCTCGATCCTGCGCTTTTTGCTTCCAGCAGTCCGATTCTTCAAATCAAGCCAGATCAGCCAGAACATTACCCATTAGGTGACCTTCCTTGAGGTCTTACTCCGATTGGTTTAAACACGTACATGATCTTGTTTGCTCTCTTTGGTCTGGTCTCTTTAGCTCGGCATTCGTACCCAATCCATGCTAGGCGACCGGCTCTCACGCTGTTCTTTATAAGGGGCTGTTGAGCTATCGTACGGATCTCTTGGTTGGACCTAGACTCCTAGTTCCCACTTCAACACCAGGCCTAGGTCCCAGCATCATTATCAGTATCCTTTTGTCAAAGAAGACATGTCATTACTAGAATTAGTCTTCATACTAGAAGTAAAAAACAAAGGTTCGGGCAAGTATTCGATTCGTAATTCGGGTTCGATTCGTGTGATTGTCACACTGTTTTTGGTCTTATGTAGAATTCACGTGCCAATAAAATGGCCATAGATTAGTTACCTATCACATGTCATGCGAATCAATATAATAACTAAAAACAAATTATGTATAGTAATTAAGTTGAAACGACCTGTAAAAAAATATTAAAAATTAGAAGACCTGGTGTCACCTTTCATTTTCTTAAATGAAATGACTTATGCAGCAATGTATGATAAAATACATTATGAAGAATTAGGAAAAGAATGCCAGGTAGATGAATGGTTCCTAAATAAAATTAAGAAAAAGTCACTAAGATGGTTTCCACATATGCATGAGGAAAACATGGTTAAAAAGATACATACAAGTAGCGTGAATAGAAAAAGAAGTCAAGTAAGGCCAAGGAAGACATGGCATGACAAAATGAATCAATAACTGAAAAACGGCAAATTTGAAACAGGAACAAACGACGATCATGCGTGTCACAGTGTACTTTACGAGTATAAGAAGCACGAGAGTTATGTCAGCATAGAACAGTGTGGCAGTTCATCCTCTCGCCTATCCCTTCGTGGAAACAGCGTGATGCTTACTTAGATAGTTACTTAAATAACTGTTAACGTCAGTCCCAGATGTTCAAGAAACGGGTCTAAGAAGTAAATGTGCGAAGCTGACGAAAGAGCGCCGGTGTGCCCTATAATATCATCGAGTAAGCGATGGGTCCTTTTTTAATTGAGAATACATTCCGCATGTAATTAAAATACATGAACCTAATTCATAGAGAATAATGTTTTGTGTGATTTTCCCATTTAATCAACACTGTCGGGTGTCTTCTTCAAAGCATTACTGAAACAAGAATAAACCGCTTTGCCACTTATTAGTTTTTTGTTCCTATAAATCAACATAATCGATATTTTGCAATGTAAGATACCTAAAGTTTAATCAAGTTTTTACTCAAGCTATTAATTATCGATATCCATACTTATATTGCACAACTTTTTAGTGAATTGCGTGCAGAACTTGTATTATAAATTAGCGAAAACAGCTAATAAATTGTTCTTATTTGCATCTCACATGGAGCCAACCAATAAATTCTTTTTTTTTACTGTCAATGTTTTTTCAGAATAATTAATTAAAAAACATTATATTTTCACAACACTTAATAACACAACATAACTGGCCGAGAGGGGTGCGAGAACCCTTATTTTTAAAATTGCCATGACAAAGAGATATGGCAAGACAAAAATATCTCTAACCAGACCAAGACGAGACTGGTTCAAACCCTTGTTTTCTCCATTTTTTATGTCTGCGAGTCTTAGTCTATGCGAACATCGGAGAGGTCCAAAATTGATACTTTCGAGATGTGGTGAGGGCGGCGAATGCCGCATATACCCTGGAACGTAAGAAGAACAAACCAGTCAATCATTGACCAGTTAAGTATCAGGGCAAGACAGGGAAGATCGCGGATTTGCTCTCAGAGCGTGTTAAAATATTTTGGACACACAGCCCGGAGAGATCAGGACAACTTTGAAAATCTCATCATCGCTTATGAAATCCCCTCCAGACTCCGCCCACTTGGAAGACCGCCTAATAGATGTAGGAACAACTGGATATCCCACAAGACATGATTTCTGTATCACAGATCGTCAGATCTATTAAAAGAACAAGAAGAAGAAGATCAATGGGACAGCCCATTATTTCAGCCTCTCCTTCGGAGAGGCAACGTGGTGGTGAGTTAGTTAGTGAGTTATTATTACCAACCAGTTTCGGTTTGAACCATCGTTAAGGTAACTTACCGGTTGGTATAGTTATGTAACATAAATAAACTAACTAACTAACCATAACGCCCTATCACCGAAGGAGAGGCAGAAATAATGGGCTGCCACACTTTAACCGAAGTGGCACTCCATCCTTCTCTTTTCACCCCCGCGGGAGACGCGGTGTATTGGGTTCCTCGCCACCAATATGCATCTCCCGCGCACACTTCGATCGTCCAACGTCTGTAAAATAAATCTAAAACAAATAACATATTTTATTACAGTTATGTATCAGTGACAAGGAAGGCGCCTCCACGTGTAGTGTTATTATAACTAGAGTTATTATAACACGCGGCGACGCTGGAAAAGACAAAGAGTCGACTTAACCTTCCACCACAATAGAAAGAGAATAGGAGAGATAAGGCACTTTTACAGTATTAACGAATAAACTTGTGCTTACCTCTAGTCTCAATAGATGGCGCTAGTGTAGATTGAACTAAAATATGTGAAATGTTTATCGACATGGTAGCATATATACAACTTTCAAATAATTGTCAGACGTGGTGTTCGTAGAAGGGCGGAATGGGGAATGTTGTATTACATAAAGCGATGGATTAACTCAACCAATGACAGGTCATAAGTCCTGTAAACGCCTTGACCATCATATTCTGTTTCCGAATAATTTACATCTTCGTCTCTATTGAGATACAATTAATTCTTAATGAATAATTAGCTTGCTATCGACTTGGTGAAGAAGAAGAAGTAAATATATATAACAAAGTGGTGTGAAGCAAACTTTTTTTTTCGTTTATAAAATTTTACAATTGTAAACACCGTGTGGTATAAATTCCGTTCTCGTGTAAGTTACATTTACATAATCAATTTATTTCTCTACTGTTGAATTTAACTCCTATCTCCCTATAATTATATTATGCAGCATCGTTATGGACCATCAGTCTCCGGTCCGAAGATCAGTCATTACTGGTGATGGCAGCGATCAAAAGCGGTTTGCTTTAATATAAAACCTACTCTGTTCGGAGGTGTGCTAGAGATGTCCAGTCTCACACAACAACTCTTACGTTTAACTCTTCGCACCAAAACAATAAATCGATCCAATGAATATAAAGATACGTAGGCACTTATCAATGCACAAACGAAAAGTATGTATTATAATATTTTTTTAAAAACATTTTATTTTCACAACTCTTTTTTGCAAAAAGGGTGGAAAAAAATAATAAAATTTGTGATGAATGATTTTTTTTTATTTTTGCGTTTATTTTTCTCGACATATGTTTCGAAAGCTTTATATTATACTTTCATAATCGGGAGAACGATATAAACTGTAATGTATTGTAATGTATAGTGTATTAAAGCAAATTATTACAAAATAAATGCAAGAATCTTGAATTCTATATAACACGTGTTGATTAATTTAGGCAGAGTACTAGTGACATAACATTACGAAATAAATTGGTTAAATTTAAATGGGCGAATATAAACTAACTAATCATCACGCCGTCTCCCCGAAGCGGTAGGCAGAAAGAATAGACTACCACATTTTTCTTTCCCGACATATCTCCTCGCTTCCTCAACATTCATACATCGTGTCATGCACGCGCGTCGATTTCTCTGACTCTTCACATGGCCGACATTTAATATTTGATTTATTTGATCGTGCCACGTTTTCCTCGGTCTTCCCCTATTTCTGGTTCCATTTAGATGGTTAACATATACTTTTTTACCATTCTTTCTTCATTCATTCTTTCCATGTGTCCAAACCATCTTAATGATCCTTTCATTAATATGTTCGGAACACCATCATTCGCACCACATTCACTTCTTATGTTTTCATTCAACACTCAGAGTATCTACAGAGGCTTAGAGATCTCATTTCTTCTGCATTTATTCTACTTTCATCCTTCTTTTGCCAGTTCCATGTTTCGCTTCCATACATAAAGGTCGGTAGAAGCATACTATTATTATTATTATACGAGTATTTATAAAACATGTATTAACACATTACGGGAATATAGTAATCGCGTCAATGCAATAGTATCGCTAGAACACGAGAGATGCCAGAACAATTATGGTAAAAAAATATGTTATAAAAACCAACAGTTCATAAGTTATATAATTTTTTTACGAAAGGAATTTTTTTTGTGAATATTTGGAAAAAATGTCCGCTTTACGGCTTGAATAAAAAAGAATCCGCCCGCACACAATGTGTTGAGATATCTCTTGTATAAATGATGTTCACGATGGATTCATAGCGTCTTGTAATCATTTAAAATCCCTAATATTATTCGCAATTTCCCTAAATTAATCATAAATAGTTTAAAATAATGGAATATTTTTTAACGAAATCTATTGTTCAATTTATACTAATTTAACTTTAATCTCGTTTCACACTGTCATTTGTTAACTGTTAACTATTATTTTATATTTGTGGTAGCATGTAATTGGCCCTTCTTTAATTCTTCTAAATATTTTATTAACTAACTAACTAACTAACTAACTAACTAACTAACTAACTAACTAACCATCACGCCGTCTCCCCGAAAGGGTAGGCAGAAAGAATGGACTGTCACACTTTTACTGATGCGGCACTCCATCCTTCTCTTTTCGCTCCGCGGGAGACGCGGTGTGATGGGTTGCGAACCTCATCGCCACTAATAGGCATCTCCTGCGCACACTTCGATCGTGCAACACCCACAAAATAATTTAATTATATATGTGTTATTGATATAGCTGTATGTTACCCTTAATAAATAAATAAATACAATCTCAAAGAGGCACCCCTTAATCACTGAATTCAACTTTATAAACAATAATTACAAAGCATTCACAATAAAGATAAAGCTCGAAACATTACACAAGATCCATCCTCGCAATGTATGGTAGAAATAGCTAAATAATAGCAGTAATTAAAACGGTTATAATCGATCGCGTCCAGTAGCGATGCCGGCGTATGTATTTTCTAATTCAATAAGGGCGATATGTAAAGCAATTCTTACTAATTTATTCCGGTTGGCGTGACGGCCACCGAGAAATTCATAAAAATAATAACTCGCTATTACAGCTCCACCATTTTCCGTTAGCCGGCGTGTGCCGCAGTCCCGGGCGCGCGGCTCGCGGCTCAGTCTTCACCAGACTGTAGCCGTTACACATATCGGCCAATGGGAGCCGCGGCTGCCCGGCGCAATCCGAGGCTAACGAAGCTCGCGTCAAACGTCATCCAACACCCGCGCATGCGCCCGCAAATTTGGCGCCACCGCGCGGTTTTCATGTCTCTATGGAATTATGAAAATTCAAATCGATTCGATTGATGAAGAGGAGTGTTGCAATTGAAATAAATTAAATCACACTCATTAGATGAATGTGTAGATAAGTACTTACATATAAAATATGACATATTTTAATTTTACTATCAATCTGTAATAAAATTTGAAATATCGGTTAGTTGTGATTGTAAAATATGTAATTATATTTTTCGAAGGACTCAGAACATAGTTTCAGTTTTAATATTGTGTTTCAAGATGGGAAATTCGACGCCTACAGTGGAAGTTGGAAAATCTTAAATGTATAGGGTAAGTTTTTTTTATGTATATTTTAAATTGTCATATAAATATATTTTGATTTTATAAAAATATTTCGTTTACAAATTATTTTATTTGTTAGGGTATTGTTTGTAGTCTGTGGGAAAGTTTTTGAAATATATTTAAAAATATCTAATACTTTAGCACTGGATAGGAATATAATAATCTGTTTATTTTGAATGAAAATGTGCGACATATTGTTTTTCTCTGTTCCTTAAAATAATTTCATTTTTAAGTCATTTTAATAAAAGTTGAACTTAAGTTTTGTCATAATAAAAAAAAAATATCACCTGAAATTTTTAATAGCAAATAAATCTCACAATTAGATAAATAAATATTTAAAAAAATAATAAAAAAGATTCAACTTGTTAAGTAAGTTTTCTTAAAACTACTATGAGATAAAAACACTGAAAACGTTTAATTTTTTGCGTTGTAGGGTATATTAGGTTTTATTCCACTATTCTTTAGTCTCGAGCGGTTTCGGCAGTTCTCTTCTTATCTATTAAATATTTAATATTTTTTTAATCGTAATTAAATTAATAATAACGTTAATTTGCATTATATATTTCGTTGTAAAAAAAACAAATTTACATATTTTATAAAATATGTTTCTATTTAAATGTTTTAAAATTTCAACAAAATATTTCAATACAATAATTTCACCATTTTTCAAAATCAGTACAATGTTTTAAATATAACAAATCTATTTTAAAAAATACATAAATTTTAGGCGTAAACACTATGGAATTTCATTACGATGAATTTTATATGAATTAAAGCACTGTTTTTCCAAACTAGAGTATAATTTTTTTTGGCATGTTTCGAAGTTTTTTCATCTTCATCATCGGTTTCTATCAATCTTCCGTTGATAAAGTCTTCGAAACATTTCATGAAAAATAAACTCAGAAGTGGAAAAAAGCAGAGTTTTAACTCATATTTTTTTTTATTATAAATGTATATGTTGGTTTTTGATGTATTAGATCAGGTATATAAATAGCTATGCGTTTGATTCTCGCTATATTTGCAAAACTTAACTATAACTTTTGCAATACAAACCAATTTAGCCTTAGTAAGGCGAAACTAGAAATTCCCATAAAATGCATTAAAACTTAATAAATATTTATTTTAATTCCTGGATTAAATAAAGCAATTATTGGTAGTAATATTTAATTATTTGAAAAGTAAGTACACTTAATGTTATCACAGTGTTTTGTTGTAGATAATCCCAATAAGAAAAAATAAATAGACTGACACACTTTTTCATAATTGTATTATATGAAGCTCTTCAAAACACAATTAGAGTCGTAACAATTTGTCTCAAAGCTGCTACAAATTATTTTAATTGTTATGCCATTGTTTGCAGCCTGTGGGAACGTTTTGGAATGATCCGCCGCGCATTTCAGAATTCCATATTATGGTTTTATTCTTACTTCTTTTGATAGTAAGCCGATTGAGAAAAACAAATATTTTAATTGGAAAATGCAATCACAAGGCGCATATAATATATGGTGCACACGAGATTATGTGACATGACTATACAAAATCTTGTATGTGTGAATAAGAGGATCATTTTCAGTTGGAAGAAAAACTGTAGCGTAATCTTTTAAATAATGCGGCAACACGCATTCGTCATGATAATTATGGGAATATTTCTTTTAACGATTGTGATATTGTGATTATAACGAGAATAAAAGACATTTAAAAAAAATTATTCATATTTATGTAATATATTTCGTCAAAAATTAAAAAGTTTGAATATAAATTTATATAATATATTTTTCTGACAAGGAAATAAAAACATGTATTATTATTATAACTTCATCCATGACTATTTAATACATATACGAGTATATCTATCAAATTATTTTCGTTATCACAACTATAATAATATGAATGAAAACTTCCGTTTTCATAATGCCTTAGCAAGGTGAAAAATGTCACTTCGATCAAATATTTTAAAACTTCAAAAAAATTTACGTTTTCATACGTATTAATTTATGTTTTAAATCATTGTTCAAGAAATAGGAGTATTATTATTTATAAATTAATTTGTTCTAGAATATTTTCCGTATTTTTAGCTAAGTATATTAAGTCTATCAACATTTATTTCTCATTTTCTTTTTTATATATGATACTTTGTATATACAACACTTATATTAAAAAAATAAAATTACATAGACATGTTTCGGACATACAGTCCTTCTTCAGTGAGACATATTATAAAGATACAATTAAAAATAATATTATAACATCTGTCAGATCATGTACACAATTTTATAATATTTAAAAAAATGTATCTTTATATATTATAAATCATAATGTATCACTGAAGAAGGACTGTTTGTACGAAACATGTCTTTGTAATTATTAATGATATGTTTTTAATATAAGTGTTGTATATACAAAGTATATAAAAAAGAAAAAGAGATAATTCTGGTTAATACCATCATAACAAAACAAAGTATGGCGCATATAAAAGAAGCATCAACATTAATTTCATAATTCAAAAATGACTTGTTATATTGACAGTATTAAATTTACTTATAGAAATTACACGTTTCGTTTGATTATACAATAATCAGAGTTTTTTTAAATTTGTTTATTTCATCTTTCTAAGGTGTCGTCAAATAATAAAAAGCAGCGAGAAAAAATCTTCTAGAAAAAAAAAATTCGTAATAATAATGATCTTTTTCTTTTTCGGGTTACTTCCCTCCACTGCTGGATATAGGTCTTTTCCATTTTTCTCCACCACGTGTGCATAGCAGTATCTTCTCTTTATCCTTGATATCCTAATTCTATCGCGCAGTGTCCTGCCAGATATGTTTGTGTGCGATTTCTTTTCTGACACCACTTTTTTAAATGAAAGAGACGATATCTTTTTTGTCATATTGAGCAATGTAATAATTTGCGTGTCACATAAACCCCGATACTTGATTAAGAGAAAACAATTTGATGTGCACTTCTCACGAAGAGCGGAACAATGCCCTCTTATACAATAATAATAAACAATGCCCTGACACTATTAGACAGGAGAAACGGAGTTTGTAGGTGAGCACGGCATGGACGGCCTGCCTCACACGATCACTCCACGGGAGAAAATTCGCTGGCGTTTTGCATCAGATCCATATCTAGAGGTAATAAGGTTATTATGTTTGGAATAAATCAATCGAAGTAGGTTATCGTTAGATAATGTAAGAATTTCTGAATGAAGACAGCTATTAAAAACACGTGGTTACTCTTTAATAACAATGGCTCCACACTACTTAATCTGTGATTTAAATTATTTTTCTTACGTACGTGTATTTTTGTTAATATAGGTTGTTTTTTTAGAGGTATGGTTTTTAACCGTTTGAGTGCTAAGCAATTTTTGTAAAAATCTATTGGAAAATGCTATGCATATTTTGATTACTCTAAAGGAAAAATTTATGGTGTCAAATAAAACACTCTCATTTAGACAAATGTTAATCAATTTTAATACATCTTTTTGGGTTATACAGAAAAAAGGTTAATTAATATGAATATGAAGAAATAAACATAAAATATCATTACTATTGTATTTTTATTTGGTTTTGAAAATTGAATTATAAAAAAAACAAAATTTGTCAAAAGATTGTATTTCTTCCGTTTCTGAAGATGGTGATAAAGAAGAAGACTCACTTTCAATTCTCAATCTTTTTCTTCGATGTAATATGACACTGCTGTCATCACTACTAATTTCTGTTTCACTATCCGCAAAATCACTACACATCGAATTTACGTCTGAAATATTATCACGTGACATGGCTATTTTTTTTTGTCAATAATTGTAAAAACGCAAAAAAGTTATTTTTAAAAGCATAAAAATGCACCTTCGTTATAAATTATGTGTGAGGTCAGCGTACGTCCACTACCGCGGAACGCCAAAAACGCACTGAAACTCGCGTCAGTTTTGCGCTGCGTCGCACTTTTCGATACAAATCGCCGCAGCGCAAAATCGCTGCTTAGCACTCTAACGGTTAAACTGGCAACCTTGTTTCTACAGACTGTCAATTTGTGTCAACCCTTTATGTAAAAATGTGTATAAGGGTGTTTTTTAGAGGTATACTAATTAAAAATAATAAAAAAATACATTAAAATAATATTAATGTCTATGATATTGGCTTTATTTAATAGATAATTTTATGCCATTATTGTTTAAATGTGATTTCGGGCATACGAGCGCCACGGCTAGCTCGAATGAAGCGCAATCGTGAAGTACAATTTTCGACATCTTAATCGAGCAACTGGGTAAAATGGCAAACTGGGTAAATGGCTTCTTCTTCTTCTTCTTAAATAGATCTGACGATCTGTGACACAGAAATCATATCTCGTCGGATGATGAGATCCAGCTGTCCCTCCATCTCTTAGGCGGTCTTTCAGGTAGGCGGTGTCCGGAGGGGAATTCATAAGCGGCTGTATATGCAAGTCTGTCACCATCCATTCTGGCCACATGGTCCCTCCAGTATCTTCTTCTGGATCTACTCCACTGAACGATATCCTTTATTTCGCAAGTTTTTCTTATATCTATGCGGACATGATTTCGGAGAAGTTCTCTTTTTAGAGGTATTTTTTAAAACTGGCAACATTGTTTCTACAGACTGTCAATTTGCGAGTCTCTTTATGTAAGGGTGTTTTTTTTAGAGGTGTACAAATTCAAAATAAAAAAAAACATTAAAATAATGTTAATGACTATGATGTAGGCTTTATTTAAAAGATAATTTTATGCCATTATTCTTCAAATATGATTTTGGGCATATGAGCGCCACGTCTAGCTCGAATGAAGCGCAATCGTGAAGTCCAATTTTCGACATCTTTATCGAGCAACTGGGCAAAATGGCAAAACGTATTGACTACAAATCAACTATCAACTATCAAATTGACAGTCTGTAAAAACAATTTTGCCAGTTTAAAATCCAAACCTCTAAAAAAACACTCTGTAGTTTGATGATGTTCTCTACATCATTATAATAGTTTTACGTTTTAATCAACAGAATGTTGTACACTGTATATGGCACAGTAAAACGTGAAAATTGCTAAGATGATTAATAAGATTGACGACCTTCGTCGCCGAGTTGTGAATACTTCGACTGCCACACAGAAGGTCCCGGGTTCGATTCCCGGCGATGGCAGTGTGATTGTCACACTGTCTTTGGTCTGGTGAAGAATTCATGTGATGATAAAATGGCGATAGATTAGCAACCTATCACGTGTCATGAGAATCAATATGCCATATTGCTCTACCCTGACATACCTGTCGAGATTCCTCTACATTCATACATCGTAACATGCACGCTTGTCGATTTTTCCGATTTCAAATGTGGCCGCCTTCTAGTATTTGAAATTTGGTCATGCCAATGATATGGAAAATTTATTTTAAATTATATATATAAAAATAATATTTAAGAATCACCTAACACTGATTGATTATAAAGAATAATTAAACCTAACCCTTACTATTATCATTTCATATATAAGCCTAACAAATTTATTGTTTCTTGAACAGTGATGTAAAACTCCATATTAAATTATTAATATCAATGAAAACGTCCGTTTTCTAGATGTTTTATTATATTTAATGGGAATGACATGTTTTACCCTTTTAATCATATATCATAATGCCTTAGAAAGGCGAAACATGTCATTCTCATAAAATATAATAAAACTTCTAGAAAACTGACGTTTTCATTCGTATTGATTAAGCCTAACAAACTTTGACGTAGGCACCAAAAGATGGCAGCAAGCTGCCGAAATCGGTCGAAGTTATAAACCTAAGTGGAATGAAGCTTAGTATATATTTAAAATTAAATTTTCAAATGAAGCACACACTTTTATAGATATAAAATAATAAAACACTCTGTATTTAACCACGGTATGGTTATTATAATTGATTACAACTTTTTCGCTTGATGAAGCTTGGGTCCAAGCGAAACTACTTGGCATCAATTATAATAACCAATCCGTGGTTAAATACAAAGTGTTTTATTATTTTATATCTATATGTTTTTATATTTAAAATAATATTTTATTTTTATTGTTTTATTATCATTATTTCAAGAATATGTGTTACATTATGTGTTATATGTATTGATGGTTGTGGTTTTTATTTTGTGAAATTCCATTATAAATTATTATAAAAACTATTATATTACTTAAAGTTGTCATCGCAAACAAAAACCTATCAAAAAAAGCTAGAATGGCAGTGCACAATGGTGTTCTTCTACCGACCCTTATGTATGGAAGCGAAGCATGGAACTGGCAAAAGAAGGATGAAAGTAGAATAAATGCAGTAGAAATGAGATCTCTTAGAAGAATATGTGGATACTCTGTGTATGATAGAGTGCCGAATGAAAATATAAGAAGTGAATGCGGTGCGAATGGTGGTGTCATGAACAAAATAATGAAAGGATCATTAAGATGGTTTGGACATATTGAAAGAATGAATGAAAAAAGAATGGTAAAAAAATTATATGTTAATGATGTAAATGGAACCAGAAATAGAGGAAGACCGAGGAAAACGTGGCACGATCAAATGAATCAAATATTGAATGTCGGCCATGTGAGGAGTCATAGAAATCGACGCGCGTGCATGACACGATGTATGAATGTTGAGGAATCGAGAGAAATATGTCAGGAAAGAAAAGTGTGGCAGTCCATTCTTTCTGCCTACCCCTTCGAGGAGACGGCGTGATGGTTAGTTAGTTAGTTTATATTATATCGTTTTTATAAAAATATACACATACTCGTACTTGGTACAAATTTGTTTCGCTTTCTGAGGGCGTATTTGAGAATGCCCTCGCAAGGCGAAAGATTTTGAATTTTTACTGTAATTTGTTTTTTTATATTTATATATAAAAGTATTTCTGTATAAAAACAAAATCTCTGTAAAACCGATAAAAAATTGTGTTTTCATTATAATTTATTATGTCACTCGTATAAATAAGTGTAGATGCGATGTAAGATTTGTTTTTTGTTGTAGTTGATAAACTTAAGGTATTTATATGGTGGAATATAGAATTGCATTTGTATGAAATAAAACGAGTTTTTATCCATTTGAAACGAGAGTTTACGGCGTTTAATGATAAAGAAGGCATTCGTTAACTACATGAGAAAAATGGCCAAAATAAATAAAATCATTTTATAGGAAAAAATGCATTTTAATAAGTTAAACAATCGATTCCAATTTAAGACATTCGGAGCGGGTAAACATGTTATGGAATAATAAATCAGTAAAATTAATGATTTTAGCTTAAACTAACTAACTTGCTAGTGTATGGACTGCTGTGCTGCTCTTTCCTGACATTCCTCTCTAGATTCCTATATATTCATACATCGTAACATGCACGCTCGTCGAATTTTAAAACTTCGAATGTGGCCTTTGAGTATTCGATTAATTTGGTCATGCCATTTTCTTTCCACTCACACTGCTTATTTACAACATTTTAACTATTTAACCATTCTTCTCTCATCCATTCGTTCCATATGTCAAACTATCTCAGTGCTCCTTTTTAAACATTACTTATGATGCTCGTATATCGTTTTCCGAATTTTCTTCTTGGTGATTTCATTTCTACGGCATTGATTGTACTTTTATCTTCCTTTTTCCAGCTCCAAGTTTCACTTCGATAAAGGTTGTCACTAGAACTCCATTATTATTTAATATTTAAAAAAAATCACGAAAACATCACTGGATGAAATCAATCTAATTTTAATTGATGCCCATTTAAATGTTAAATGAATCGTCGTGTTTGAATAAAAATGTATTCAAATTAGTTCATTTTATCAAAAGAAATGTACGAGTATTTAAGAACATATGCAATACTAGGAATGCATGAGAAATGGTTCTAATTTATGAAGATAGGATATTCTTTTATACGGATAGTACGAGTACTTGCCTTCAGAACGTTCTTAAGAATAAATATAATATTAAGAATAATACTTAAGAATAATAAGAATAAATATTATATAAAATACGTTCATCTCCGAGAACAGCATGTTCGGAAAACTGTTTGCTCTCCCCACCTGACTCAGCAGATTGGAATTTTTGAAAACCCTTTCGGTCCGATTTTTGAGGCCTAACATTCTCAGTGAAATACCACATTGTTTAATTTTTGATCAGCCCATAAAATTTTGTCAGGATAGAAGAGCCTGAAAATATTTTTTTTTACTAATTCTTCCTCTTTATGTAGTTTAAGTAACATATAATATAAGGTATAGGAACCGCTCCACACTCGATCTCATTCCCGTAGTATTATGACCACGGGGTTGAGAGAACCAGAGACAATTTACTTGCAGGAAGTTGATTTATTTTTCAAATTTTTTTATCTCACTTCTTTGGTTAAAGAACGCTCTAGGGTATGAAGAGTAGTGAATTATATTTGAGCACTTTAAGCGCAAATCAAAATTACATATTTAAGGAAACGTAATCTAGTCATGAATTGGTTTAACATAAATGGATTATTTAATGTTTCTTGAACAATGATGTAAAACTCCATATTAAATAATTAATGCGAATGAAAACGTCAGTTTTCTAGAAGTTTTATTTTATTTTATGGGAATGACATGTTTCGCCCTTCTAAGGCATAAGACATTTCGCACCGTGAGTGTAAAACCGAATTAAGTGCAAATATACATTTTGGAGATATGGGAGTTTAAAGGTTTCATATTGCTTGGAAAAACTTTTTTTTTTTAAATAAACCAATGATTTTCGGTTTATAGGTATATAACTATAAACCGAAAATCATCGGTTTATTTAAAAAAAAAAAAAATTTCCAAGCAATATGAAACCTTTAAACTTCCATATCTCCAAAATGTATATTTGCACTTAATTCGGTTTTACACTCACGGTGCGATTTGATAATGCCTTAGAAGGGCGAAACATGTCATTCCCATAAAATATAATAAAACTTCTAGAAAACTGACGTTTTCATTCGTATTAATTAAATAAATTGATTACCTTTGAATTTCTTTTATATTTGCCTTCACTGTGTGTTGCGGAAACACATTTGAATAGATAGAATAGCACTATGTATTTTTATAACACTTTATTTTTACATACTTATTAGATGAAATGATGTTTTTTAAAATTATTTATGCTTACGTCTTTATTTTGTCAGCGACCGGTTTCGCCAGGCTCGCTGGCATCTACAGGAACAGTTTAAAGACAAAAGTGGAAGTAGTTAAAAAAACATCATTTTTTTTATTATTTAAAATTAACTTCCATGCAGAGATTTCAGTAAAATCATTCAATTATCTTTATTTTTCTTTTTACAGGCTTTTTTCGGCTGTGAACAACCTTTTACATACACAAATTTTAATATTCAAAATTTGTACACCGATAAAGTTGTCAACCGAAACAAGAACGTAAAAAGAAAAAGAAAAATAATCGAATGATTTTACTGAAATCTCTTACTGGAAGTTCATTTTAAATTACAATCTATTTAAACCAGTTTTTTGAAGTGTTTAAGTCAAAGAGTAATTCGATTTATTCTAACGATAACCTTTTGATTCACCTAACCAATACAGTTTTCTTAATTCAAAATATTTCAAAATTGATCATTCTTTCTTGTTGTAAATAAGTGAGCTATATAAGTGTATTTATACTGATCGTTACGTTCTGTCAATCATATGAAGGTTGTTGACCGAAGTATCAATGTGAGCAATCGCCCATGATTCATTAAAAATTTACGAACAGTAATTAAGTATTGAAATATTGTGTACCAACAAATACATTAATGTGTATAATTATGTACGTACTCGTACATTCATAAATACACACTACATTACATTTACCGATACCTATAGTTACATGATCATTTGAACCACCAATACCAGAATAAATTTTACAACATTTGACCATTACAAGTGAGTATTTAAAGACTGATATTGAGCAATGTATTGATAAGTGGTAATTAAGTATCTAAAGGGGCCATCGGTTATTCTACGAGTTAACTTAAATAAAAAATCTAGTTTATTGTTTCTTAAACATGTAAGTAATAAAAATGAAAACGTGTGTTTTCTAGACGTTAATAATTAATGCAAATGATTTGAAAACATGTCATTCACACACGTTTTAATAAAAATGTTATAAAACAGATTTTTTTGTTCATGTTTATTATTTAAAAATCAACATTAATCTCTAATAATTAAAAACAATGAAAACGCCTGTTTTCCAAAGTTATATTTTATATTATGGGAATGACATGTTATTTAAAGGGGTTATTTTAATAACGACTATATCAAATTATTTCTTATTTTAGTCTACTTAACGATAAGAATATTTTTTCTTGAAACCGGCGGTGGTTATACAACTCTATATTGCTACGATGGTATTGCACAAAAGTGTTCTGGTACCGACCTTAATGTATATACGACCTTCGTGGCCGAGTGGTAAGTGCATTGACTGCTACCCCAAAGGTTCAAGGATCGATTCCCGGCGAGGGCAGTGTGATTGTCACACTGTCTTTGGCCTGGTGTAGAATTCACGTGACAATAAAATTGCAATAGTTTAGCTATCTATCACATGTCACGAGAATCACTATGATAGCTATAATACCCTTTACATCGATTTGGCTCTTGCTGTCATGATGCAAAGAGCGAATCATAGAATCATAGAATCATATTATGTGAATCATAGAACTGGCAAAATAAGGATGAAAGTAGAATAAATGTCGTGAAAATAATATATCTTGGGTGAAAATACCTATGTGATTTAAGAACGCAGTATGAATGACAGTAATATGAACAAAAAAAAACAAAAATCATTTATATGGTTTGGGCCTATGGATAAAATTGAAAAAGAAAATACCCGTTAACTATGTGAATGGAGTACAATATCGAAGTCGACCGAGGAAAATACGGTTCGACTTTATAAATAACTTTTTGAAAATAGGCTACGTAAGAAGTCGGTAGGTACGTTAAGAGAAAAATGTTTGGCCGTCTATCCTCGAGAAAGCGGCATGATGGTTATTAGTAATAAGAGTAATAAAATAATATGACGATTTTGTATGCATTAAAACACTGTTTTTTCAATTTTTGAGAAAAATAATCTCATAATTAGAAAAAAACTGTATTTTAATGAATAAAAATTTCATCGTTATATTATTCGACAGTGTTAACGCCCCACGTTAAACAAAAATAAAATTAATTAAACATGCATTATTTAAATAGTCCATTGTTTTGGCCGAAACACTATGATACCTTAACATTTTAAACTGTTACATTAATTAACTTAGTTTTTTGTATCACAATTGTATTTTATATTACGCGACAGCTGTTTCATCAACCTATGTTGACATCATCAGGTGTTACAATATGAATGTTTTTTATTAACACCTGATGATGTCAACATAGGTTGATGAAACAGCTGTCGCGTAAAATAAAATACAATTGTGATACAAAAAACTAAGTTAATTTATTTAACAATTTAATATATTACTTACTATTCCATCCGGGTGTAGGTACTAGTATATGCACGACTTGATAATCGCGAACGTACATAGTTAATTATGATATAATAAATTTCATACTAGCGATTCCTTAAAAGTTCAATTTGGGAACGGACTCTTAATGTGTTATGCAGTGGCAAGAAGAGAGAAAAAGTTCCATACCCCATCTGTTCCTATTCGGAAGTGATGGTATTTATCACAATTACGTAACATAACGTGATTATACCCGCGGTATGGGGCAGGTTCATACTGAGGTCATTATTGAAGCCGGGGTCTGCGTTAGATTCAATACCCCATCTCCCAATTGGAGGCGAATGTTTTTTTTACTGCCTCGTCATTGATTAGTATGACAACAGCTGTAGAGCGGTAATCGAAAAATTATCTCTTTCGTGGAACAGATTTGAGATTTTTTTAAAGTCTGATAGCGTTGCCAATGTGGAGATGGGAATGTTTCATTATTTTCTTCTTCTTCTGCTTTATTTAGGACTATTTCCTGTTTTTCTCAGAGCCTGTTCCTGAGATGTAGCTGCCTCGCCATATTTTATGTGGTCTTCCTAGAGGCCGGTTACCTGTCGGTATTTTATTTGCTGCTTTGTTTATCACGCTACAATTTATATATGGCAGACGATTGCAACCTAAGTAAAATTAAAAAAGGATCACTTAGATAATGGCTGTCCAAACCAGAATATTCCAAATATCTAAATAGATTGGAGAGCCGCAGAAACAAATACTCATATTTAAAAAATATATATATACAGGGATGTCATTGTTGTCATATACTCGTATAATAATTAATTTTATTAGTTCTTTTTGTCTTATTCTTTTTTACATACTTTGTTTACAACACTAACTTTTGAAAAAAAAAATACAATTAAATATCAGACATGTTTTGGACAACCCAGCCCTTCCTCAGTGATATTTTAAATATCTTTATACACTGAGGAAGGAATGGGTTGTCCGAAACATGTCTGATAGTTAATTGAATTTTTTTAATTGAATTTTTAAAATTCACTAGTGCAACCAAATCTACATAGATGGCTGACTGAAACTGCCACGTGAAGATAAATATGGATTTTGAAGTATATACGAGGTCTGTTCAAAAAGTATCGCGAATTTTATATTTTTTCAAAAAGTATTTATTTATTCATGAATATCTATTTTGTCCCCTTCAAAGTAATTCCCCTCGGATATAATACATTTATGCCAACGTTTTTTCCAATCCTCGAAGCACTTAAAAAAATCATTTTTGTGATCTTGTTCAGCTCCTCCTTCGATGCCGTCTTTATCTCCTCAATCGTGGCGTAGCGTCGTCCTTTCATGGGCCTCTTCAGTTTTGGAAACAGGAAAAAGTCACAGTGGGCCAGGTCTAGGGAATACGGTGGCTGCGGCACCATTACTGTGTTGTTTTTGGCTAAACATTCGCGCACAAGCAACGATGTGTGAGCAGGGGCGTTATCATGGTGCAAAAGCCAGTTTTTGTTCTTCCACAAATCCGGGCGTTTCTGGCGGATTGCTTCGCGCAAATTGCGCATAACTTGCAGGTAATATTCCTTATTGACCGTACTACCTTGTGGCAAGAACTCATGATGCACCACGCCCCTGCAATCGAAGAAAACTGTGAGCAAAACCTTCACGTTCGACCGAACTTGGCGCGCTTTTTTGGTCTTGGCTCATGCGGCAGCTTCCATTGGGATGATTGAGCTTTGGTTTCCACGTCATAACCATAAACCCATGATTCGTCACCAGTTATGACCCTCTGGAGCACATTTGGGTCGTCACGGACCGAGTCCAACATCTCCTGAGCAATGTTAACGCGATGCTGTTTTTGGTCAAAATTGAGCAATTTTGGCACGAATTTCGCGGCGACCCGACTCATGCCCAAATCATTGGTTAAAATCGAATGGCACGAGCCAATCGATATGTTTAGGTCCTCAGCAACTTCTCTAACGGTGATTCGACGATTGGCTAATACTATTTTCTTCACTTATTCAATGTTTTCGTCTGTTGTTGACGTGCTCGGGCGTCCGGCACGCTCTTCGTCGTTCATATCTTCTCGGCCCTCTGAGAACATTATGTACCACCGATAAACGTTGCTTTGGTCCAAGGTAGCTTCACCATATGCCACAGTCAACATTCAAAATGCGTCCGCGCACTTTATTTTGTTTTTCACACAAAATTTTATACAGATTCTTTGATCCATTTTTTGGAATAGGCAAAAATCGAAGACGAGCCAAAACACATCCAAGCAAAACAGCTGTCAAAAATTAACTAAACATTCAAAATGGCCGACCTTGTCAGCATAAGTAAGGGACATGAGTACCAACATAACGCTACAAAAAAATCAAAAATCAAATATACGTAGCCAGCGGAAATTCAAAATTCGCGATACTTTTTGAACAGACCTCGTATACATCTTCCAAAAAAAAATTGTCATGCATGATCACAAATAACAAAGGTGGAATGGGGAATGTTGTAATTACATAAAGCGTGCGCTTAACCCAACCAATGACAGGTCATAAGTCCTGTAAACACCTTGATCATCCATGTTCAGTTTCCAGTTTACGTCTTCGTCTCTATTGAGATACAATTAAAATTTGAATTTTTTTTATTGTTAGTGTTTTAAACAAAGTATATAAAAAAGAAAAAGACGAACAAAACATCTACAACACAAAGTATGGCGAACATAGAAGAAATTATTAGTTCTTTATTAACTTTTTTTTTACAATTCTGTCGATATCAACAATAATATTAGTTGTTGCCAGACGCAAAAAGGAACATTTTCGTATTTGCGATTAATCAAAAACACGTCGCGAACCGCACAAATATAACGTGTTTTGTACACCCCTGATTTAGATGGTGGACTTATAGAACAAATGAATGAGAACATAGTATTTAAAAAGTAGTATACAAGTATTGTTAATGGAAAGAGAAGCCGAGGACGGAAAACATATCAATACCAAATTAATCAACTAATAAAAGGCGGCCACTTTTGAAATCGGAAAAATCGACGAGCTTGCATGTTACGATGCATGAATATAAACGAAGCTCGAGAGATAGTAAGCTTATCACTCTTTCAAAACATATTCTCTCCGGATGATCTCTTCAGTAACGTTTTCTCAGTGTTTCCCATCGCAAAACATCTATATATTACGAACTTTCTCATTCTGTCTCGTAGTGTCGTTACCACAATGGATCGGAGAGTCATCATTACAGAAAGGTTCTTGGAAAACCTTTTATATTGGTGTCAGCCCTCACCTCAACCCATATGCCATTATAGGTCGAACGCAGTTCGTTCTGTTTTCCTTCGCCATATATTTGTTTTTTAAAACATCAAGGTTCGGGAGATTTCACATCTGGGTCATGTGCTGCGTGGGGAGTAGTACCACCTTCTCCAACCGATATTGGAGGGTAAAATTGAGGGGCACCGAGGGTCCGGTAGGAGACAGATGTTCTGGCTGCGAAACATAAGGGGTGGACCGGCATCCGAAGTGTGGAGGAGCTGTTCCGAGCGTCGCAGTACAGGGGCAGGTTCGCCGAGGTTGCGGGGACCCGACAGGGCCCTTGAAGAAGAAGATGATATACAATCATTATAATATCATTTACCAATCATTAATTATTTTCAGGAGTCCAAACTATCTTAGTTGACCTCTTTATTATTTTATTAATTAGTATTATTATTATTTTGAATCGCTCTTTACATCATTACAGCGTGAGCCAAATTATTGTAAAGGGTATAGTTATCATTTTGATTCTCGTGACACGTGATAGGTAGCTTCTGAGCTGTTCCGAGCGGCGCAGGACAGGGACAGGTTTGCCGAGGTGATCGCCAACCAAGGGGGACCCGACAGGGCACTTGAAGAAGAAGAAGAAGAAAAAAGTGGAATAATACGAAATATATATATATATATATATATATATATATATATATATATATATATATATATATATATATATATATATATATATATATATATATATATATATATATATATATATATATATATATATATATATATATATATATATATATATATATATATATATATATATATATATATATATATATATATATATATATATATATATATATATATATATATATATATATATATATATATATATATATATATATATATATATATATATATATATATATATATATATATATATATATATATATATATATATATATATATATATATATATATATATATATATATATATATATATATAAATATCTGTTGGAAATAAAGAAAACAGCAACACGCATACATAAGTATTTTTTGCAAACCTACTGTAAATAATTAAAAATTCAAGTTTTCCAGTTAATATGATCTCTGCCGAACGTGGTTGATCTCCAATTTATTATCTTCGCCCAGGACGAGGGGATTCGTTACTAATCCGTCTGACGAGCATAACTTTAGTACTCGTTTATCTACTTTTATTAATTCTTCTGGATAAGCCGACATCAATTTTTTAGGTACCCGATTATCATCTATTCGTTGTGTGTGACCCTGTAAGAGCCGTCCGCCAAGTTCATTTGATTAGGCATCTTGATAAAAGTATTCAAATTCAAGTTCCTATACTATTTTATTTATATTTATAATTACATATGAGTTCAATGAGGTTGAAATTCACATAAAATCAAATATTAGGTCCTTACATATGAAATTGGCGTTTTGCCGTACTGGCAACTTTGATCTCAAATATCTTCTCTTTGGTTAGGAGTTCCAAATTCAAATTTATACAGCTATTTTCTCAAGTATTTGTGTTTCAAAAATTATAATTCATTTGTTTTTTCCTCGTTCATTTGTTTTTTCCTCGATTGTTTTTTTTCTTTGCGTCACTCAGTTTACAAAATGGAAAACTTGAAATATCGCGTTATTTACGAGTACGAGTTCCACCGTGGCACCAGTGCTGCAGAAACGGCTCGAAGGATTAATGATGTGTATGGCGACGGTGCCGCAAAAGAAAACACAGTGCGTTTTTGGTTCCAACGTTTTCGTTCTGGAAATTTCGACCTGCAGAACAAGCCCCGTGGACGGCCGGAGACCAAAGTTGATAATGAAGAATTGAAGGCTATTGTGGAAGCGGATCCATCGCAAACCACGTCCGAGTTAGCTGCAGGCTGCGGTGTTAGTGATAAAACTGTTTTAATCCACTTGAAGCAAATTGGGAAGGTGAAAAAGCTTGAAAGGTGGGTACCTCACGAATTGAGTGAAGCAAATCAACAAACGCGCGTTGACTGCTGCGTTGCATTACTCAACCGGCACAATAATGAAGGGATTTTGAATCGAATCATTACCTGTGATGAAAAGTGGATCCTGTATGATAATCGGAAGCGCTCATCGCAATGGCTGAACCCTGCCGAACCAGCCAAACCATGCCCAAAGCGAAAATTGACTCCAAAAAAGTTACTTGTGAGCGTTTGATGGACTAGTGCTGGTGTCGTTCACTACAGCTTTCTTAAATCTGGCCAGACGATTACGGCAGATATCTATTGTTAGCAACTGTAAACCATGATGGAAAAGCTAGCTGCTAAGCAACCGAGGCTGGTTAATCGCTATAGGCCACTGCTGCTTCATGATAACGCTAGACCACACACTGCACAACAGACGGCTACCAAATTAGAAGAGCTTCAATTGGAATGTCTAAGACATCCACCGTACTCTCCGGAACTTGTCCCAACAGATTACTATTTTTTTCGAAATTTGGATAACTTCTTTGCAAGGGAAAAAATTCAACTCCGATGGGGCAGTCCAAACCGACTTCAAAGATTTTATTGATTCCCGTCCGAATGGTTTTTTAGTAAAGGGATCGATGAACTACCTATGAGATGGCAAAAGTGCATAGATAGCAATGGTACATACTTTGATTAAATAAATATATTAAATAAAAAATAAAAAACTTTATGTTCCTCCCATACAAAACGCCAATTTCATATGTAAGGACCTAATATAATGACAATATTTTTTGAAGAGCTTTACTTCATTTGACGACCTTCGTGGCAGAGTGGCACCAGCTATGCTAAGGTTCCGTGTTCGATTCTCGGCGATTCTAACAATGTGTTTGATCTGGTGTAGAATTCACTTTGACAATAAAATGACGATAGATTAGCAAACTATCACATGTCATGAGAATCAATATTATTGCTTTACATCGATGTATATGGCTCGCGCTGTAACGATAATAATGTATTTTCAACAATAAAATTATAATTATCATATTTATTATAATATTTATGAAATCGTATATTTTCTTAAAAGTTTTATAATGCACGATGGGATTGGCATATTTCACCTTGCTAGAACAGTATAAAGTGATATTGATAATAATGCCGTGGAAGACCAGGAAAAGCATGGCATGACCAAATTTATCAAATACTGAAAGGCGGCCACTTTAGAGTCGGAACTATTGACAAGCGTGCATGTTACGGTATATGAATGTGGAGGAAGCTAAATAGATATGTCAGGACAAAAAGGTATGGCAGTCCATCCTCTCTGCCTACCCCTCCGGAGAAACGGCGTGTTAGTTAGTTAGTTTTTGATAATAATGGATAATAAACATTTGTAATTCAAACCATTCCCACTCCCATAAAATATAACTAATTTAATAAAACATTAAAGTTTTCATCAAAATTAGATGTGGTATGTGATTTGGAATACTTCACTGTTTAATAAATAATTAACGAAATAGTATGTCATTCTAGTGAAAACGTCCGTTTATTATAATTGATTTTAAGGAATAGAATCGTATGCTTACGCCTTATCAAAGTGAAACATATTATTCCAATAAACTACGACTTCTAGAAATATGACTTTTTCGTTCATCACTTTGCCTAACCAGAATAAATATAATATAATAGAATAAAATATTCTTATAAATAGCAAAATTCTATGAATTATTTTCAAGCATAAAACAAAATTATAGATGAAAGCAATTTCGGTTAAGTCAAAAAAAATATTACGGTCGTATAAGAAAAAAAAAAAAAATTTGTTCTAGTTACATGGAATGGTATTGGATTGTCCCGTCCTTTGTAAAATTGACACTACATTAAATAAAGACGTCACCTACATAAAACTAAGATCCAGGCCACTATTAGCGAAAACGAGAAACAAAATTTTTCATTGTTTCTGTTTATTACATCACATATCACACAAGTTTTACAATAGTAACCTAAATGTAAAACCGAAATGTCTGACAATATTATTATTATAGCTGTGCACATGTCGCGGTATTGTACCGAGATTGCCAACACGTGAAACCGTTTTTGTACCCGAGAATGAAGAGATAAATCTGTGTTGTGGTGTGGTAGAAAGCAGAATTGTCTCGTGTTGAACGGAGTGAAAAATCACCGGTAATTTACCAAAATACTGGTACTTAGTTTAATCACATCTCAATCTGGGAAACATTGTCATATATTACAAAGCTACTGAATGTAATTTCGCTTAAAATAGAGATTACAACAGTTACTACGAATTTTTGCTTACTACATACGAGTATATACAATTTGGACTCATTTATGAGTTTGATCCTGATTACAAACAGTATACCTTATTTTATAATCATAAAGAAGAATTTAAGCAATATTTTACAGACATTTATTGTTTCTCAAACAGCGA
The DNA here is from genome assembly GCA_022606425.2 of Lepidostoma basale. Lineage (NCBI taxonomy): Eukaryota > Metazoa > Arthropoda > Insecta > Trichoptera > Lepidostomatidae > Lepidostoma > Lepidostoma basale. The sequence goes on along the minus strand of JAHDVF020000916.1, from coordinate 131,238 downwards.
AGTAAAACTCCATATTATTTCTTTCATACGAATGAAAACGTCTGTTTTCTAGAAGTTTTATTATATTTTATGGTAATGACATGTTTCGCCCTACTTATAAGGTTAACAAGTTTGTGCATCATGTAGAAATTGTATATATATTTTTTTAAATTCTCTGTTAATCACTCGATAAATAAAGTATCAGAACCTTGTAGACATATCAAGTTAAGTAAACTCACTTAATAGAAAAACTAAAAGCGTTAATCAAAAACATATACTTGAATTATAAATAAAACTTAATAGTAATATGGTCTTATTTACCAAAGTGTTTATATAAAAATCTGCTTAAGTCACACAATGTTCAATCGATGGGTTTTGTATTCAATCCTTTTGACATCCTGTGTTTTCAGTTAAACTTTTTATACAAGAAAATTGAGGAACTAAATTTGCATTATAAATAAATTTATATATTTTTGAACAAATAATTGATTAAGTCTGTACGTGGAAATCAATTCTTATTATATTAAACAATAATATATTATACAATATGTCACCGTATATTCAAATTCAAATCAATCCACGTTTATTTTACTTTTTTTATTTTTTTTCATATGGATTAATTGTATCTCAATAGAGACGAAGATGTAAATTGTTTTCTGGGAACAGAATATGGTGGCCGAGGCGCTTACAGGACTTATGACCTGTCATTGGTTGGGTTGAGCGATCGCTTTATGTTTAACAACATTCCCCATTCCGCCCTTCTTACCTTCTTAATCCTTATAAAAAAAATTATCCGCAATTGGTAAAATCCAGTATATGTCTACAAGAATTTGGATACATTCAAAATGTTTATTTTCCTTAATGTGATTTTTTATACCAATAATTAGATAATTAATACGAATGAAAACGCCAATGTTCTTGTCGTTCACATAAAATGTGATAAAGAAACAATTAACCCATAAACTAGCTCTAACACCATTTAACAAATACATATATGGTATTGGTATTGAATTTGTACTCGTATATACAAATATATAAAGATATAAACACTCACAGATTTTCAAAACATTCTTCATATGAATTAAGTGACAAATGCATTAACCTCCAGAGATATAATCTCAACCTCTGATACAATGCCCCGTGCGTTATGTAAGAGATTCGCGAATGTTTCAAATGTCATATTTTATTGTCTGGTGTTGTTTCTTTGAAAGCTGACATTTAAAAATGTGACCACCATTGACTGTCAATTGAAAAATTGGTTTTCGAATAAATAGAAACAATGAAATGAACGATCGCACTCTACGATTAAAAATTATCATTTGCAGAAATCTGTTTGACCCCGTGGGTATTTTTAACACGAGCTTATTGAAGATAATATGGTGCTTGTATTTAATATTTGATCAAATCTATAAATTTTATGATTAATCGCAACAAGATAAATTGTATATAATGTTATTTACCATTTACAATTCACTAGATCCAGAAGATAAATCGTTATCATCATCATCATTAGCCATTAGTCGTCTAGTGTTGGACATAGAACTCCCTTTCCGACTTCCACAACTCTCTTTCCCTGCCATCCTGTGTCATTGACCTCATACCACTTTTTTATATCTTCAGACCATCTTGTTTGTGGTCTGCCCGGAGATTTATGGCCTGTTTTTGATCGCCACTCTAGAATGCACCTGGTCCACCAATCGTCCGTTGTCTTCACTATATGGCCGGTCCAATTCCACTTCAACGAAGTTATTTTGCACGCTACATTGGCATCTTTGGTGCTTACTTTGATCCATTTATTTAGTTTCCGGTTTCGCAGACTGATGTTCCACATTCATTTTTCTATTGCCCGCTGGGTCACTCGGGGTTTTGGTTGTGATTTGTCCAAACCATCTTAATGTTTCTTTAAATATTTTGGTTATAACACTTTCATTCGTACTGCATTCACTTCTTATATTTAATTAAAAGATAAACGTTAAGTAATGAAAAGAGTATTTTCAAAGTATTTTATTATTTATCCCTTCACTGCTTTAAAGTCATCCATTTACTTTGGACCCGCTACCGCCTCTATTATCGGCTCTAGCGCTTATGGGAGGTGGGGGTACCACCCCCTTTGGGAACTTATGATGTAGATATACTTTAAAATATTTTATGAACCCTTATTATTATAGCGCATTTACTCATATAATATCATGTTTATAAAATGCACGCTATAATGAATCGAACCCAATTTATATGGCATTGGTTTAAATACCATATTATATTATACATTATGACTACGAAAAGTATATGTTAATTTCGTTTGTTGTTTTTAAATTTTTTTTATGTATATATGTAAAAAATACTCACTAAGCAGTTGTGAACCTGTTCTTTATATAAGATTCTGCAGGTCACTTTTTATATCCAAATATGACAAATAATTTGTTGATGTGATGCCTTATCTCTTCGGTTATTTGTCAGCAGAACCCAATCATCCGAATAAGCGACGCTCATGTCACGTATCATGGAAAAAATATCAAAAAGCTTATTAAATTATGTTTATATTAAGATGTCAATGAAACTGTTAAAAATTATAAGATACAAGATTGCTTTGGTGTATGCAAGATTGATTTTAAAATTGGCAGATTTTGAATGAATTTTTCAGTGCTCCGATTACATGAAATGAATATCGCACAAACGTTCAAAAAAGATAATTGATACTAATGAAAACAACATTCAATGTTTTATTAATTATTTATAATGGAGTTTTATACCATTGTTCAAGAAACAATAAATTCAAAATCGGTATTAAATCACTTAAAAATCATTTTTATTTCCCCCTTTTCCCGTTAGAAGTCGGAATAATCGACGTGCGTGTATGACTCGCTGTACGAATGAGGATGAATCTAGAGACATGTGTCAGGATCGAATAGTGTAGCCTAACCGGACGTGAAGGTTTGTTGTTCTTGTCGTTTCCCGTTACTCGGGATTACCTATGTCATCACTTGGTGCCAGGTGTTTCGCCGATTGGCATCTTAAGGCCCACGGTATTCATATATTTTTGAACATTCGTCAGTCAGGTGGCTTGGGGTCTTCCTCTCCCTCTTTTCATACTAACAACGAAAATGCACTTTTTCACAACAAAGTAGTGGGGTCTTCTCATTGCATGACTGTACTCTCGATGCCTTGATTCTGATATCTTTGCATTTATGAGTACAACATTGATACTTCCCCTCGCATATTTGTTGCATATATTATCTTTGAATGTGACTCCTCCAGACCATCTGATTTCTGTTGTCGATGAGATGGCGGTGGATGAAACTATAATGGTCAACAGCGGCGGTTAAGTCTTCCAAAAAAATCACGACCTTGGTGTGGCGACCGACCGTAAATTTTAAAGCATAACTATTTTTTAAAAAATTGTAGTAATTGTGTTAGTATGATAGCAGGCTCGGAAGGTACTGAGAAATATGTAACCAGCAGACTCAACAAGGCAAGGGGAGCTTTCGCTATGCTTCGCCCTGTATGGCGTTCCAGTATCATTTCGAGAAAGCTCAAGCTCTAAATATTCAGCAGTAGCGTTAAAAGCGTACTGCTGTACGGATGTGAGACTTGGAAATCTACCGCGGACGTTGTTAGAAAACTCCAGGTGTTTACAAATATGTGTCTTCGCTCAATATTCAAAATCTATTGGCCCCAAACAGTGTAAAATGCCCTTCTCTGGACCATGGCAGGCGAAAAGCCAATTAGAGAACAAGTCGCTAGACGCAAATGGCAGAGGACAATCACACTCTGAGACGGAACCCAGCCTGCATAGCTCAGGGCGCACTAGACTGGTCCCCTATGGGGGGAAAGACGAAGCGAGGCAGACCTAGAGCCACCTGTAGAAGAGACCTGCAGGACGAGGTTAAGGTAGCAGGCCTCCCTTGGGATGATGTTAGGCATCAGGCATGCGATAGAGTCGGGTAGAGAAGGTTCCTTGAGACCCTATGCACCACAGAGGTGTGACAGGACAAAAAGAAGAGAGAAGAAGAAGTAATTGTGTAAACTCTTTTAATTCTTCTTCCAAGTCTTGCACCATTTACTTCGTATGTGGTGCAAGACTAGGTCTTCTCTTATCGTATGGCGTCTCCAGACTATCTGGTGGGATCCGGTTTCGAGACTCTTTTGAATGAGTCCATTCCATGTTAGCTTGGGTCTACCATGACCTCTGAATCGCTGGTCTACCTCCATTACCCTACGTGTAACATAGTCAGCTGGGCGCCGAATAACGTGACCGTACCATATACATAATTATGTAAACTGATGATAGTAAGATTGTTAACGTAAGCAAATAGAATACTTCCGTGTTTTATGTTTCTCTTCGCTTTATGTTCTTAATTCATATTTGAATATAATTGATAAAAACTGGAACTGGAACATGGAACTGGCAAAAGAAGGATGAAAGTAGAATAAATGCAGTGGAAAATGAGATCTCTAAGGCGAATGTGTAAATACTCTGTGTATGACAGTGTCGAATGAAAATATAAGAAGTGAATGCGGTGCGAATGATGGTGTTATGAACAAAATAATGAAAGTATCATTAAGATGGTTTGGACATTTTTTTTTCTTGAATACAACAGGTCGTTTGAACCCAATTACTGTATACCCATTATTTTTGCTATTATATTGTTGATTCTCTTGACATGTGATAGTTAGCCAATCTAATGCCATTTTATTGTCACGTGAATTCTACACCAGACCAAAGACAGTGTGACAATCACACTGCCATCGCGGGTAATCGAACCAGGGACCTTCGGTATGGAAGTCAGAGCTCTTACCACTCTGCCACGAAGGTCGACAAATAAAAAAATGGAAAGAATGAATGAAGAAAGAATGGAAAAAAAATATATGTTAACGATGTAAATGGAACCAGAAATAGAGGAAGACCGAGGAAAACGTGGCACGATCAAATAAATCAAATATTAAATGTCGGCCATGTGAGGAGTCAGAGAAATTGACGCGCGAGCATGACACGGTGTATGAATGTTGAGGAAGCGAGAGAAATATGTCAGGAAAGAAAAGTGTGTCAGTTCATTTTTTCTGCCTACCCCTTCGGGGAGACGGCGTGATGGTTAGTTAGATAGAATATAATTGAAAAGTCTTTGTGAAAAGCAAATAACACAAATAAGTGATTGATAAGAAATGGCACAGAATTGTTGAAAAAAATATCAAATAATAAATAATTGCCTGCGTTTGATAGAAAGGTCTAAAGAAGCCGGTAATTATTTACAAACTAGTTATTTAAAAAAGTTACATGTATACATATATTTTTGTACAATTTTGAATAACCGACAATACGTGCATACCTGCATACCAGAAATTTACCATGTTTGCACATAATTGACTAATGGCGGAACCGTTTTTTTTTCGTGTTTAGCATTAGCAAAATTGATTTTAAAAAGAATCGCCGCATCAAACAACTTTTTGTTGCATAAACCGGTTTGGAATGACCTTCTGATTAGGAACCATGTTTTATCATTTAGCAACGGGGCTCGTTATACCTGTATGAAGCGTGCACATTAAAATAACTGTCTAATAAACGTGACGTGACCCCTTGGGGGTAGGCGTAGAGGATATTCTCTACAGGACCTGAACTGATATATCTCTGTGTATTAATTTTATAAAAAACAAATGCTACTTTTTGTGGTGTTCATGATAATAGCATGGATTGGGCACGTATGCCGAACCGGAGAGACCAGAACATTCAGGACGCTTTACGCGTCTAGACCAACCGGAGTAAAACCTCTTTTAAGGCCTAGACAGCGCCTAATGGATAATGTTCTGGCTGACCTGGCTAGGTTGGGCGAATTAGACTGCTGGGAGCAAAAAGCGCAGGAGGAAAATCATCAAGGAGGCTAAAACTTTTTAAGAGTTGTATGGTCATAGGTTTTGATAATACAATGTAATTTCAAAAACGTTTTCATGATACATTTTTTTAAAAATAAATTTTGGTATGAAAAAAGAGCCTCTTTTTATCTACGTAAATTTATACTTTATCTGATGTCAATGCACCAGTGGTCCATATTTAAAAAATCATATTCAATGTGAACGAAAAAATGTATTTCTGCAAGTTTTAATAAGTTTGATGAGAATGACATACTTCACCTTGCTAGGACGTTATCAAATTGGGTAATGTCTTCCCGAAAATAGACGTTCAATAAACCTTTTTAGTAATAAAACTTCTAGAAAACTAAAAATAAACATATTTAATTAGTAGTACTAACTTCATATTCAAAAAAAATTAAATTTAAAGTTCATCAATAATAATTATTTAATAAAGAGTTGCATTTAATAAAATGAAATAACTCTTCTACAACGATAACATAAATTTGAAACTCCGTCAGAGAATTATGAAATGCTATCTGTGGTCTGTTTTATTGTATGGATGTGAAACGTAGACCTTAAAAGTCAACTCAATGAACAGACTGAAAGCATTTGAAATGTGGCTTTATCGCTGAATGCTCAGATTCCCATTCCCTGGATAGACATGGTCACCTATGCCGAAGTCCTGAGGAGAGTTAAAGTTGACAGGGAGCTGTTGTCAACTGTCAAGGTTCGGAGGGGGAAATTGAGGAACGCCGAGTCGATCGGCATCCGAAGTATAGAGGAGCTGTTCCGAACGGCTCAGGACAGGGACAGGTTCACCAAGGTGATCGCCAACGCTGGGGGGACCCGACAGGGCACTCGAAGAAGAAGAATATATACAATAATTATAATATCATTTACCAATCATTCATTATTTTCAGTCCAAACCATCTTATTTGACCTCTTTATTATTTTATTAATTATACTGTTTGTATGTTAAATTATACTATTTGTACGTTAAAATAACATATTTAGTACGTGAAGTTGAATGTCCACTAGCTAAAAAACTTCTGCAAGTGGGCTTCCGCTTTCTGCATAGTGAATGGCAAGCTCGTCGAGTTTTCAGACTTCAATTAAGGCCGTCTTAAAATAAGTAATTGATTTGGTCGTGACATATTTCCCCCTGCTTTTAGTGATTTCTTTTTTCATTAAAAATGCATATAAACGATATTAAATATTTGAATTTAAAATACTGTTATTAAGTATCACTATTTATTAAGGAGCTTTACACGACAGATGTATCGCAATATAACATGGCACGACCAAAATAACAAATTACGAAAAGGCGGCCACACATGCCATTTTTCTAGATATTATTCTGAGTTATCTCATTTCAACGGAAGTTAATAAATTTTCAAGTTAATTTGCGGTGATTCAATTTCTTGCATAAGAGAAGGAACAAGAACATGCACTGCTTAGCAATTTTTTTTTATGCCATTTCCTATACATATAAATTTAATAAATGGTGAATTCAATTTGTTAAATTTAATTGAATTGTGCATACTGACAGATATGCTAAACGGATTGACATTTTAAGATAAAGATTAATGTCTTATAGATACATTTTTTAATCCTCTGATATAAAGCTTTTGGTAACTTACAACAATGCCAATGAGTGTTGCGCTTCAAATTACAATCGAAGGCTTAATGCAAGCGTTATTCGTGTTTTTTGCCCACTTTAAGCATATCATTTAAAAGTAAAGTAAGTGCCGCAAACAGTTAAAATTTTGGGACCGTCAAACTCACGTTAGAAAATATAATTTTAAAGATATCTCTCATTATTATTATTTTCTTTAATCGCTCTTTACATTATTACAGCGCGAACCAACCGATGTAAACGTAATAGCTATCATATTGATTCTCGTGACATGTGATAGGTAGCTAATCTATCGTCATTTTATTGTCACGTAAATTCTTTACTAGACCAGCGACAATATGACAATCACACGGCTATTGCCGGGAATCGACCGGACCTTCGGTGTGGCAGTCACGGCTCGGTCACTCGGTTACGAAGGTCGTCAATTCGTATTCATTGTATAATATAATGAATACGAATGAAAACATCTGTTTTCTGGAAGTTTTTTTATATTGTTTGAGAATGAAATATTTTGCTTTTTTAAAGCATTGTCGAATTAAAAATATTTGATAAGGCCTTAGAAATGCAAAAGTCATTCCAATAAACTATAATAAAATTTATAGAAAAAAATATGTTTTCATTCTTATTATTTATTAATATGTAGTTGTACATCATTGTTCAAAAAACAATAAATCTGTCATTATGTTTTTGACAAAGAAGAAAATTCGTACTATCACTCGTTTAATTAATTTTTAAAATAATGAACATGTTACTTTCTTTTTTGCAAATTAAACAATTATTTTGGCAGTGTCATTTCAGTAAAAAAAAATCTGCAGTAAATAGAAAATATTTATATAAATACATCCATCAGATGTGTATTTGTGATATACTCGTAGTAATTCAGTCAATAACAGCCTAAGTGAAACATTTTTATTTTTATGAAAATTGGACAACAAAATATGTTTATACTTTCGTGTCTATCACTAAATTTGTGGTGTGACATTATTGAAAACACTAGTGTAATTTGTTTTAATATCACTTTATTTATTTTTTTGGAACCAACCGATTCGAACCCTGACAAGGCCTATAGACGTAAGAAGAATAGTCATTAGAGCTGAACCTTTATAGGACAGAAGATCCAAGTCGAAGTCCTGACGAAGTTACAGTGGAAGCGAAACCGGTTGGTTCCAAAAACAAATAAACTGCTAGTAAAACAAATTACAAATTGTAATAATACATTTTAAGACCTAGGAGCTCCGTTGAGAATACTTTGTATTTCAAGGTCCGGTGCGGCCGAATCCGCTTACTGCTTAATCTCCCACTGATCAAGTTACGAGGTTAATTCAACTATTATTCTCGAGTGAAATATGTTGACTGTCAGTGAACTTGACATGCATAATGATGCTATCATCAGTGGCGGTACTCCTATAGAAGCCCAGAAGCCCGAAAACCCTCAAATCTAAGTAATTGTGCCCCCGCATAAACCAACAACCCACCAAATCAACTTCCAACAATGTTCCCTTCAAGACGTAAGAGGAATATCGACAAGAGCTGAACCTTTGTAAGCTAGAAGAGGTTTCATAATTTCTTACGCAAGCCGGGCTTCTGGGCTTCTATGGGAGTACCGCCATTGGCTATCATTATTGCTTACATCCATATTCCCTACTATACAATAATATCAGCGATTTTCACAATATTAGTATAGTCACAATAATTAATCTTTCTCTATTATTATCACGCTTTTGTCAAAATGTTCATGTTAGTTGGTAAATTCTCTTCAAAAGGTAAAATGATTTATAATAAAGTTAAAACACTGTTAAGTGAATTTTTCCTCGTAAGTTTCGAAGGTATAACATATTTATCGTCGGGAAAACACAATAATTTTTCTCCCGACTATGAAGGTTCATTACATCTTCGTAGCATGTCGAGAAAAAATACCAAACAGTGGTAAAAACAATTTTTAATTCATATGTAAATCATGAATATGAAATTCCGCAGTATTATTGCCAAAAAAATTGTATCTTTATGCCTTAATGCCTTAAGTTAATCAAAAAGTAATTACTTTTTAATTGTTAACCTTAGTATTTTAACCTATCAAGAGGAGAGTTCAAAATTTTTACTTAAATTTTGGACGTTTTTCGTTATAATCTAAGAATATATTTTCGGCCTACATATTTTATTTAAGTGAGTGAGGTGCACCTTGAGAATCTAGATGTTGGTTTAAAAAAATGATGGTTTTAATAAATATGCATATTAATACATTCTTGTCAACCACATTATACCTCCTGGAGTTCTAATGAGATGCTGACAGAGATCTGGCGATTAGTGCACTCACAACTGGATCAAGAACGACATATTTACAAAACTGGCGCATTAATTTAGATGCATCAATATCTCAATCAAATATCTAAACACAAGAGTGCTCTAATTAAAAAAAAACTAGTTTTTGTAAACACGATTATAGAATCATAGTATTTTCTTTAAAGTAGATTATTTTTTTGGAATCTATAAGAGGATTTGAAATATGAAAAGAGAGAGTTAATAAAGATTGATGCTGAAAGTAGGTATATTGTAATAATGCAGATATGCATGCAAAACTTTAAATCAAATATGACACAACAAAACAATTCCTTGATGTCTTTTCTGACTAAGCTTTTATTCTTTGATTAGATGATTAGTCTGTTGTTGGAGTGCTCTAATTAAAAAAAACTAGTTTTTGTAAACACAATTATAGAATCATAATTTTCTTTAAAGTAGATTATTTTTTAGGAATCTATAAGAGGATTTGAAATATGGAAAGAGAAAGTTCATAAAAATTGATGCTGAAAGTATATTGTAATAATGCAGATATGCATGCAAAAGAACAGGTTTTAATCAAATATGACAAATCAAAACAATTCCTGGATGACTTTTATGACTAAGCTTTTTTTCTTCGGTTAGGTTATTAGTTTGTTGTTGGATTAAAAAGTAATGCATTTCAGATAATTTATTGAAAAATCGTAATGTCTTTTTAATAATCGTGTTCAATTTCTAGTTACTCTAATGTTTTAAATAAGGAATGTCAAACTTAATGTATCTGAAAAGTAAAATCTTTCGTTTAAGTGAGTGTAATTGAAATATCTTGAATCAGATTGAACTAAATAACATGCTGTTCAAAATCTTACATTTTTTCGCAAGCTTTCGTTAATTTTTTTTTAAAAGACTAATACCAAAGATTTCAATCAATGATATTATAATTTAATTTCCAATCTCCAATATGAGCAGAAAATAGCTCATTATTATGAAGAAGGATTCTGGTCGTGTCCAGGATCGAACCCAACTCCCCTGGATCAGAAGCCAAGCGTTCTATCCCCTAGACCACCACCTGATTTGAGACCGGTTTCGACTGCTTTCGATGTTTATATTACATAAGAGATACCAAAGGGGTCAAACATGGCACCACAACAGTTAAATGTCTTTTGGTTTGAACGTGCTAATTTGTCGGTATTTGTCAGCGTCGCGTCGGTAAGCGACGGATGACAATCTTCGATGTAGATTACCAATAGATATAACCACGACTCCGAAGGTGTCGGGTTCGATTCCTTGCAATGACAGTGTGATTCTCACATTGTTTTTGGTCTAGTACAGAACTGACATGACAATAAAATGGTAATATATTAGCTAATTATTACATGTCATAAGAATTAATATAATAGCTATACCCTTTACATCGATTTGGCTCGCTGTGTAAAAAATATAGATAAAGAAAATAACACCATATTTACCACGTTAGTAAAGTTAACCTCTGATGATAAATAATTATAATGAGGGGAAAATAATGTTTTTATTTAATCTTTTGACTATTTAAGGGGTGACTATTTAAGATTCATAGCTATTGCCAATCTGCTAAGAATAATTTTATTCTTTCGTCTGAAGCACTTAATTTATGGTTTAGCATATTAAATATAATATTAATACTCTTGTAAAATTGTATTTAAACCACTTTATTCTTTACAATAATCAACCGGTTTCGCTCCCACCGGAACTTCGTCAGGGTTACAAAATACACTAAACATGCACTAAACCAGTGTAACCCAAACTTATTTGACCCATGGCCCCCCTTTCAGACACAAAATTACACAAGGCCCCCCTGGAAATTTACTTTTTTTAAATTAAATAAAACAGAAAAATGTGGTGAAATTATTTTTTATATACTTACTTATAGTGTTATAAATAAGATACGCCGATACTTTAATTTTTGAGTAATTAATGTTTATTAAATAATCCTAATGAATTAGAAAATACCTGATGCAAAATCATCAAGAATATATTGAACTACGAGAGTATTTTTTTAATTTCAGAAATAAAATTATTCGAAAAAAATAATTAAAAAGGGTGAATAATATAAGAGAAAATGTAAAATTAAATTAATTTCTAAGCCTGGTGTTTTTCCATTAATTTTTCTATATTTGGCTCTAGTTTTGTCAACAGCATCCGCAAATCTCCGCGCTCAACTATTTGCAGTCCTTTCAGTTCCTTTTATTAGTTAAAAGACTTGCGACTGCACTAAATCCACGTTCTACCAAGTATGATGACAGTAATATGTATAATCAAAAAAATTCTAATCACTACCCATGGCCCCATTTTTGCTTCCCAGAGCTCCCCTACTCCATAATAACCCCCTCAGCTCCCTCCAGAGCCCCCTGGGGGGCCAGAGGGCCCACTTTGGTAACCTATGCACTGAAAATTTGACATGTTTTGCTTCTTTTGTAACACTGACGAAGCTCCGGCTGGAACGAAATCGGTTGGTTATTGTAAAGAATAAAGTAGTTTAAATACAAATTTACATGTATATTAATATAATATTCTATATATTCGAGTATATTCTAAAATATTCGGGTCCAACAACATAGAGCTAAACCTCCGAAAACAACTTATAAAAAAATTGGTGTGGAGTGTTTTACTTTACGGCTGCGAGACTTGGTGCCTGGACAAAAGAGAACGCAAAAGGCTGGAGGCATTTGAGATGTGGACCTATCGACGAATTGGTCATGTTTCATGGAGGGACCACATTACAAATGAGGAGGTTTTTAGCAAATTTGAAGACAATAGGCACATGTTGAACACCATAGCGGAGAGGCGCGCGAGACGGATTGGTCATGTGTTTTTCCTGCATGATGTATTGGAAGGAATGGTCGAGGGATCGATTGGCAGAGGACTACCTCGCCAGGAGTACCTAGGCAAGATTTGCCGAGATATGGGCTGCACCTCTTATGCGGAGTTGAAGAGAGTTTTCGAGGACCAAGCGGAGTGGAAGAGTAGATGCGTCGCCTTGCCGCAGACCAATCATTAGATTGAGACCGGAGAAGAAGATTAACAGTACCAAATACGTTTAATTATAAATGGATTTTGAGACTGAATTCCGTCACAACTCTCTTGTTTTATTTTTCATCACCACTCAGAGCGCGTTTCTTCTGTCAACCGCATTACATGCAATAATTAAACATTCGTTCTGTTCGTGTCAACAATATCCAGAGCCACGGGTCATCGCCTCCCCGGAGGCCGAACACATCCGCCACGCACGGCGGTTTGCGCTGCTCCAATATTTGCCGTCCAAACACACCCATTGGCCAATCTAATATTGACCGACCTCAGGTGCTACTTTTCGAGATGAACCGACGATCCGAATGTCATCGATGATTCTCGAAAATCTGGATGCTGTATTATTGGTAGATCTAGTTTCATAGATATTGAACGGTTCAGAGGTATAAGGGAGTTAGCAAACATATTAATTAATAAAAATCTTTATACATTTATTGTCACTGTCTAATCTGTATTTAATATTGATGAAAACATGAATCAAATCAATAAAAAAAACACGTTTCCGACCATTTATGTATAAAACCAAATTTTTTAATTAACAAGAATTCTTCTATATTCGCCATCACTTTGTGTTGTGGATTCACATAAGAATAACTTTTTGAAAACATTTTATTATCGCAACACTTTTTCGCACTTTTCACAAACATGTTTCGGGACATAAATTTCCCTTCTTCAGTATATGAATTTTAATGGGTAAAATTCATACACTGAAGAAGGGAATTTTGTGTCCCAAAACATTTTTGTGAAAAGTGCAAAAAAGTGTTGCGATAATACACGTGTTTCTAAAAATTATTCAAATAAGATGATTTTATTCAGACTACTTTGTTTGCTTCTAGCTTCTACGTTGTATCTCTGTATTGTATCCTCTTCTTCACGTCTCAGACACTCTTATTTCTAATATGATCAAACTGAACGTTTTACCTAATTTAATAATGTCTTAGACAAGACATTTTCATTCGTATTAATTGTAAACTGAAAGTTTCATCGAATTTCGTATGGTAGCATTTTATTCTGTAGGTTACTCACATACGAACATTACCTTTTTTTCCATATAGATATTACATCTTTTACTATATTGGGCCATATTTGACAACGCTCTGGCAAGGTGAAAAAAAACATTTCATTATAATGCAACATATCTTTTAAAAATCAGACGTTTTCGTCTATAATAAATTAAATTATGTTTTTTTGATAATGCACCGTAGACAAAGCTTTGTCATGAACGTGTGTGAATGCGTTCCTGGTACTTTGTTGTATTTTTATAATATTTTACCTGTACTTAATAGATGCCTTAAACATTTTCCTGTTTGTAATGTCTATTGAGTTAATAAACTGATTTGATTTGATTTGATTTGATTTGAATTTATAGAGTTTTCACAGCAAATTTAATTAAAGTATTATTTTTAATTAAATAAATATATCGTTATATTCCTGAATTCAGTATTAAAAATTCTGTATGGCGAAATCATATCACTCGCTACTTTTAGCGCCTACATTCTACAGCTGAATAGATTTTATGATGTGCTTTATGACCTTTTACACTTACGTGACGAATGGCTGCGAGAAATGTTACGCTTTGTACGACGATCTGCACTCCAAATATTGAACCTAATAAGCCGCGTGTCCAACTGTACTCGGACAAGTGTCGTGGCATTCTGGGCGATTTTACTTTTCACGGTCGGAAAAAAACACTCTTAATTGGGTGGCCATTGCAGTGTGTAACGGTAGTAAAATTCATTATTAAAAATGTTTTTATTATAATATTAAAAGTGAGTGATTTGAATTTACCAATTAATGTATTAACGTGAAGCACGGTGCCGCAAGAAGTATACAGATGATATAAAGCTCTAAAAAACTTGCTACTTATTTGTTAATTAATACGAATGAAAATGTCTGTTTTCTAGAAGTTTTATTATAATTTATGGGAATGACCTATTCCGCCTGTCCAAAGCATTATTTAATATTTCATAATGTCTTAGATAGGCGAAAAAAGTCATTCCCATAAATTATTTTTCTTATACACTTAAGAGACATATGAAACAAAAAACATTTAGGCGACTCATTTGGACACAAAACGGTAGACAAAAATACAATATCGACATGAAATTAAAAAATAAAATACGAGTATCTTAAAAGGATCCCAAATACGTCAACGTCAATGAGGTACTTTCCAGAATTGGTAATATATTTTTTTATGCCTCACTGACACTAAAAATTTCCAAATCCGAGACGATTAAATTCAATTCAGAGTTGTTTTTCTACTGCTACATCACCAAAGGCAGGTTAGTTCTGCGTGACGGCTAGTTAGTTAGTTAAGTACATATCAGTTGATATCTGAGACTGGATGAGTACATAAGTGAAGATCCCGACGAATGTTATGAACGACGAATATAAAAGACTAGGCCAGAGCAAGCAATAGATCCAATGATGTTGATGATGTTAACAGTTGTTTAAAAGATATACAAGTACAATTACCACCCCGATTACCCTGATTAAGATTCAATTGTATAGAAACAGATTGGCGATATATAAAAGTAATCAGATGGTGTTAACAAGGTAATAAAAAGTGCAGTTAACTGCACTCGAATTAAAACATATGTTATACACTTCACAACCAATCGTGTAGTTCAATCAACCGCTCTTTTATTTCCATCATCAACTATTGTATTATATTTATTCAAATTAGTTTGAATTAAGTTTAACTTCAATCTCGATTCAATATTCTGTGTTTTTAACTCTTCTAATCATTTATTATTATTATTAATTTGTTAAATCGATCTTTACATCATTACAGCGCGAGCCAAATCGATGTAAAGGGTATGGTAAAGCTATCATATTGATTCTCGTGACATGTGATAGGTAGCTTATATATTGCTATTTTATTGTCACATGAATTCTTCACCAGACCAAAGGGACCTTCGGTGTGGAAGTCAAAGCACTAGCCCCTCGGCCACGAAGGTCTTTGTATATTTGTGATGGCATGTAATTGTGTATAAACAATTTTTATATGTGTTTTCAAGTATGTATTACAATCGCTGCTAGTCACCATAATTAAGTCAACAAATAAATAATAATTACAAATTATTAAAGCGGGTGGTGGTCAAGAGCAGTGCTCCGCAAAGTTTTCTCACCTACGGCACACATAAGTTCTTCCTAGAATTCCACGGTACACCTAAAGCTGAAATTCTGTCTGGAGGTATCGATCGAAATCGGAAAACTCTGATGAGCTAAAAAACAAAAGAAAACGCGGTGACATTTTTCACGAATAAGCTGAATGGCCTAAAAAAAAGATCCGTTCCGACTATCCCTAAAAAAATTTTTTTTATGTATTTGGCCGCGACACACCTGCAACCGGCTTACGGCACACTACTTGGTTTCTGATCAGCGGAGTTGGGTCCAAACCTGGACACGGACAGATTCCTTGTTTATAATAATAATCTATTTTATGTTCATATTAAAGACCGTAAAATAAATTCTATCATTTAGTCATTTTTCTTAAAAGCAAAAAAAATCAATAGAGATACAAACTATTATTTTCTTGATGAATAAACTTTTAAATCAAAACCGTTAAGCAATGGGTTAAAACTTGTAATATTGTATGTGACCACAATAAATGAATAATTACATATAATGTCAAAAATATTATTGTTAAACGTGCACGATATAATGATTTCTCAAAGGCCTTTGATACTGTGAACCACGACATTCTGATAGCAAAGCTATCTTAAATTGGATTCTCTTCTCAGTTGAATATGTTTCTCATTTGTTACCTCGAGGGCAGAAAACGATCCATTTCATAGGGAATTTTTCAGTAGAACCTTTTATTTTAAATTCAGGGGTGCCACAAGATTCAAACTAGGGTCACTCCTCTTCACCATCTTCATAAATGATTTTGCGAAGGTGATAAACTTCTCGCGATTTATTTTATTTGCCGATGATCTGAAATTATTTCTATAAATTAACAATCCTGACGACTGTCTGCGCCTCCAGTCGGACATTAATAATATTGTTAACTCGAGATTAAGTAATCAAATGCAATTTAATGTCTATAAGTGCGTTATGTTATCATTTACTAGAGCATTGAGAACTGTGTATTATAGATGCACAATTAAAAACCAGCAACTAGCACATGTTTCTACGATGAGAGGTCTTGGGATTATTTATGAGAGTAGGCTGACTTTTCGTCCACATATCAAAAGAATTTGTGACATTGCACTGAGGATGTTGGACCTCATCGTTCGGACCGGAAGAGTTTTCAGAAATGTGCTCAGAGTCCTATACAACGTGATTGTTTGGATCAGACTCGTAATTGCTTCTGTGATATGGAGTCCTTACAAGGCGCGATATTCCGTTGCGCTGGAGAGGGTTCAGAAAAAAATTCTAAGGTACTCTACATGAAGGAGTATGGTAGTTATCCGTGGCTCTATCCCATTTCTTTTGGGAATGCTCGGAACCGATTCTCTACAGCTTCGAAGAGATGGGCATCTCATAACCAATTTGTTTAGATCAATCGGGGGATATTTCGAGAACTCGGCCGGGCTAGAGGGTGTTGGTCTTTTTGTCCCTGATAGATATCTCCGACAGCGACAGCACATTGTTGTACCTACCGGCCGCCAGAACCAATCTCACTCTGGCGACACCGGTGGGAAGAACAATTAGTCTGCTGAACGCGGTTTCCTCGGATATCGACGTCTTTCATATAAGTGAAGGTACGTTGAGGGGACAAATGCTCACGAATTTAGAAAGTATATTGTCTTCCTAATGTCAAACCATCTCTAATGCGTTCCTGGTATTGATGATGATATCAGATGCCATAAAAATGTATGCTGTTTGTAATGTCTATTGAGTTAATAAAATGATTTGATTTAATTTGATCTGATGATTAAACGACCTTCGTGGCAGAGTGGTAAGAGCTCTGACTGCCACATCCAAGGTCCCGGGTTCGATTCCCGGTGATGGCAGTGTGATTGTCACACTGCCTTTGGTGTGGTGTAGAATTCACGGGTCAATAAAATGGCGATAGCTTAGATACCTATCACATGTCATGAGAATCAATATACCATAATAGCTAAAAATAAATTGTTTACAGTAATTGGATTTAAACGACCCGTTGTATATAAAAAAGATGAATTACTTAGTTATAAAATTATTAACAGGGTTGTACTGCCCTGGTGAAGCTTGGGTCCAAGAGAAACAAGTTGGCATCAATTATAATAACCATACTGTAAGTTTAAAATATCTAACCACAAATTAAGTGATTCATATGAAAAAAATATTTTTGTTTTGATATGTTCGTGTTTTGTTTTAATTAAATAAGTTAATTGGTACAATTTGTAATGTAGGGGTCGAGAGAATATTATAATTTATTCAACTCCATAGGTCCATTTCTAGATATGACCTAGGTCATCGTGTTATGTCTGTAATTATTTATAAAAATAAAACACACAAGGATGGATGGTGAACTCTTGGGAATACCTGTAGTA
Source organism: Lepidostoma basale (assembly GCA_022606425.2). Lineage (NCBI taxonomy): Eukaryota > Metazoa > Arthropoda > Insecta > Trichoptera > Lepidostomatidae > Lepidostoma > Lepidostoma basale. The sequence goes on along the minus strand of JAHDVF020000916.1, from coordinate 112,956 downwards.
TCGTGTTGTGAAGACAATTATATTATTTGAATAATACTGAATTCCCAGAAGCGATAATGAACTATTCAAAACGTCTCACTAACTTAAAATTTGTTTTTTAAACAAACAAACCATCACGCCGTTTCCCCGCTGGGGTAGGCAGAGAGAATGGACCGCCACACTTATCTATCCTGGCAAACCTCTCTAGCTACCTTCACATTTATACAACGAGTCACACACGCACGCCGATTCATGTCGTCGTCATGCCATGTTTTCCTGGGTCTGCCTCGACTTCGTACCCGTAGTCGAGGTATACAACAGGTCGCTTAAACCCAATTACTGCATACACATTATTTTTAGATGACATGTGATAGGTAGCCAATCTATCGCCATTTTATTGTCACGTGAATTCTACACACCAGACCAAAGACAATGTGACAATCACACTGCCATCGCCGGGAATCGAACCCGGGACCTTCGGTATGGAAGTCAGAGCTTCTAACCACTCTGCCACGAAGGTCGTCATTTTGTTCATAATACCTTCTTCCGCTCTACATTCCTTTCTTATATCAGTATTTGAGATTCTGTCGTATATCGTTCTACCACACATACGTTTTAGAGACCTCATCTCTACCGCATTTATTCTGCTCTCATCCTTCTTCTGCCAATTCCATGCTTCGCTTCCATACATTAGGGTTGGGACCAGAACTCCAATTGTTTTTTATATAAACTAAACATTGCATTTATTATGTTGATTTATCTCTGCAAAAATAATGAGCTTACTAATCAGTGCGTATTGCCAGCATCCATTGTCGACTGCCGAACGTGGATTTATTTGCAAGAAGTTAAGATCATTTATAGTTTTGACTTTCGTGATTAATACGATATAACGTCCTGTTCAGAATCGGCCCAACAACTTTGCATGTGACTCTTTGACCTCTAAATCTGTTTTTTTAAGTTTACACGTTCATTTCGCTACTATTAATTTTAAATTTTAATTAAGTCAACAATACGGAAGATTAATGACATTTGTGTATTCGGGTGAGATCGCAAATTCCAATCTACTAAATCTAATTAAATTTTGTAAATGGGTAATTTTTTAATGTTTTTAGACGAACAATATATTTTAAAATGTAGGTTCTAACGGTAACAAAAATTTGTAAAAACAACGCGAGGTTGCACTTCCTGAGGGTAATAAATTAAGCACAAATGCCAAATACTTAATCTCTAACATTCACGAAACAATTTCATCTAAAAACATTTTATACTTAAACAAAAAAAAAACTGTGTAAAAACGGCATCACGTTTATTTGTTTATTTGTGTTTAAATGTAATTTTGCAAAATATATATATTTGTTTATCTGTTAACTGTTTTTATTAGATTATGTCGTTTTTTCGTTGATGAAAGAACGTATTTTATATGATATACCTAAATGTTTAGCCCCAAAACATGCAATATAGAACTGGTGGAAGGAGCTAATCTGCGGGAAGAAATACAAGCCTAAGTAGACAAGGCGGTTACAATATCTGGTGTTCTAAAATCCATAAGATGGAAAAAAACGAAGACATGTCCATTAAGAGTAAGATGAGAATCTATAAAGCATGCGCTAGACCAATAATAACATATGGCGTCTAAACAAGGGCATACACAGTTAAAACCAAACAAGTTTTGAGGACTTCCGAGATGAACACACTGAGGATGATAGCAGGCAAGACACTGAGAGATCGCGTGAGGAACACCAGAATAAGAGAGATATGCGAGGTTAAGGATATTATTAAATGGAGTAGACAGCAAAAAGGGACTGGTACGGTCATGTTCAAAGAATGGACACCACTAGCCTCCCCTATATTGTACAACATAATCAGCCTCATGGGACTCGTACTTCTAAAAGATGGAAGGACAACTGGGAATCTACCTCACAGGATGAGCAACACTCTGGAGAACAGATCACATGGAGAACAAAGAAGAAGAATAAGAAGAAGAAGAAAAGGAAGACTAAAATGTTTAAATTTAAACTATGACACGATGAATAAATGTTGAGGAATCGAGATAAGTATATCTGGAAGAAACAGTGTGGTGGTCCATTTTTTTGCCTATCCTTTCGTGACACGGCGTGATATGTAGTTATGGATGTTTTTTTCTCCTTTCTTATTTATAAGGGTTGTAGCTAATGATTCTATACCCAGATAAAATAGAGTAGGTACATAAAATGGGCCCAGTAATAATTTAAAATAATTTTAATTTTAATTTTAATGTGTTTTTTTTTTACTAATTTAAGGTTTGCTTTATATAATATTTACTTCTGATTTTATTTCATAATAAAGAGATGTGAGGCCGCGCGGGAGATACAAAAGGTTAAAATAATAGATTAAATGTGGTCTGTCACCCTTTTGATTGATGACAAGAAAAGGCTAAATTAAATTAACGTAAGTCCCGGATGGACCAGGAACAGGCCTAGTTAGTGCAGTGAGACTGACGAAAGGGCGTCGCTGCGTCCTACAACAGTCTCGGGTGGTGGTGGGAACCTTATATATAGGTACATAAAATATGTGTAAAATTAGTTTAATGTTTAATGATGCTGTTTCTTGAAGAATGGAATAAAACTCATCACAATGAATTTAAAAAATACATAATTATAATCATCGTCATCATAGTTTTCGTCGTTTTAGTCGAAGTTTCCTCCAAGAACAGTTTTAATCCTGTCCTGTCTCTGACATCTACCAGTTCTGCTGACTCAGGGCCAGCCAGTCTGCCACGACACCATCCAACCGTCAGGTTTCGTTCTGTCAAAACTTCGTCGTTAAACAATCCTTTTTTGGGGTTCCAAATCCCCAATGCGGTGCAAATACTCTAGCCAGATTATTAATATGAATGAAAACGTAAATCCCACACGATGTGGCGCATCAGATTCCTGCCGGCTGCTGTCCCCCCGGAAGACCGCCTAAGAGATGGAGAGATAGTTGGGATTAAACCTCTCAAGAGAGGCCAGCCTGAATTCAGGAACAGACCAAAGGTCTATAAGGAGAAGAAGAATGAAAATGTCTGTCTTCTAGGAGTTTTATTATATTTTAGATGGAATGACATGTTTCACCCTTTTAAGAAATAATCGAATGTAATAATGCGAAACATGTCCTTCCATCTAAAATATAAAAAAACTTCTAGAAGACATATTAATTATTTAATACGAGGTTTTTTGTTATATCATTGTTCAAGAAACGGTAAATACCCTAACCAACGTCATATGTTAATTTTAATAAACTCGACTACACTGACTTACTGGTATAGATCGTAGAGCTCTTAACCCTTAACGTACCGTGTTCAAAACAAAACGCTCGCTCCCATGTGGTAAATTCAGTTTACCGCTAACTTTATCTAAATATCAAGCATATGACTCGATGAATCAAAATTTAATTTATGTCATCTTGTAGGGAATTTCATTAGGAATAGATCGATATCTATAACATACATGGATTATTTGAAAAACATCATTATTAATTTTTTTCTGGAACCATGCGATTTCTGATATGGAATGCGTCACAGCATACGAGCAACTGGACACCAAGTATAAACTTGTCTCCGCGCCGCGGCCGGCGGGGCGAGACTTTACGAGATTTTACGTATGATAAAGGCACCTAGGCAAAATGTATAGTACGTTCAAGACAACGAGTACGTATTAATATTTGTCCCTTTTGGTAAAGTGTTAATATTTTCACAGTTCTGATATTATTAAGTTGGGTGCTGCGTTTCTGTCCACAGTCGGTATTATTACGTACCTATGAAAAGGTCAAACATATAATTTATAATACGTTCAAAACAGCGAGTAAGTATTTGTCACTTTTGATAAAGTTGTAAATATTAGCAAAACAAATTCTACCTTAACACGAATGAAGGTGAGGGCAGTCTTAGAAAATATTTTTTTTGGGATGAAGGAAGTAATTTTTTGCTTTTTTTTTATTACGAAATATTGAAAACACTTCAATGGAGGATTACAATTTTTTTAATAATATTAGGGTCCATAGGTTTTAAGAAAATCAACTTTAAATTGGCAGTGGAAACTCAATTGACCACATGGCAACGCGACGGTTAAAAGGAATGTGATGCAAATAGTAAATATATGTATAACCAACTAGAAAGATATAACCGACCCACTGGTTCATATCCTGCCAGCGGCATGTAGATTTAACATTCAGGTTTTTATATCTGATACGTTCGTATGCTCATGTACGAAAATATCTGTGTTTGGAGTAGTTATACTTGTATTTTAAATTTAAATTGATATGTTACTGTTTGATGTGTTTAAAATAATTAATATTTATATAATAGAAATAGAAGAAGACACAAGAAAACATGGTACGATCAAATCTATCAAATATTAAAAGTCAGTCACGTGAGGAGACGGAGAAAACAACGTGCGTGCATGACACGATGTATGAATGTTAGGAATTGAGAGAAGTACGAGGTCTGTTCAAAAAGTATCGCGAATTTTGAATTTCCGCTGGCTACGTATATTTGATTTTTGATTTTTTTGTAGCGTTATGTTGGTACTCATGTCCCTTACTTATGCTGACAAGGTCGGCCATTTTGAATGTTTAGTTAATTTTTGACAGCTGTTTTGCTTGGATGTGTTTTGGCTCGTCTTCGATTTTTGCCTATTCCAAAAAATGGATCAAAGAATCTGTATCAAATTTTGTGTGAAAAACAAAATAAAGTGCGCGGACGCATTTCGAATGTTGACTGTGGCATATGGTGAAGCTACCTTGGACCAAAGCAACGTTTATCGGTGGTACAAAATGTTCTCAGAGGGCCGAGAAGATATGAACGACGAAGAGCGTGCCGGACGCCCGAGCACGTCAACAACAGACGAAAACATTGATAAAGTGAAGAAAATAGTATTAGCCAATCGTCGAATCACCGTTAGAGAAGTTGCTGAGGACCTAAACATATCGATTGGCTCGTGCCATTCGATTTTAACCAATGATTTGGGCATGAGTCGGGTCGCCGCGAAATTCGTGCCAAAATTGCTCAATTTCGACCAAAAACAGCATCGCGTTAACATTGCTCAGGAGATGTTGGACTCGGTCCGTGACGACCCAAATGTGCTCCAGAGGGTCATAACTGGTGACGAATCATGGGTTTATGGTTATGACGTGGAAACCAAAGCTCAATCATCCCAATGGAAGCTGCCGCATGAGCCAAGACCAAAAAAAAGCGCGCCAAGTTCGGTCGAACGTGAAGGTTTTGCTCACAGTTTTCTTCGATTGCAGGGGCGTGGTGCATCATGAGTTCTTGCCACAGGGTAGTACGGTCAATAAGGAATATTACCTGCAAGTTATGCGCAATTTGCGCGAAGCAATCCGCCAGAAACGCCCGGATTTGTGGAAGAACAAAAACTGGCTTTTGCACCATGATAACGCCCCTGCTCACACATCGTTGCTTGTGCGCGAATATTTGGCCAAAAACAACACAGTAATGGTGCCGCAGCCACCGTATTCCCCAGACCTGGCCCCCTGTGACTTTTTCCTGTTTCCAAAACTGAAGAGGCCCATGAAAGGACGACGCTACGCCACGATTGAGGAGATAAAGACGGCATCGAAGGAGGAGCTGAACAAGATCACAAAAAATGATTTTTTAAGTGCTTCGAGGATTGGAAAAAACGTTGGCATAAATGTATTATATCCGAGGGGAATTACTTTGAAGGGGACAAAATAGATATTCATGAATAAATAAATACTTTTTGAAAAAATATAAAATTCGCGATACTTTTTGAACAGACCTCGTATGTTAGGAAATAACAGTGTAGCGATCCGTTCTGCCAATCCCTTTAGAGAGACAGCGTGATGGTTAGTTAGTTAGTTTAGTGTATACATTTATAACTAACTAACTAACTAACCATCCCGCCGTCTCCCCGAAGGGGTAGGCAGAAAGAATGGACTGCCACACTTTTCTTTCCTGACATATTTCTCTCGATTCCTCAACATTCATACATCGTGTCATGAACGCGCGTCGATTTCTCTGACTCCTCACGTGGCCGACATTCAATATTTGATTTATTTGATCGTGCCACGTTTTCCTCGGTCTTCCTCTATTTCTGGTTCCATTTACATCATTACCATATAATTTTTTTACCATTCTTTCTTCATTCATTCTTTCCATATGTCCAAACCATCTTAATGATGCTTTCATTATTTTGTTCATGACACCATCATATATTTTTATAAAATAAATTAAAATTTACATTCTTATCTGGCAAAAACTGTAAATATTGTAATTATTAAATAAAACGATGTTTTTTAACTACTTCCACTTTTGTCTTTATTTAGTGTATTTATGTCCAGTCTGTCGATGCCAGCGAGCCTGGCGAAACCGGTCGCTGTCTAAATAAAGACAAAAGTGGAAGTAGTTAAAAAACATCGTTTTATTTAATAATTATTTAAAATTTCAGTAAAATCATTTGACTATCGTAAATATTGTATTCTATGCAAATTAATTAATTTCGTTTTTCATATAAAAGTGTGCAAGTATTAAAAAAAAAGTAAACGCGAACAATAAAAATAAAAGAGTACCGAAATGGACGAACTAGTTTGACGTTTGAATGGTTTGATTAAAAAATCCCGCTACTCAATATGAAGTAGGTATCTTCAGTGAAATCTGACACACGCATTTCTGTCCCAAGCTAAAAAAAGTTAAACAGGATATATTTCGCAAAAACCGGTAAAAGGATTATTGTACGCACATAATGAAAAAGTCTACTGATCGCAATAAAAAGCTGTCTAAAGTCGACAAGTGCCCGAACTTGTAGAGAAGATTCCAAAAAAAATATTACTGACGGAGTGTCCGAATCAAATGGAGTATGTTTGATTTTTTTTTGTATGACTAATTTGAATACGTATTTTAATATCATATACACGTAGAAAATACTCGTCTACCGCCGGTCATTCCAGATACTATTTTACAAAACAGGGGTCTGGAACCATTTTTGACCACTACCCCAAAATATAATAATTGACTATTTTATATATTCAATAGAAATTTTATTGTATAAGTGATCGAATTGCAATATTTTGCATTGCTAGGGTATTTTAAAATAGCTAGCTAGAAAGATTTAAACATGTCGCGCTCATAGAATAAAATAACACAAAAATGGACATTTTTATTAATATAAACTAACTGACTAACTAACTAGGTGTTTATAAATAGGTGCCTATATATATTTAAAATATTAAATATTTAAAATTTATTGGCCCCAAACAGTGTCAAATGCCGTTCTCTGGACCATGGCAGTCGAAAGCCAATTAGAGAGCAAGTCGCTAGACGCAAATGGCAGTGGATCGGTCACACTCTGAGACGGAACCTAGCCTACATCGCTCAGGGTGCACTAGACTGGTCCCCTATGGGGGGTAAGAGAAAGCGAGGCAGACCTAGAGCAACCTGGAGAAGAACCCTTCAGGACGAGGTTAAGGCAGCAGGCCTCACTTGGGATGATGTTAGGCATCAGGCATGCGATAGAGTCGGGTGGAGAAGGTTCCTTGAGGCCCTATGCGCCACGGAGGTGTGACAGGGCAAAAAGAAGAAGAAGAATTAACTAACCAACCATCACGCCGTCTCCCCGAAGGGGTAGGCAGAAAGAATGGACTGCCACACTTTTCTTTCCTGACATATATCTCTCGCTTCCTCAACATTCATACACCATGTCATATTTAATTTGAGTTAATTATTTTTTCCTTGACGACTTGTTTGTACTCGTAGTTTTAGTACTATTCTGCCACCACAATATAAACTATTAAAAAACGTTATGAAATCCGTTATCAAAATGTAGATATTCGAACGCACACGATTTGAAATTCGCGGTGATAAACATAAATCTCTAGAGAGATATTTGAGATATCTTTTGCAAAATCTATGTCTCAAATATACATATGTAAGACCCCACACAGTCTAGATAATGGCATTATGGTAAGTTGTAGGTAATTTTATTAATTTGTTTTACAAAAGTTTGCTTTCTGCAATGTGAGGTTATGTTACTAAGCTTTTAATAAGTTTTGGTAGATGTTAACATTACTTCGGAGTCTTCCAAGTTTTTTTAAAATAGAATTCAGGAATTATCTTCAGACGCATTCACAACACTTAAGTTATCATATTATTAACACAAATCGATATGAATAACTTTTTGAAAACGTTGTATTTTCACAACACATTATTGCACTTTTCACAAACATGTTTCGGAACATAGACGCCCTTCCACGAAGTAAAAATTTAATTACTGAAGAAGGGCGTCTATGTCCCGAAACATGTTTGTTGAAAGTGCAATAATGTGTTATGAAAATAAAATGTTTTCAAAAAATTATTCAAATGTGAATAATTTTTTTTTCAGAGGAATCGACAAAGTTATTCAAATCGGACAAATTTCGGAGATCGGGCTTTCGCAGTGGCAGGTACGTCCGCCTGGAATATGCTTCCTACACGCCCCAGATGCATTGACAATCCGACAGATTTTAAATCTCATCTAAAAACCTACCTTTTCAAAATATCGCATAAAATGTAAACAACGGTTATTTGATTGCTGGTGTCACATGCAGCTCTCATGACTTAAAACATTGTCAAAGCGCCATTGAGGTGAGCTATTTACGAAAACGGCGCTATAAAAATTTGCCTTATTATTATTATTATTATAACAACACAAAGTGATAGTGAATACAGAAGATACAAACTGATATTAAGCTATTTATCAAATCAAATCAGTTTATTTTCTCAAAAGATATCACAAATAAAATTAGAGTCTAAGGCATCAAATAAAACCATGTCAAATATATGTATTGTTTCTTGAACAATGATGTAAAACTCCATATTAAATAGTTATTACGAATGAAAACTTCAGTTTTCTAGAAGTTTTAATATATTTATTGGGAATGACATGTTTTGCCCTTCTAAGGCATTATCAAATGTTTCACATTCCTTAGATGGGCGAAACATGGCATTCCCTTAAAATATAATAATAAAACTTCTAGAAAACTGACGTTTTTATTCGTATTAATTATGTTAAATATAATACATACATAATACCAGGTACGGAGGAGGATGTAGCCAGCAGACTTGACAAGGCAAGGGGAGCTTTCGCTATGCTTCGCCCTGTATGGCGCTCCGGTATCATTTCGAGAAAGCTCAAGCTCCAAGTATTCAGCAGTAACGTTAAAAGCGTACTGCTGTACGGATGTGAGACTTGGAAGTCTACCGCAGACGTTATTGGTAAACTCCAGGTGTTTATAAATAGGTGCCTTCGCTCAATATTCAAAATCTATTGGCCCCAAACAGTGTCAAATGCCGTTCTCTGGACCATGGCAGGCGAAAAGCCAATTAGAGAACAAGTCGCTAGGCGCAAGTGGCAGTGGATCGGTCACACTCTGAGACGGAACCCAGCCTGCATCGCTCAGGGCGCACTAGACTGGTCCCCTATGGGGGAAAGAGAAAGCGAGGCAGACCTAGAGCCACCTGGAGAAGAACCCTGCAGGGCGAGGTTAAGGCAGCAGGTCTCACTTGGGACGATGTTAAGCATCAGGCATGCGATAGAGTCGGGTGGAGAAGATTCCTTGAGGCCCTATGCACCACGGAGGTGTGACAGGACAAAAAGAAGAAGAAGAAGAATACCAGGAATGCATGAGAGACGGTTCGACTTTATGAAGACAAGATACTCTTTAAAGTCTTTAAAGTCGTCTGAACGTAGTTTCAATAATATGAAATACGTTGATTTCCGAGGATATCGTATTTAGCAGATTAACTGCTCTTCCCATTGGTATCAATAGATCCAGGTTGGTTCTGTAGAAAATGGGAGATATCTATCAGGAACAAAAATACCAACTTTCTTCAGTACGGCCGAGTTCTCGAAATATCCCCTGAATAATCTAGGGAAATGGGTTATTATGCACATCTCATCAGACTTGTGTGATTTTGTATATGTAACATTTTCATATGTGTGTGAGGTGTGTTATCTGAAAATGTGTTATTTTCGCGATGATACTTTATTTAAGATATGCATAAATCATCGAACGTGACCGCCGCAGTCAGCGAACTGAATATTTTATGCGTAATTCTTGAGCGTATAATAATCTGTATTTTCGTGAATTAGGATCTCGTTTCTTAGTCGTTAATTGAATTTTTTTAAACAAAATTAGGCACTTAACGAATGGTTCTGTACTTTTTACAGAAACTAAACTTATATACATGCTTGTTACTTTTAACTCGTAGACCGCTAAGCAAACGTTCTCTATTTGTCATTGCTACGAAGCACTTTCTTCGTGGACGCTTTTGAATTAAATGTCACCATTGAAACGATATCTTCTTTCAAACCAAATCATCTAATCAAATTAATATCAATAATATGCACAATCACTACCAAAAATTGATTGTATACTCGTACAGTATCATCCTCGAATATTAAAAAAAAAACAGTCAAGATCATGATTGCCACGACTTATTAATCTGACTAAAGTCAGTCTTAGCGGGCAAAGAGCAAACAAGCAGCACGTTAAAATTTTCACATAGACAATTAAAATAATAATAATAATAATATAAAATACGGCTAGAAAAACAACAAAAAAAAACAGTAAATACCGTAATGCATCAAAATATATGTTTAAAATCAACCTAACTAACCTTCATGCCGTCTCCCCGAAGGGATAGACAAAAATAATGGACCGCCAAACTATTCTTTCATACACGGTGTCATGCACGCACATCGAATTCTACGAATCCTCATTTGGTCGACATTAAATATTTGACTATGTATGGTAAAATATGTGTAAAAGAATCGTGTTTTAATTATTTTATTTAAAAAAATGTATGAATTCCGTGAATGAATGTGAAGGAAATTTAGAGACGTGTAGCAGGATAGAGTAGTTGGTTCTCCATTATATCTGCCTACCTTTCCTGAAAAACGGCGTGTTGGTTAGTTGATGTTGTTTAATTATTATTTTTAAATGATTTGAAAACTTATTTTGTAATGTTTTTTTTATCTTTAAGGTTTTGAAATTTTTCCATTTGTTAAAACAGTGGAAGAAGAGAATAATAAGCGAGTAACAAACTGAAAAATTTCATGCCTTTATAGTATTATTAATATTATATTAAACATGAACGTCTTATAAATAAAATTAAGATGGTTTAGACACACAGAAAAAAATAATGAATAAAGAATAATAAATAATGTCTTTATTAAAGATGTAAATGGAACAAAAAATAAAGGTAGACTGAGGAAAACGTGGCACGATCGAATCGATCAAATATTAAATGTCAGCCACGTGAGGAATCGGAGAAATCGACGTACGTACATGACGCGATATATGGATGTTGACAAAGCGAGAGAAATATGTCAGAAAAGAATAATATTGCGTTCAATTATTTCTGCCTTTCGGTGGGACGGCGTGATGGTTAATTAATTTATTAAGTAATTAGTACTTAAAATCGAGATCTTCATTCATATTATTGATATATACTTTTTCTTCACAAAAATCTATTGCAATAAACATATCTTTCTTTACTTGGGAGAGCGTCGCAAAAATGCGACATCAACAGATGAATAGTTCCATCTTTTCTCGTGCGTTTGCAGTTACACGAGAATTTATTGGAAATCTTGTTTATTTGTACAAAGTAACTTGTCAGTTACTAACGGAAGATTGCAAGGACTGGTTCTAGAACACAACTGTGTGCCGTGTTCCTCTGGAGCAATCAACCCTTCGAGAAGCTGATCAATGGATCACTAGAGAAGATAACAGTTTAATGTACACATTCAACAATGTATTTGAACAACTTTTAGAAGCTTGTAGGGCACTCTCACTGTATGTCTGCCCCAACATTGTATATAGATGCATACATTGTGGAAGCATAGTGGCGAAATATCAAAGAAATGATAAATTTCTACTATATTCACCATCACTTTACGTTGCGGATTCATTGAACAATGTTTATATCATTGTTAACAACACTTTATTCAAAATTAAAATTAAATTCCCTTCGTCAGTGTAGTTAATTATTGTATAGACAAAATAAATATTAACTTACTAACTAACTAACCATCTCATCCATAACCGTCTCTCCGAAGGGGTAGGCAGAAAGAATGGACTGCCACACTTTTCTTTCCTGACATATTTCACTCGGTTCCTCAACATTCATACATCGTGTCATGCACGCGCGTCGATTTCTCGAACTCCTCACATGGCCGACATTCAATATTTGATTTATTTGATCGTGCCACGTTTTCCTCGGTCTTCCTCTATTTCTGGTTCCATTCACATCGTTAACATAGACTTTTTTTACCATTCTTTCTTCATTCATTCTTTTTATATGTCCAAACCATCTTAATGATCCTTTCATTATTTTGTTCATAACACCATCATTTGCACCGCTTTCACTTCTTACATTTTCATTCGACACTCTATCATGCACAGAGTATCTACACATTCGTCTAAGAGATCTCATTTCTACTGCATTTATTCTTCTTTCATCCTTCTTTTGCCAGTTCCATGCTTCCATAAATATTATAAACTGTAAAATTTAAAAACTGAGTTTTATGTATCACAATTGTATTTTTATTTATTTACTTATATTTTGTAACACCCGATGATGTCAACATAGGTGGCCGAAACAGCTGTCGTGAAGAATAAAAATACAATTGTGATACATAAAATATTTTTTTTAAATTTAAAAGTTTCTAATGTTAAAGTATCATATTGTTTCAGCCAAAACAATGGACTATTTAAAATAAATATTTATTAAATATTTGTCAAAATTGACCACATTCACGAAAAAATTGTTTAAATATTTATTTTGTATGTACAATAATTAACTACACTGATGGAGGGCTTCTACGTCCGAAACATGTTTTTGTAAATTTAATTTTAATTTTTAATAAAGTGCTGTTTACAAAGAAATAAATATTGTGAAATGATAATTGTGAAATATTGTGAAATGATTGTGAAATATTGTGAATTGTGAAATATTGTGAAATGATAATGATAACACCATCAGAACAAAAAGTCTTCTTAGAACCACAGAAATGAAGACTCTTCGATCCGATGCGGGAACGACACTCCGAGACAGAATAAGAAATTCTGAAATAAGAAAGATCTGCAATATAGAAGATGTCGTACGATAGGGAAGACTGAGAAGACCCTACTGGAGAGATCATGTGGAAAGAGCATGTTCTGAAAGAGTGATAAATATAGCCGCAAATAAAGTACCAACAGGAAATCGACGGCAGGAAGACCACCTAAAAGATGGCGAGACAGTTGGACTCAGATCTGTATCCCAGGAACAGGCTCCGAGAAATAACAGGACACAGTCCTAAATAAAGCAGAAGAAGAAGATAATTGTTCCAGTATTATTTCGCGAAGAGTCAATTTTTTGGGATTATTTTGAAATCGTTAATTTGATAATAAGCCGTATAATAGAACAGAGTTTTGTAATGAACCACGTTTGAAGGTAATAACCAGCATTAAAATTATTTTCTTTGACATAAAATATTAATATAATTAGTAAATAAATCTATGTTTTTAAAGAATTACTTCCACTTTTATCTGTATTTCGACAGCGACCGGTTTAACCAGGCTCCCTAGCATTAACAGACTGTCGTCTGATCTCATCCCGATGTCGCCTGGTCGTTTTATTTAAATATTTTTAAAATGAACTTCCATCAAAATATTTCGTTCAAATAATTTGATAATCATAAAAACTTGATTATTCTTCTTTGACATAAGAAAATACCATATTCGATAAATCACACAATACATTTTTACATCTCCGCGTCTAATATGATAACATAGTTTTTCAATACAATAGTTGTACTTGGTGATACAATAGTTGTACAATGATTGGGTGGAGAAGGATATAGAGAAGGAAAGAAGGGTTGGGGCAGGCAACAGAGTAAATGGTGCACTTAAAGTTGTCATCGTAAACAAAAGCCTATCCAAAAAAGCTAAGAAGGCAGTGCATAATAGTGTTCTTGTGCCGACCCTTATGTATGGAAGTGAAGCATGGAACTGGCAAAAGAAGGATAAAAGTAGAATAAATGCAGTAGAAATGAGATCTCTAAGACGAATGTGTAGCAAATCTGTATATGATAGAGTGTCAAATGCAAGTATAAAAAGTGAATGTGGTGCGAATGAAAGTGTTTTGAACAAAATAATGAAAGGGTCATTAAGATGGTTTGGACACATGGAAAGAATGAGTGAAGACAGAATGTTAAACACGTATTGTGTAAACGGCGTGAATGGAGCTAGAAATAGAGGAAGGCCGAGGAAACCGTGACACGATCAAATCAATCAAATATTAAATGTCGATCACGTGATGAGTCGGAGAAATCGACGTGCATGCATGACAAGATGTATGAATGTAGAGGAAGCAAGAGAAGTATGTCAGGACAGAACAATGTGGGGTTCCATACTTTCCACCTACCCCTCCGGGGAGACGGCGTGATGGTTAGTTAGTTAGTTTTAGTTATAGTTGTACTTACTGGAAATGTTGGTACAGCAATCATACGCAGATAAGAAATGATGTTTTCACACTTACACGTTTCTTCAGAGAAAAGATTCTTTGAGAACTCAGCCATCTTGGAGAGTGTCCATCTTAACGTACGGAGGAGATCTTCGACAGCATCAGCATCGACTGTTTTCTCCCAAACCTCCTCTCTCTCTTCCAACCTGCCTCTGGTGCTGCAAGTAAAGAAACAATCACATTGATGAACATGGTCACTTTGGAGATCGAATTAAAAAAAATGAGTGTATTTTTTTTCAAAGGCAAGAAATATTGAAGTCAGTTCAGCCTCCTTAACCTAACGGTGTTTTAATCCAATTTGAGGATTTAAATATGTTGAACTCTGAATTGGGCGTTAGAAAACTGATAATATAAAATATTTTATTTCATTATAAACTGTTCAATTAAAAAACTTCGTTTTATGTATCACAATTTTATTTTGTAATACGCGACAGCTGTTTCGTCAACCTGTGTTGACATCATCAGGATATATCAAATGTCAAATTTCACTAATTTGTTATATTATTGTAACACCTGATGATGTCAACATAGGTTGACGAAACAGCTGTTGCGTAAAATAAAATACAATTGTGATACATAAAACAAAGTTTTTTAATTTAACAGTTTATAATGTTTAAGTATCATAGTGTTTCGGCCAAAACAATGGAATAATTTATTTCAATTAAGAGGTACAAAAATACACCATAAAATACTTAATACACCATATAATAAATATGCTAACTACTTCTTATAAATTATTTATTTTTTCTTGAACAATGATGTAAAACTCAATAATAAATAATTAATATGAATGAAAACATCTATTTCGCCTTTTAATGGCATTATCAAATGTTTGATAAAGGCTTAGAAAGGCGAAACATATCATCCCTATAAAATATTATATAATAAAATTTCTAGAAAACATACGTTTTCATTGGTATTAATTTTTCTGGACAAATATGTTTATTTTATTTATAATATACAATAACATTTTGAGGTAACGCTAAACTGTATTTATGGGAACATGGAATAATCAAGTGCGATATATTTTGGTTCAATGGTGGATTAATATGAATTGCGAAATATCAGAATAATGAACTCTTTTCTTGAAATATTACAAAGAAAACTTGAGATATAAGTAACTAAAATATTCTTTTTATACTCTTAATTCAGCTAATGAGCACCGCTGATGTGTAGCTCGCCTGTTTCACGGCCGCTAGGTTCGAGCCGCGGACCGTGGTTTATGCATTTTAATGCGATGACCACGAGGCGGTCGACCTGTGTAGCCTTTGTCCAATTATAAAAAAAATGATATGCTTCACCACTTTTCAGTGCTCTTATGAAATAGCCTATTATCATATCTCTGTGGTGCTGCGCGTGTAGTCTTACTGGTTCATATTGTCTAACTGGTCAACAGTGCGCGATTATAAAATATCCATTCAAAGACAAATATGGTTAAGACACATGGAAGGAATGAGTGAAGACATAATGGTGAAGAAGGTATATGGAAACGACGTGAACGGAGCTAGGAATAGAGGGAGGCCGAGGAAAACTTGGCACCATCGAGTGAGGAGTCTAAGAAATCGACGTGGGTGCATGACACGATGTATTAATGTAGAATAATCGAGAGACATATTTCAGAACAGAACAATGTGGCGGTCCATTCGTTCTGTCTACCCCTTGGGGAGACGGCGTGATCGTTAGTTAGTTAGTTAGTTTTGAAATACAAAAATGTATACTAACGGATCATTTTTATTGTTTCTTGAACAATGATGTAAAACTCCATATTAAATTATTCAAACGAATGAAAACATCTATTTTATAAAATTTTCATTATATTTTATAGAAATGACATATTTTTTCTTGCTGTGGCATTATCAAATGTAATTATATTTTGATAAAGTGAATTAGCAAGACGAAACATTTAACCGAAATCTCTTGATGGAAGTTAATTTTAAATAATAATTACATAAAACGATGATTTTAATAACTACGTCCACAATTTCGATTGCGACCGGTTTCGCCAGGCTCGCTGTCGAAATAAAGGTAAATGAGGATATAGTTATAAAAAACATCGTTTCATTTAATTAATATTAAATGAAAGTTCAATAAAACAGATATGTTCATACAAACTAATTATTTATTATGCAGTTTTGCATAATTTTTAAAGAAATATTAAACATCAAGCTTTCTATTGCATACATTAGACCCAATTTCCAGTTGTTTCACGGCAAAACTCCAAATAAATATAAACGAAAACGTAAGTTTTCATATAATATTACGATAAACGAGAGAGAGACACATTTTAATCATAAAGGGGGCATCGAATAAAATAAAGTCAATCTATAAAAATAAATTAACATTATTTTCCACGGGGATCGATTTCTTCAGGTTCGCTGGTATCGATGGCTGGCATTGATGCCGCTTTCGCCCTGTTGGGAACCTTTGCCTCACAGAAACGATGCTCTACAAATTCATAGTTAACAGTTTATTGCCGACAGTCTCTTTCTTAAAAACCCGAAGTGTATTGCTTATCGCCGGTCACGTGCTCGCTGTAAGACAATATCTCAGAGTCAATTAATCCCTTATGCGTTTCCAATCAATCATCTCACCGTACGCTCGATAATCAGATATGAGATTACTTCCTCGGGTTTCAAATTAGGCACTAAATTAATTATCGAAACATCTCGATAATTTCATCTCGAAACAGAGATTAGTATTACCAATTACAATCAAACGGTCTCACGCAATATAAATTAATATGTAAATTAGTGATGGGAATACGGCTAATCGAATAAATCGATTATAAATAGAGTATAAATAATGCACCCTTATGTATGTAAGTGAAGCTTGGAGATGGCAAGAAAAGAATGAATGTAGGATAAATGCCGTAGAAATGAGATCACTGAAAAGAATGTGCGGCAAATCGATATATGATAGAATACCGAACGACGAAATAAAGAAGAAGTTTAAGGAAGATGATATCATCATAAATAAAATTAAAAAGGGATCCCCGAGATGGTTTGGACATATTTTTTTTTCTTAAAAAGACTAAAACCAAGGATTTTAAATCAATGATATTAGAATTTATTATTACAATCTTCAATGTGAGCAGAAAATGGCTCATTATTATGAAGAAGGAATCTGGTCGTGTCCAGGCTTGAACCCATGTCCCCTGGATCAGGTTCTATCCCGTTCTATCCCCTAGACCACCAAATGGAACGAATGGACGAGGGAAGAATTGTTAAAATGTTGTATAAAAGCAGTGTGGGTGGAAAGAAAAGCCGTGGAAAACCAAGGAAAGCATGGCATGACCAAATGAATGTTATACTGAAAGGTGGCCACATTCGTAGTGCATGTTACGATGTAAGAATGTGGAGGAATCTAGAGAGGTTTATCAGGACAGAACGGTATGGCGGTCCATCCTCTCTGCCTACCACTTCAGGAAAACGGCGTGATGGTTTGTTATTTAGTTAGTTGAATAGTTGAGTAAATAAATAAAAACACTGTCAAAATTTTTTCACTTTCATTAAGTATTACTGATTATCAAAAACATCTGATATTTTAATAAAATTAATCAGTTATCATAAAAATCTAAAATATTATATACTCATAGAAATTCTTTATCTTTAAAGAGACATGGAGATTTTGTTCAATGGTGCTCATATATCGGAAAAGTCGGTCGGATACTACCCAACACCTTTGAACGATACAAATTTAAAATTTTCATACTCACTCCGAGAATCAGTAGATTTCAACTTATGTTCAGCATGTTTCATCTCAATGTACCGTATGAAATTATCAATAAACCATCCATTATTACACCACGTATTTCACTGCCCACCATTGCATGCGCATTTCCTGTGGAAGAACAAATAAATTAAATTAATTTCAATAAATTTTACTAAAAATACCTACTTCAATGCTTCATATGCGTTTCAAACAAATTACTCCAATCCACCTCAGTCATGAAATGATATAAAATGTCAAAGTTTTCATACCCATCCAATCCCAGAGAGTGCTGACATTATATTTGGGCACTTTAGTGATATTTGAGACAATTTTACTATAATGCACTCAAACTTTATCAATGGATGGTAATTGTCTTTGTATACCAGATGATATTATAGTCAATAAAAACTTGCAACTTCATTCAACGCGATATATACTTGAGCCCTCCATCGGGGATACGTCACCGGTTCTGCTGGTAAAGCAGCATACAGAGCCGACGTAGGAACCGAATAGCCCTCTCGGGAAACCTCGGCAATCCTCGGCATCGCATCGCCGCCCCTTTAACAGCCGGAGAGAAAGAGAGGGTAGACATTAGCAGAGCCGGCGCACTGCCCATAGTATTATAATTTACGCAGTTCAGCGCTATTGCGACAGCAATTGCATTTATTGTGTAATAATAATGCACCATATTTTTAACTTTTCTACAAACGTTGGAAGCCTGTTGAGTTTGGTGTGTACATGTAGATCATGGATTAGCAAAAGGTTTTCGCAAATTCGCACATCAATGGTAAACGAATTACCAATCAAACTACGATCCGTCACGTGTCACATGTAAACTGTTACTAATGAACTGTTTGGAATATTCTAGGATATTCATCGAGGAAAGGACCTTCGATTAATAGCTCGTAATAAGTGAAAATTACTATTATGCTGGAACGAAAAAAAATGTGACAAGCTGAGGGCGTTATGGTACTTTTTCAAAATAAATAAATATGTCGCAACATTTTCAAAATTGCGCAATGTTTACTCGTCAAATTTTGCGTGAATATTATTATCAAGACACAGACGAAATCCACCGAACCTTGGTGAGTTACTTTGATTCAAAAATGATAATTAATTAATCTGATATTGTTATGAACTGTCGAGATAACAAAGTAGACTTTGACATTAAAATTTAAAATGAATACAATGAGATTTGAACTAAATTATAGCAGAAAAACAAATTGTTAACAAAAAGTAAAATGAATGTTTTAATTTTGCATCAAGCCTCTATATAATATACCTTTTTTCTGTAATAGTCTATGTAACATCGAAAATTTTAATAATCGATCAAATACGATTGTAGGATTCGCATCACTAATAACGAATGTTACGCATTTATATGAAATTATCATATTTCGTTGATCTTTATGGTTCCAGACAACTACTGTTATGTGAGATTAAGCCAGCCGAATTTTTAATGTGAAGATCACCCACTGGAAAGACGTACACAAAGAGATGAGGCCGAGGTCTATGTGTATGATTTTTTCTGTTGATTTTTTAATTACGGGCACTCCTGAGGGTCCCATTAAATCGGGATCAGATATCTCCGGTACGGAGTTACTTGGTCATGATTTTGAATAATTAATTTATGTAAGTATTCAATTAAAAGATAAGTTCTAAGCATTAGATTTAAATTTAGAATATACTCGTATATCTTGTTTTTTAAATGTTCACTTTTAACCAAATCGATTTTGATTTTGATTATTTGAACAATATCTTACTACTATAATTGATTAAAATCTCTAGCACGAGTTGAAATTTTTTTTTAGCTCCACTCATCAAGGATGTGTCAAATATTTATCCACGATGTTATATATTTGAATCATTATACAAAATAATGATTATTTGAATCATTACGTAGTAAATTTTTTTAATATTAAATAAATTTTGTTTCTAATGTTTCTCGCTCCTCTTCTTCATTTACACGTAGCTCATAATTGTTTCTACTTCGAACGTGGCCGCCTTTCAGTAATTGATTAATTGGCCTTCCTCGACTTCTATTTCCATTCACATGACTTGTATACACTTTTTTAAACATTGTTGCTTCATTCATTCGTTCCATATGTCCAAACGATCTTAGTGACCCTTTTTAATTGTATTGAGGACGCATTTATCTTCGTTGAACTCATTCGATATATAATATTTTGTTTTCTGCAGTGTTTAAATAACCAATTTATCTTCTTTTCAGATTGACGTTTATCACCGTTTCAACAAATCTTGCAGTTGAACTTGAGGTAAGATTTGTTTAACTATCTTAACTTTGAATCTTCTAATTCTGTTCACATTCTGTGAAACAATAATAAAATCTGTCTATACAATTAACGACTCTTCGAAAACAGATAAAAGTTAAATAAGAACAAAAAATCAGGACCGCATTTAGATAATTTGCAACGTAAAATGTATCTTTCACTAATCAAAAGAACCTTAATAATAAATTTTATGTCCAATAATTGATTTACTTTCTTTGTCACCAAAAATAATATCTGGACTCGAAAAGGACTTAAAATATTATTTTAGAATTTTTCAAAATAGTTGTAATACATGAATGCAGAAAGGGTTTGGAAAAATAAACATTTCAACATCTGTCAAAACTGACCATATCCATGATAAAATTAGTTTTACTATTTATTTAGTATTTATAATGTTTTGAGTGCATTGATGAAGGGCTTCTGTATCCCTATACAACTTTGATTGAACGTTAAATTTTTAGTTTTATCTGTTGTTGAAAATAAGATGTTGTGATACAAAGAATAGAATATTATTCAATTTTAAATAAGAAATAAAATAAATTATTCAGTTTACCAGATTTTCAAAATATATATTGAATATGCATCTGAATACAGCATAATATATCTTATCAAAGCATTTTCTTCATTGGGAACTCTATTGAGAAAAATACTCAATGTATTTTACATAGGAAAAATAAATTATATGATACATGTGTTGCGCCTTTTTAGGATATTCACTTATAAACACATTAATCACTAGTTTTATATACATTTTTTGTGTATAGCATTGTAATATAAAGCACACAATAGTAACCAAATCACTCAATTGAAAATCATTTCTAACTGCGTACAGATCGAGACTTATTCCTGGTCACGATTTATAGTATTATCTAAAGAATAACAAAAGCAATTATTTCAACTTAGACCCTCGATGAAATCGAAAACAATTAAAACGTCTCTATTGTATATCTATCGTCCATATTTAATTCATAAAAAAAAACAATGTAATAGAAATATATTTTTCCAATCATGATTTAACTTTAACCCCTGGTTGCTCTTGAAAGTTCATCGTGCTATTGTTCATCATCAGCCGTCTGCCATCCACTGCTGAATGTTGGCCTCTCCAAAAGCACGCCACCGCCCTCTATCCATTGCCACTCACACCCATCTATCTCCAGCAATTCTCTTCAGATCGTCGGTCCATCGGGCAGGGGGACGTCCAACTCTGCGGAATCCTGTACGCGGTCTCCACTCCAGAACCCGTCTCCCCCATCGGCCGCCGGTTCTCCGAATCGCTACTTTAGTCCGCCCATCGTCAGAGCCACCTCAGTCACCTTGGTTTGTTGATGAATAAATTCGTTTCTAAATCTGTCCCTCAAGGTTATTCCAAGCATGGCTCTTTCCATTGTGCGTTGGGCGACCTTGAATCTGTAGACCAGACCTTTTGTCAGTGTCCACGTCTCGGCTCCGTACGTCATGACTGGCAAGACGCACTGATTATTAAGTGTTAATCTCATTAATTAATCTATTGTTATTAAGTGTTTACCCTCATACTGCTCTGGAAGTAGTCTGCGATGAAACAGTTGGTTCTCAATAAAACGGTATACTAATATACTAGATACAATCGCTATTAAACATTTAGCATATGGCGAAAAAAATACGTCTTAATTTCAGTAAAGTCGAGTAGATAGAATCTATGGTAGTTAATGTTCCACGATTTCTTTTATCTATGGTTTTCGGGGCATTTTATAACCCTCTCCATCGAAAATGCAACCAAAAAAACTATCATTGAATTACTCTTGAAACCGGACTACTTCATTGTCTCTATAATGCTATGCTCCATTATTGTTTATGGGAATCGTTAAAATAATTATTTTGCATTCAAGATTAGAGCATGCTACATTTTTTATAGCGTAAAACAAGTTTTTTTTTGTACGTGCAGTTTTTTAATAAAATCATAATGCACTACTATAGCTGTTTTCTAATAACAGGTATAGCAGTTCTAACAAGGAGTTTTGGCTTCTATTTTATACAAATTA
The DNA here is from genome assembly GCA_022606425.2 of Lepidostoma basale. Lineage (NCBI taxonomy): Eukaryota > Metazoa > Arthropoda > Insecta > Trichoptera > Lepidostomatidae > Lepidostoma > Lepidostoma basale. The sequence goes on along the minus strand of JAHDVF020000916.1, from coordinate 90,418 downwards.
TTTGGTAAACGCTTTGTATTTGTTCGTTTATGAAGTGACAGAATGATTGACGGATGTGTAAATGGATTGGATATTAGATTCTCCTGTGTTGACTCATTCCTTCCTAATATCAGCATTTGAAATTCTGTCGTACATAGTTTTACCACACATACGTCTAATGAATCTCATCTCCACCGCATTTATTCTTCTCTTATCCTTCTTCTACCAGTTCCAGAAGGGATGGGTTCACACTAACCTATTCCTTTAGACTAACTAGGGTATTACTTGATTACTCTGCCATTTTGGAAAGTACTTGAATATTTTTCAATTTTATTTATAATATAACACATGGAACGTATGGATGAAAAAATAATGGTAACAAAAGTATACGTTAACGATGTGAATGGAGTCCAGTGTCGAAGGAGACTTTAAAAACATGGCACGATCAAGTCAATCAAATTTTAAAAGTCGGCCATGTTAGAAGTCGAAAGAATCGACGTGCGTGTATGACTCGCTGTATGAATGTCGAGAAATCTAGAGAGGTGTGTCATGATAGAGTAGTGTAACGGTCCATTCTCTTTGCCTACCCTTTCGGGTAAGGTTGTATTAATTATAATAGACGAATTGGTTTTATCAACTTAAAGTGTCAGTAATTGCACAATCCAAAGCATCAGATAGGTGCACTGAGGTGGCTTCAGCACTGAGGTGGCTCTACGGATAGGCGGGCGGAAGTGGCGGTGGGCTGGCCATATCTGTCGGAGAACCGACAGCCGATGGGGAAGACGGGTTCTGGAGTGGAGATCGCGTACAGGATTCCGTAGAGTTGGACGTCTCCCTGCCCGCTGGACCGACGATCTGAAAAAGATTGCTGGACATGGATGGATGGGAGGGGCAATGGATAGGGGACGGTGGCGGGCTTTGGGAGAGGCCTACATTTAGCAGTGGATGACAGACGGCTGATGATGATGATGATGAAGCATCAGATAAGTAAGGATACTTATTAGATGTATTAAAAACAATACTCACACATGTATTTAGTTATCTTAAATAAAGTAACGGCGTGATCCACATAATACGCGTCTTGTATGCATATGAACCGGCAAAAACAAGAAATAATTGCGATAAAGCTATCGGCTATGAGCCGTTACAACTTATTAACCCACTATGAAATGCGAATTCAGGGGTAAACTTATTTATTACGCAATTCATTTACCGGTCTTCTGATGGCCATCATTATTTGTTATAATTAAAAAAACAGGGTTACCCACTTTCCAATTCTCTCCAAAACGAATCTGTATCATCAAATCTCAGCGTATTGGAGGTGTGTTATGACAAAAGTCACATTCTAAACAGGAACACAGTCCGTGAAAGTTTTTAAAAATATTTTGAGAGCAACTAGTGTAATTATCTTCGACACTAATAAACGAGTATTAACTGAAGCTAAACATAAATAATTTAACAATATTATTTTACGTTTTTAACAAAACACTTAGTTTTTATTGTCACAACACACCATTTAAAAAAAACACGAATGTGGTCAGTTTTGAGAGATGTCAAAACTATCCACGTTCTGGAAATAATACTCGTATATATATTTTTAATTTGTATTTAGTATATATGTAACTGTTAATATTTTCACTGACGAAGGGCTTCTGCGTCTCGAAACATGTTTGTTATAGCTTTTAATTTTTAATTTAATTGTGTTACTAAGATGATAAAAATAGTGACAAATTATGAATCGACAACGCAAAGTGTTGGTGAACATAGAAGAAATAAAAGAGAACACTTTCGTTTTGTTTTTATAATGACGATTTCATGCAGGGTCGCATTACAAGGTAGTAAAAAAACTTAAATAGCATATAACAATGTTTGAGTTATATACGTAACGGAGCAATGCTACACATTGACCAAATTACAAGTTTTTATAATTTATTTAATAACTTGTAAACTTATTTGTAACTTTCTTCTATATACGCCATACTTTGTGTTGTTATGATGGTTTCTATTTTTCTTTTTTATACACTTTGTATATACAACACTTATACTCGTATTAAAGAATAAAATTATATAGACATGTTTCAGACAAACAGTTATTCTTCAGTAAAGATACATTTTAAAAAATATAATAAAATATTATTTTTAACTGTTTAAATAAATAAATCTCTGTTATTAATATCACAATAGATTATATTTTGTCGCAACAGCTGTTTCGCAAATCGTCAGGTCTTACAATCAACTAAAACATACATTAGAAAATCTTAGTTTATATACAAAATTATCAGGAGTGGAAGAAACTACACACAATATTGTATAAACTAAGTCTTAGATTACTTATAGTTTCTTCCACTAGTCATTCTGATGTATTTTTCAGATGATTGTAAGACCTGACTATGCTAACATCGGTTAGCGAAACAGCTGTCGCGACAAACTATTATCAATTGAGATATTGAAAACAAAGTTTTTTATTTAAACAGTTAATAATGTTAAAATATCAAAGTGTTTCCGCCAAAACAATAGATTATCTAAACTTATGTTTGTTTTAATTCTAATCAATTAATCTTTATTGAACTTCATTATTTAAAAAATATAAATTTAATGTCTAATATTAATTTCAAGTTATTTTAATATTAAACATTAATTTAATAATATTATCAAATGTCTTAATTAGACATTTGATAATGCCTTAGAAAGGCGAAATATGTCATTTCCATAAAATATAATAAAACTTCTAAAAAACTGACGTTTTCATTCGCATTAATTATTAAATATGGAGTTTTACACCATTTTTCAAGAAACAACAAATATTTAAATGGAGTTTTACATAAATATCCAAAAAATCAAAAATATTAAATGATTTGTGATTGAAAACGTCTGTTTTTCTAGAAAATTTGTTATATTTTATGGAAACGACATGTTTTACCTTTCTAATGCATTATCAAATGAAAAGTATTATCTCTTGATTAATTTATACATAAATAAAGTTAAATAAAGATAAAGTTAATATGTAAATCGTGTATTAATGATAAAATGTAATCAGAGGTTGCGGTCTAGGGAGTGATTGGTTTTTATATCCAGGTAACAGGTAATAATTAATGTTCTGCGTAAATATCTTCGGCAAATATTATATTATATATTTGTATAAATAGGCATTAAGGTTAAACGCGTATCATTGCAATATCGTACCCTTCGTATAATTAACTTTGATCGATTACACAAGTCGTACTCTTTCCATTAAAACATGACGCTTCTAAGTGTAATCAATAAATAATTTACAATTCACATACATTGCAACAGCGCGTTGAGAACATAAAATGGCGCCGTGTAAATCAGACTTTTACGAGTATTATTATATTATTATTATTAAAATAATATATTGTAAAACCTGATGATGTCTATTTAGGTTGACGAAACAGCTGTCGCGAAAAATAAAATAAATAATAAAAAAATGTGATACCATAAACAGCGTTTTATATTTGAACAGTTAATATGGTTAAAGTATCATAGTGTTTCGGCCAAAAAAATGAATATTTATTAATTTTGTATATACAAAAAACTAACAACACTTACGAAGGGCTTCTGTATCCGAAACATGTTTGTATTTAGATTTTAATTTTTAATAAAGTTAGTCATGTTTACAATGAAATGAACATTTTTCAAATAATCCGCAAAACAAAGTTATGGAGAATATAGAAGAAAATGTAGAAGACTATTTATTTTTTGTTTCTTGGAAATTAATGTAATGTTCCATGTTAAATAATGGAAACGTATGTTTTCTTGAAATTTTATGAAATTATCTTCTTCTTCTTATTTTTGTCCTGTCACACCTTCGTGGTGCATAGGGCCTCAAGGAGCCTCCTCGTCCCGACTCTATTGCATGCCTGATGCCTAACATCATCCCAAGTGAGACCTGCTACTTTAATCTCGTCCTGCAGGGCCCTTCTCCAGGTGGCTCTAGGTCTGTCTCGCTTCAGCTCCTCAGATGCAAGCTGGGTTCCGTCTCAGAGTGTGACCGATCCATTGCCATTTGCGTCTAGCGACTTGTTCTCTAATTGGCTTTTCGCCTGCCATGATCTAGAGAACGGCATTTGACACTGTTTGGGGCCAATAGATCTTGAATATTGAGCGAAGGCACCTATTTACAAACACCTGGAGTTTTCCAATAACGTCCGCGGTAGATTTCCAAGTCTCACATCCGTACAGCAGTACGCTTTTTACTCTACTGCTGAATATTTGGAGCTTGAGCTTTCTCGAAATGATACTGGAACGCCATACAGAGCGAAGCATAGCGAAAGCTCCCCTTGCCTTGTGGAGTCTGCTGGCTACATCTTCCTCCGTACATCCCGAGCCTACTATCATACTACCGAGGTAGCAAAAGCTGGTTGTGGTCATAAGGGGGACACCGTGGAACTAGATTGGGGTGGAGTCATTTGTGGACACTCATAGGTCTACTATGAATGTCCACAAATTTATTATATTATATGTGATACTATTGTCTTGCTTGCATTATTGAATGTTTTAACAGTGAGAATTAGAGATGTAAATATTTTACAATGCCTCAGTTTGGCTAAATATATAATTTCTTTTATTGATTCCACGACATACTCGTAATATGCCACCTTGACCCAAGAATTTTTTAATAACCCTTTCAGATTCAAATGTCTGTGACCAATTAAGGGAGAGAAGGACTACAAGGGAGAGAATTTTGCTTTTAGCCATTACCATTTAAAATTACTCTTTGGGTGTTCACAAAAAACTATTCCAATATGTATTTTTAAATAACTCTGATTATAAAGTTTGTTGGAACATGTCTCGTTAATTTCATTTCACTTCAGCATAAGTAAAAAATTCTTGCTAATGTATATCGTACATTGTAAAAAATACAGTACCATATGTGTATCGTATTAATAAGGCTGAGACGGTATGAAGAATGAAATAATAGGAGTATACGAGCGACATGGACTCCCATATTGGGGAACCATAATTGGTTGGTATGTGCTTCATGTTTCATTGCCTTCTCTGATATTTTTGATGATATTTGTTGCTATCATAACTTTTTTATATTCATGAAAATAAATATTTATACACATTCTCATAACTGTTTTTTTAAACAACAATAACCGCGATTTTTTAATAAATTGAAACACTGTTTTTTCTACTTCTGTGTTTCAAAGACTTTACACCTTCATCATCGGCAGAACGATATAAACTAACGAAAATTATTATTAACTATATTTATACATGAATATTATTGTTAAAATTTAAAACACTGTCAACACAATTTCTTTTTATTCACTGAGAGTGTCGCGACAGCTGTTTCGCTTTATTGAAACACCTGATGATGTTTATTGTAACACCTGATCATGCCAACATAGGTTGGCGAAACAGCTGCTGAGACACTGTCAGTGAATAAAAAGAAATTGTGATATTATAACATTATTTTAAATTTTAACAGTAATAATGTTGACGTATCATTGTGTTTCGGCCAAAACAATGGACTATTTAAATACAAGAATCTAGAAACATATTATATATAACATGTGTGTTAAGTCAGTATACATCTGGAGAAAAATAAATCCAAAATTGGAAATGAACAGTGCTTTATTTCATAAAAAAATCGTTATTTTTATAGAGTGTTAATAACTTACTCTCAGGTGACGATAACTAAAACAATATTTCATCAATGTTTATTATTATTATTATTATTTTATTGAATCTTTCTTTACATCATTACAGCGCGAGCCAAATCGATGTAGATGATTGGGTGGTGGTCTAGGGGATAGAACGCTTGACTCCTGATCCAGGGGACTTGGCTTCAAAAGTATAATAATGAGCTATTTTATAAATTCTAATATCATTGATTTAAATCCTTGGTATTAGTTAAAAAAAAGGGAGCTAATCTAAATCACGTGAACTCTGCACCAAACCAAAGACAGCATCGTCGGGAATCGAACCCGGGAACTTCAATGTGGCAGGTTAAATCACTTACCACTCTGCCACGAAGGTCATTTATCTCAAATATTGCTTGATTACAGTTGGAAACTCATCCGTGCCACCAATCTTTACTCTGCTCTTCATTGTACACTGATTAAAATTAATTAAGAAAGTTATTATTATGCGTAAAGACCCGGTTTGTACATGGACGCACTCCTTGTAAAACAACTCCCAAATGGAACCGGTTGGGTCCCCCATGTATTCATTTGTTTTAATTAATTGTAAATAATTATTGAAAGAGGGCGGTAGTTGTTCAATTAATGTTTGGGGCTACTTATATCCTCCCCAATAATTAATTTCACCCATTAATGAAGTAACATGTACAGGTGTGTACCTGTATGTTATTCAAACGGTAACAATTAATTTTCAATTTAAATGTTCATTGGGCTAAGTTAATTATGATAGTAAATTGAATATAATAAACGTTTATGGTTTAACTAACTATCTGACAAATCATAAAGTTATTTAGAGTAGACAGAAAGGATACACCCCCACACTGCTCGGACGACCTTCGTGGCAGAGTGGTAAGAGCTTTGACTGGTATACCGAAGGTCAAGGATTATTTCCCAGCGATGGCAGTGTGATTGTCACATTGTCTTTGGTATAGTGTATAATTCACGTGACATTAAATTGGCGATAGATTCACAAGTTATGAGAATTAACATAATAGCTCAAAACAAAAATGTATACAGTAATTGGGTTCAAACAATCTGTTGTATACAAAAAAAATATTCATACCTGCACGCTCGCCGATTTTTCTTACTTTTTGTAATTCATTGGAAGCCCTTATTTATGGAAGTGAAGATGGAGCTGACAGAAGAAGGACGAAAGTATGATATATGCCGTAGAAATGAAATCACTTAGAAGATCTCAACCCTTATTTAGTTTTTCATGCATATCTTTATACTTTTAACACACTCTTTTGAGATACTTAATAATAACAGAGATGAGAAGAATCATGATCGTGTATTAACTGCGTATTTAGAAGCACTTCAAAAACACATAATGAATAATTTCGAATAATAATAAGATTTATGTTCATTTCTTTACGAGAGAATGAAATATATGTTATATTATTTTATAAAAATCTGAATTAAGTACGTCGCATTTTTACTTAAAAATAGCGAAATATACAGTATAATAAAAAAAACTTGATACATAAACTTAATAACTTTCTATTTTCACATCATTTTTTGCACTTTTACAAACATGTTTCGGGACACAGATGCCTTTAGCAGTGCACAAATTTCTACACCGTTGTGAAAATATAGTGTCTTCAAAAAGTAATTCAAATGTGAATCTACAACCACAATCAACAAAGTGATGCCAAATATAGAAGAAAAAAATTGTTCTGTTTACTACATTTAACAAGGGTGTAACAAATGTTTTTGACGTTGATCGATGTCCGACCGTATACGTTATGTAGCTTATATGGAATGAACCACTGCTTGCATGAAACGCTGATTGTGTAGGAAACTAAAATATGTCAAAATAGAAGATTGAGGCCGTCTGCTAAGTGAACATTATTGTGTATAATACAACATGAATATTGGAAACAATTTATTTTAATACCTATTATAAATAATACAATAATGACAATAATAAAGAGAAAATATTGTGTAATATGGATGAAAACGAGTGTTTTCTAGATATTTTATTTTATTAAATTTGAATTTCATGTTTCATCTTGCAAAGATATTTTGAAATGTTTGACATTTGTTAATCCCCCTTCAAGGCGAAACGTGTCATTTCCACATACAATAATTAAATAAAACTTCTAATACGCGTATTCTTTTCATTCTTCTTATTTTTCCTTGTGTACATCTTAGCATCTGTTTAGACAGGATATCACATGTCTAATATATAATTTTAATAGTGTTGTATATTCAAAGTATATAAAAAAAGAAAAAGACAGAGTAATTATATATCATGGAAATTACTTGTATCGCCCTGAAAACGCAATGTAATTTTTTTTTTACATTTAACACATTTGCTAATGTATCAAATATATGAGCAGAGTCATTTGAAAAATAAATTTATAAGAGCCAGCCAAAACGGACGTTTTCATCAATATTGTGAGCTAGTTCCGGCTGTTATTTTATCTTTTTGGCATCATTTCTAGATTCTAGATAAAATTTAATAAATTGCCTATAAAATCCATGTAATTTTAAAAAGTTACTGTAATACCGAGTTTTTTTATTGTGTGGAACTTATTACGTACAAAATAATATGCCCCGCCAAGCACATGTTCCGATACTCTAAGCAGCATCTGCTATGCGAGAAGACTTTATTGGAACTTAATATGACCATAACTGAGCTAAAGAAATTAGATTCAAATTGTATACGTAATCGACATGCTGTACATACATATGTGAATTGTATATGTATTTTATGTGTAGTTGTATTGGTACCTACACAATTAGTGTACAATTAGATAATTCGAGGTCCAAAATAAATTTAGCTGGTATCATCAGCATCAATGATATTGACATCTAGATCAGATGCAATATAACTTAAATGAAAAGATGTTTTAAATTAATTTGAAGTTTTCTGGATAGTACTCGTATAATCACATTTCGCCTAAACATTATGAATGACATAACAGGGACCTATATAGCTTAATTTTTGCCATTTGCAATACTATTGTCTATAGTCGGTTTCACTCCGTTGAATATCGATTTAAGCGAGCTTTCATTCGAAGAATACAAACGTAATAAGTCTTTATTATATTATATAACTAAAACGAATAAGAACGTCTATTTTCTAGAAGTTTTATTATATTTAATGGAAAAGATATGTTTGGTCTTACTAAGGTATTATTGAATATTTGGCAGATATTTGATAATGTCTCGTAGGGCGAAACATGTCATTCTATAATCCATTGTTTTGGCGGAAACACTTTGATATTTTAACATTATTCACTGTTAAATTAAAAACACTGTCTTAATATCAAAAATTTAGTTTATTTTTTTATAAAATCGTCGAGACAGCTGTTTCGGTACTCGATGTTACCATTGTCAGGTGTTACAATAAACTGTTACAACATCGGTTACCGAAACAGCTGTTGCAACGATTTTTTAAAAAATAAACTCAATTTTTGATATTAAAACAGTGTTTTTAATTTAACAGTGAATAATGCCATTCTAATAAAATATAAATGAACTTCTAGAAAACAGATAATGATTTAATATGGAGTTTTACATCAGTGTTCAAGAAACAATAAATCCTTATTATCCTAGCTTATGAGTTTCACTTGTTGGCTTCAGTTTCACTTGTTGTATTTTTTAATTGTGATTGATAGCTGAAGACGTGCAGCACCCACGTGAAAGAAAATCTTAATTGCATACCAAAGCTACACGTGTCTAATTGATTAACTCCCGCAATGCAATTGCTTTGCAATTACTTAGTTATGCAATTATCCGCGATACACTTGTATGTAGAATGAAAATATCGCGTAAAATGTAGAAAGTCCGGTGATGATTACAAAATTATCCGCCAGGCTCGCTGCTGGCGTGCGTCCGCACAGCCCTGGCGACAGATTGATAGCTGTCATTAGGGAGGTAGGTGAACAGTCCTAGCAGACCGAATCAAATGTCGAAAAGAAAAAAGGTTCAATCCCTAAATTTTCTTTTTTTTTACATCTTCAATAATTATGTTAAACTCCATATTTAATAATTAATATTAATGCTTACATCTAATCTTAATAGATGGCGCTAGTGTAGATTGAACTAAAATATGTGAAGTGTTTCTCAACATAGTAGCATACATACATCTTTTAAAAATTTGTCAGACATGGTGGTCGTAAAAAGGGTGGAATGGGGAACGTTGTATTACATAAAGCGATTGCTTAACCCAACCAATGACAGGTCATAAGTCCTGTAAACGCCTCGACCACCATATTCTGTTTATAAAAATCAATTCACATCTTTGTCTCTATTGAGATACAATTAATAATGAATATGATTGAAAACTTTCGTTTTATTGAAGTTTAATTACAGCTTATGGGAATGACATGTATCACCTTTCTAAGGCATTATCAAATATGAACTGTTCTTCTTCTTTCGCCTAGTCATTTCCCGTTATTTGGGGTCGGCTCTCCTAATACGGCTCCACCAAGTCTCACGATCCAGGGTCATCTAGCTGTCCTGTCCCAGCGCCTTCAAGTCGTTCCTAACTGTGGACATCCACGTTGCAGGAGACCAACTCGGTCCCTTACATGTTTTATAAACCTTTCTTTTAAGGTCATCATAGGTATGTCTCAGGCCTTGAGTATGTAATCTAATTTTCCCAACGCTACCCAAACCAGTTCGTTCTTCTGGGTACTTCCGCGGTTTAGTTTTCATTTCTTATTTAATACTGTGACCGAGGTAGACATATTCACCGGCAGCTTCAATAAGAAGAACAACAATGATATATCCGATTTAAATTACAAACTAATTAATAATCACGCCGTTTCCCCAGAGGGGCAGGAAGAAAGGATGGACCACCACACTGTTCTATCATGTACTAATTCATAACTCTAGACTTCCAGATGTAACTCTCGCGCCTCTTTTACATTCAGACACCGTGTCACGCACGCTCGTAAATTGTTCCAACTTCGAGCATGGCCGCCTTTAAGTAATTGATTAATTTGGTCATGCCATTTCTTCCTTGGCCTTCCATGACTTATTTTTCCATTCACATAATTTGAATATATCTTTTTACTCTTCTTCCCTCATCCATTCTTTTCATATGTCCAAACGATTTATTTTACATATGTAAAAATACAATTGCAATTCCCTTTTTTCCAGACATGTTTCGATTGTGACCTAACATTTTTCGATAAATGAAACAGGCATAAATTATTGGAAGAACGGTGTTGTGAAGTCTTTGGAATATTTCATAAACAAAAATTGGTTTCAAATCATTATTTTTTATTACATTTTTTTAAGCTTACTCCATTTTACCTATTCATTATCGAAATGTTACAATGTTGTACCCTCTGTGGCGGCTTCGAAACAGGTTGCAAGCCAGACCAGCGATAGAACCCGTTCCATTTCTTGAACCTTGTCTGATGGATAAGGCCTCTACCCTATGAGAACTTACTGCTAATCTCTCGAACAGGATCGAGGTAACGGAAACTCGTTAATATTAGGACAGGTACAAGCCAATATGAATGCATTCATTTATTCTAAAAATGCGATTTTAAAAATATTTTTAACCATATTTACACATCACACAAAAGTCAGAGTGCTATGATATTTCACTAGTATTTCTAAAGTGACGAGTTAAAAAACACGTTTTATAGTGTCACTTTAGAAACACTAGTATATCTGGTGATGCTGGTGGGGAGAGCAATCAACCTGCTGAACTTGATAGCTTTGGAGATCAACGTCTATCATATTAGTAAAAGTACGTTCAGGAAACAAATACTCTTAACTTTAAAGATTATCTTGTATTCCTTAAGTCGAAACCACCCCTCGTGCGTTCCTGGTAATAGTAATATAATAATATTATATTTTATTATATTATTTATAAACTGACCGAAAACGTGTTTTTGAATAATGTCAAATTACAAATACTAGCTTTATGTGTCAATGATTTTTTTAGAGCACGTAATTTTCTATGAATTTCATACATTTATATATTGACGACCTTCGTGGCGGAGTGGCAAGAGCTATGACTGCCAGACTGAAGGTCCCAGGTTCGATTCCCGGCTATGGTAGCGCGATTGTCACACTGTCTTCAACAATAAACAATCATTTATTGTAACATCCGATGATGCTGACATCACATCAAAATAACAGTATCATATTATATAGATAATAAAATAATAACTAACTTACTTATTAACTATCACGCCGTTTCGCCGAAGGGGTAGGCAGAAAAAAATAACGGCCACACTTTTCTTTCCTGACATACTTCTCTTACGTCAACATTCGTTCATCGTCTCATGTACGCACGTTGATTTCTCCGGCTCCTCACGTGGCCGTCATTGAATATTTTATTTATTTGATCATGCCACGTTTTCCTCGGTCTTCCTCTATTTCTAGTTCCATTTGAAACGTAAATAGATACTTAAAAAATAATTGTCTGTAATAACTTTCACAGTTATATTTTAGGTATTGTGCATCGTATCGAATATTTTATATTGGAAGTGCCCGGCGTGCATAAATACTAAGAAATACTAAAAACTACAACTAAGACAACCAGTTTTCGCATCAATATGACACGAACCATTTGTACCCTAATGGAATATTACAAAAAGCTTAATCTATGGGTGATTTGCGCGTCTATCGTGAGCATGCGCGTATGTGGAGGGGTTCCACAATACTTCTTAAGTGGTTTTCTTCTTATGCAGGCTAATACGGCAGAAAACATGCTCGTAATTATATAGTTTCATTAATACTCGTGTACATACATCAGTGTCTACTAAGCGTCATATCTCTATAATAAACTGGTTATGCAATAGGTCCATACATGTCATTGGTACTTAGTAATTCTAAGAAGATGTCTAATTACCCCGCGTTTATCTAGCTGTATTTATAATTATCCTTATTTTATTATTTTAGGATTCAGCTAAATATTAATATCTTGTATAGCGTTTGTTGAACAATGATCTAAAACTTCATTTTAAATCTCAAGTACTAGGGCATTATAAACTAACTAACTAACTAACCATCACGGCGTTTCTCCGCAGGGGTAGGCAGAGAGAATGGACCGCCATACCGTTCTGTCCTGTTCTCTAGATTCCTCCATATTCATACATTGTAACATGCACGATGGTCGATTTTTCCGATATCGAATGTGGCCTTTCAGTATTTGATTAATTTGGTCATGCCATGCTTTCCTTGGTCTTCCACGGCTTCTCTTTCCATTCACATTGCTTGTATACCTACAACATTTTAACCATTCTTGTCTCGTCTATTTGTTCCATATGTCCAAACCATCTCCGAGATCATTTTTTAATTTGACTTATGATACAATCATCTGACTTACTTTTCTTCCTTATTTCGTCGTTCGATATTCTATCATATATCGTTTTCCTGCACATTCTTCTCATTATATAATGATGTCCTAATAAAGGGTGTTATTAAATGATAAAGTCCTAATAGAGTAAAATTTCGTTACTCTTAGAAAAATATATTTATAATACAATTATTGAAATTATACGTAATTTTTCACATTTGACAATGCCTTGAAAGGCGAATCATGTCCTTCAATAAAATATAATAAAACTTCTTCTTAAAATATAACAGACGTTTTCATTCGTATTAATTACAAAATTCAGATTTTTACATCAATGTTCAATAAAAAAATAAACAAAATAAAAAACAAAGAATGGATCAGGAATCGAAGTTGATAGATAAAAATGCGATGTGATAAAATTAATCAATTTCTTTATTTCGTTTTTCGTTAACAAATCAATTTTAAAGAGAATAAAGAGAGAGAAAACTCTAAGAGATTGTGTGAAGCCCATCAGAATAGAGGCTCAGTAGAAAGAGAAGGGGGGACTGGTATGGTCATGTCCAAAGAATGGACACCACTAAACTCCCCAATACTACACTACATAATAAACCTCACGGGATTCGTCCTTGTGGAATTCCTCGAAAAGACTAAGAGAGAGCTTGGAATCCCATCATCACAGAATAAGCAACCTTCTGGAGAATATACCACATTGGTCTATAACTAGGAAAAAGAAGAAGATATTTTTATGAATCGTGAAAATCCACGTGGATCTGGGCCAGCTGTATAAATATGAGGGACTAGAAACGTACATAAGGATAGAATAGTGTGAATAACGAATATGAAATAAGAAAGTTGAGTGAAATGGTAAAGAATTGCTCTCTTTTTGGATGAAATGAATTTATTCCGGAAATTATGTTCCGGATGGTTATCTTCGACAACGTCAGCACAGACTGTTTTATCTCCCAGCATGCAGAACCAACCTGCCTCTGGTCATGCCGGTAGAGAGAGAGCAATCAGACTGCTGAACATGATCGCTTCGGAGATCGATGTCTTTCATATTCGTGAAAGTACGTTCAGAAGACAAATACTCTTGACTTTGGAGAGTATCTTGTATTCCTAATGTCGAACCATCTCTCATGCGTTCCTGGTATTATATATTTAATATATTTTACCTGTTCTCAATAGATGTCTTAAACTATAAAAAATGTTTATAATATCTTTGAGAAAATAAACTGATTTGATTTGAAAGAAAAACTAACATATGTAAAATCGATGGAGACCATTTTGTGGTGTTTTTTAAGGTATGAAAATAACAAATTTATCTATGCAGTTTTGCCTTAAAATGTAGAACAAAACTTTGGTGAAGTCATGTATTACTCAGAACAATTTTTTGGGCTTATTTAAAAATATGTATATCAAAGTCCTAAAAATTATGAACAGTAGTGTTGCAAAACTTTATTTATCTCTCTTGACAAATAAGTCATTGATGACTTATACCTCTTTAATAAAATCCTTAGAATTCTTGATAGCACACATGACTATCACTGGATTGTCACATTTATGATGATGATGATATATGTAATCATATGACTGTGATCAACTCGCTCTAACTCGTTTACCATAAGTATTTTTTTAATGCAATCTCAATCATCTTATAGTATCCATTTATGGTTTCCTTTTTAGACTCTCATTTAAAGATATATTGTCTCATCGTTGATGGTAATCATCTAGTATTAAAAAAATGTATACTCTAATGTATAACATCGATTCACTGTTAGCGAATGTTCTTTTTATCGTTGTTAGATGGATCAATTAAACATCGAATCAAATGGAAGGTTATTCGAACTGAATTCAAATCGAAAACAAAAGCGATACAATAGCAAACAGCAGATCGTCTGGAATGCAGATACGCAATGAGCTTCCATTCCAAGTATGTATGTATTATCTTTGGTTTTTAATTAACGAGGTCTTACATATGGCTGGGGAAGAAACAAGAGAGAATGTGCTAAACAAAACATCCCATTCCACACATCTTGTAGGGGGTCCGACCTAATCACGCTTCCTATTAAAGCTTTTGACTTTTACAGCAATCATTAATACATAGGGTAATCTATGTATCATCACTTGTTTAGCTTTAATCTCCATGCATTAGAAATTTAAATGAAATGTTCCCTTAATTAATTAAATGCGAAGGTTACCAAACAAATCGAATTCAAATTATTTCTAACGTATAAATCAATACGCAATAGTCAACATTTGATAATGCCTTAGAAGGGCAAACATGTCATTCCCATAAAATATAATAAAACTTCTAGAAAACTGACGCTTTGATTCGTATTAATTTTTAAAATACTTATGTTATAACGACTGAAAAGTTTGGCTTCACTTGGGCATTTGTACAATACCGATGAATGATTTTTTTCAAATACCTTAACTAATTTTAGATAAACTTAAGGCGTTAACTCTGTGGAATTCCATAATGACGAATTTTTATGAATTATAACACTGTTTTTTACACTTTTTATTGAAAAAAAACGGTGTTTTAATTCATAAAAATCGTACCTTAACTAAATTGATTACCGATGTATCAGAACTGGCGAGTTTATTAAACGCAACATTTATTTTCAGTAAAAGATTTCGAAAACACCTTGTAGTCTTTATTTCGAACAAGGAATGCGAAGTACAGTCCAATTCAATTCATTCTTCGATCGACACTTTGATCACACCGATGATTAGTGATTACCGCGCCGATTAACAGGATTTCTATATATAAACAGAAGGCGCGATGGTCTGCAGACGTGGCTCCTAACTGTTCGACATCACACAACAGCTTCCGACTACTTGCAGATTGACAGCTTTTCCTACAAGAGTCGCACGATTCATAGTATGGGATATCTGCATAAAATAAATACGCAAACTGAAGTCTCCTAGATATGTATTTAAAATATCTTATATTATTGAACCCGCTAGAGTCTTTAATACATTTATTTATCTCTTGGATTTTTTTCTTAAACAGTATTGTAAACCAATTTATTGTTTCTTCAATAATGATCTAAAACTCCATATTAAATAATTACTACAAATGAAAATGTCTGTATTAAATGCACATACATTGCAACAGGCAAAACATGTCATTCACATAAAATACAATTAAACTTATAGAAAACAGTCGCGAAAAGAGAAGGATGGAACGCCGCATCGGTTAAAGTGTGGCAGTCCACTCTTTTTGCCTACCCCTTCGGAGAAACGGCGTGATGGTTAGTTAGAAAACAGTCATTTTTATTCGTATTAATTACAGTATTAAAACCTTCACGCTTTTTGAAGAAAAACTCTATTTTTTTAAAAGTATTATATGTGATGAAGGTGACATTATTTAAAACAAATATGCTAATGGTGACGAAACCGGATTGCTCTTCCCACCGATATCACCAGAGGCAGGTTTGTTCTGGCGGCCGGTATGTAAAACAATCTATTCTGTCGCCGTCGGAGATATCTATCAGGGACAAAAAGCCAAACATCCTCCAGCTCGGACGAATTCCGGAAATATCGCTTGAGTAATCTATAGAAATGGGTTGACATCCCCATCTTTTCGAAGCTCCAGAGAGTTGGTCACGGCATTCTCAAAAGAAATGCCGTGGGATAGAGCCACGGATAGCTACCATATTCCCTCATGTAGAAATACCTCAGAATTTTTTTCTAAACCCTCATGTATCCCAAGATGCTTCAATGATTATATATTCCCGATTGTAAGTCCCAAAAATATTGAAATCGGCTGCAATTGCGGGAAACATCTATACATGAAAATTATTATCAAAAAAAAACTACACACGCGTATTTTTAAATTCTTTAGTATATAACATAATAAACTCGGGAACGTTAACGACCAGTTAACTATGTAAATCCGCCGCCTAATTTGCCTATAAGTTTATTGCTGGGCCTGTTTTACGACGCCAAATAGATCTTTAGTTACTGGTTATACCTATTTGACTGGAAAGTTAACCGCAAACCACAGTTTAAATCTAAATAGTTCTACTGTGTGAATCATTAAACAAAATGATACTAACAAATGACAAGCGGCTAAGTTTAAAGTAATTTACTTTTACAAGATAAGTAGGGCTTATAATGTTATATAAAATCTTTTTTTCTTGCATAATTCGGATTCCTATTTTTATATTTATGAAAATTTACTTATATAATGTAACTAAATATTTAAAAAAAAAAAAAACTTTTTTAAACCAAGAGTAGTTATATTAGGTCCTTACATATGAAATTGGCGTTTTGTATGGGAGGAACATAAAGTTGATTTTTTTTAAATATAATATATTTATTTAATCAAAGTTTGTACCATTGCTATCTATGCACTTTTGCCATCTCATAGGTAGTTCATCGATCCCTTTACTAAAAAAAACATTCGGACGGGAATCAATAAAATCTTTGAAGTCGGTTTGGACTGCCCCATCGGAGTTGAATTTTTTCCCTTGCAAGAAGTTATCCGAATTTCGAAAAAAAAAATAGTAATCTGTTGGGGCAAGGTCCGGAGAGTACGGTGGATGTCTTAGACATTCCAATTGAAGCTCTTCTAATTTGGTAGCCGTCTGTTGTGCTGTGTGTGGTCTAGCGTTATCATGAAGCAGCAGTGGCCTAGAGCGATTAACCAGCCTCGGTTGTTTAGCAGCTAGCTTTTCCATCATGGTTTGCAGTTGCTGACAATAGACATCTGCCGTAATCGTCTGGCCAGATTTAAGAAAGCTGTAGTGAACGACACCAGCACTAGTCCACCAAACGCTCACAAGTAACTTTTTTGGAGTCAATTTTCGCTTGGGGCATGGTTTGGCTGGTTCGGCAGGGTTCAGCCATTGCGATGAGCGCTTCCGATTATCATACAGGATCCACTTTTCATCACAGGTAATGATTCGATTCAAAATCCCTTCATTATTGTGCCGGTTGAGTAATGCAACGCAGCAGTCAACGCGCGTTTGTTGATTTGCTTCACTCAATTCGTGAGGTACCCACCTTTAAAGCTTTTTCACCTTCCCAATTTGCTTCAAGTGGATTAAAACAGTTTTATCACTAACACCGCAACCTGCAGCTAACTCGGACGTGGTTTGCGATGGATCCGCTTCCACAACAGCCTTCAATTATTCATTATCAACTTTGGTCTCCGGCCGTCCACGGGGCTTGTTCTGCAGGTCGAAATTTCCAGAACGAAAACGTTGGAACCAAAAACGCACTGTGTTTTCTTTTGCGGCACCGTCGCCATACACATCATTAATCCTTCGAGCCGTTTCTGCAGCACTGGTGCCACGGTGGAGCTCGTACTCGTTAATAACGCGATATTTTAAGTTTTCCATTTTGTAAACTGAGTGACGCAAAGAAATAAAACAATTGAGGAAAAAACAAATGAATTATAATTTTCGAAACACAAATACTTGAGTAAATAGCTGTATAAATTTGATTTTGGAATTCCTAACCAAAGAGATGACATTTGAGATCAAAGTTGCCAGTACGGCAAAACGCCAATTTCATATGTAAGGACCTAATATTAGTTAGTGCAATATGCATGGATTATATTCATGGAAATGAAAAGCTATACGGCTATTCACAATGGAGTTCTGGTCCCAACCCTAATGTATGGAAGCGAAGCATGGAACTGGTAGAAGAAAGATGAGAGCAGAATAAATGCGGTTGAGATGAGGTCCCTAAGACGTATGTGTGGTAAAACGATATACGACAGAACTTTAAATGCTTATATAAAAAAAGAGTGTAGAGCGGAAGAAGGTAATATGAACAAAATTATGAAAGGATCGCTGCGATGGTTCGGATATATGGAGCGCATGGATGGAGAAAGAATGGCTAAGAAAGTATACGTTAATGATGTAAATGGAGTACAGAGTCGAGGCAGACCGAGGAAAACATGACATGACCATTAATCAAATTTTAAATGTTCATCATGTTAGAAGTCGGAAGAATCGACGTGCGTGTATGACTCGTTGTATGAATGTGGAGGAATCTAGAGAGGTTTGCCAAGATAGAGTAGTGTGGCGATCCATTCTCTCTGCCTACCCCTGCGGGGAAACGACGTGATGGTTTGTTTGTTTGAAAAACTATACTGCATTATTCCATTCATGACGTACCTACTTTTAAGGGGAAAAACACGTTCGAATGAAGCGGACACACTTCCTTACAGACAATTTTTTTTTTTAAACTTAACTTGAAATTAATAGTTTCTTGAACAATGATGTAAAACTCCGTATTAAAAAAAATCTAATGAAAACGTCTGTATTTACTTTTATATAACCACTTTGGTTGTTTAAAACACCTAATGATGCCATCGGCTGGCGAAACAGATGTAGCGACACTCATTATTTATGACTTTATTAATAATATATTACTTTTTTTAATGTATACAAATACTTGTAGACAAATACTGGATTTTACCTATTACGGGTTTAATCATTAAGAATTAATTGTGACAACCAACAAGAACCCAACCAATGACAGGACATAAGTCCTGTAAACGCCTCGACCACCACATTCTGTTTCCAAATAATTTACCATCTTCGTTTCTATTGAGATACAATTAATTCTTAATAATATATGATCATAACAGTGTTAAATTTTTTAACAGTTAACAACGTTGAAGTATCAAAGTAAAAAGTCCAAAACAATGGACTTCTTCTTCTTCTTTCTGGCGCTATCCCAACTCATCGTCTGTATATGGTGGACTATTGGAGTCGGCTCTTCTCGATCTCAGGCTGTACCTCGTATTCCCAGTATCGCCTTCACTCAAGCCATTTTTCCGCAAGACGCTATTGCACTGAATCATCCACGTGTTCCTATGTCTTCCTCTGGATGGTTGACGAGGAAGAATCACAGACAGATCTCTATTTACTGTGTGGTCTGGTGGTTTCTGTTTTATATGCCCGTACCATCTCAGCTGACTATTTAAATAAAAAATTCTTCTTCTTCTTCAGCCTGTATTGACCGTCCACTCCTGGACGTAGGCCTCCTCTCGCATTTTCCATTCTCTTCTATTGTGAGAGATCCGCGTCCAGGCACTTCCCGCACTTCTCCGGACATCGTCGCGCCAACGCAACTGTGGGCGCCCAACTCTACGCTTTGCCGTCCTTGGC
This sequence comes from Lepidostoma basale, assembly GCA_022606425.2. Classification (NCBI taxonomy): domain Eukaryota; kingdom Metazoa; phylum Arthropoda; class Insecta; order Trichoptera; family Lepidostomatidae; genus Lepidostoma; species Lepidostoma basale. The sequence goes on along the minus strand of JAHDVF020000916.1, from coordinate 70,367 downwards.
CACCAGCACAGCAGTCGCCTTATCCACTTTTCATCTGGATCACGAGAGACATGTCCCGCCCATCGCCACTTGAGGGTTTCGGCCATCTTGATAACATCGGAAACCTTTGTCCTGACTCTTATGCCCTCATAATTTTAGAAAATAAAACACATGAATTCTCGTTCTGATTACTTTGTCATCTAGCTTAATTTCCTAAGATGATAAAATGTTCGGATCTGTAATTTAATAGAAAATATATTACAGATAAAACGTTAAGAAATCTATCTAAACCTTTTTTTTCAACACAAGTGTTACTACAGTAATTATAAAAATAATATGCACTTTTCTAAACATCATTTTCGTAATGTAATCACCTCAAGGGCCTTTAATGTAATGCCGAATCTTTGGGTACATACTTAAGAAAGCACATTGAATAGAATAGGCCACATCAAAGGACGCTGTTCCCCACAGGGTACATTTTTTAGCAAATCATCTGCCAGTAATCATTGAATTATCACAATTACTTGTTACTCTTAAAAAAAATCTACTCATACTTTTATAATATATGCAGTCTTAACAAATTTATATGCGTAATTCTAAGCAACACATGTTTTATGTAATAGCAGAGCAACTCGTAGAATACCGTTGTATAGCAGGTGACATTCGTAGAGTACATAAAACCTGTTACAGTTTACCCCGAGTTACCCACGCATTTTGCTGCTCACTTTGTATCATAATTCCATCGCTGTATTCTTTTGGTTGTATGTCCAGTTATTTTCTATGCTTACAGATGGATTATTTTCTACAGCACCCTTGCGATGTTAAATTCATAAAAACGGAGCTATAAAAATAAAAACTAACGAAAATTTTCCATTTTTATTTAGATAATCAAGGCTAACACTGTGGAATTTCAAAATGACGATTATTATTATGAATCAAAACACTGTTTTTTTTCTTTACTGTTAATTTTAACAACTGATGATGCTTGCATTGGTTAGCAAAACAGTTGTCGCGACAATTTCAAAAGAAATTAAACCAATTGTGATATTCTATAACAGTGTTTTGATTAAACAGTTAATTCTGTTTGTTTTTTAGTTTATTTTCCTCGACATGTTTCGAGGGTTTTACAGTTATATCGGTCGCCCGATGATGATGGAGTAAAGGATTCGAAACACGATCATAAAAATAAACTCATAAGTTGGAAAAAACAGTGTTTTAATTTATAAAAAAAATCAATATTTTTTCACTGAAGAATGTCTTTTTTATTTTAAAATATTGGTCGATACTCCTACATTTAAATTTAAATATTATAAAATACAATCTGTTGGAAACATAAAAAAATAATATTGTAAAAGACTGTCATGCTATTTCTCCGTAGTGCAAACTGCTGAACATGATTGCGGAGATCGATGTCTTTCATATTCGTGAAAGTACGTTCAGAAGACAAATACTCTTGACTTTGGAGAGCTTTTCTTCTATTCCTAATGTCGAACCATCTCGCATGCGTTCTTGGTATTATATTATATATTTATTATATTTTACCTGTTCCCAATAGATGTCTTAAACTATAATAAATGTTTGTTATATCTTTAGAGAAAACAAACTGATTTTATTTGATTTTTGATTTGATTTGAAAAGCAAATGGGCTGCCATTTAAATAACGAGTCATAAACGAACGTCGATTTTTCCGACTTCTTACAGACCGACCTCTTAATTTTTTTAGATAAACTTAGTTTATATCGTTCTCCCGATGATGAAAGTGTAAACATTTTAAACATGTCGAGAAAAATAAACCCAAATGTGGAAAAAACAGTGTTTTAATTCATAAAAATATCGTCTTTAATTTATAATAATTTGGTCATGCAATGTGTTCCTCGACTCATTACTTTAATAACATCAATAAAATACGTTATCTTAACCATTATTCCTTTATCCTAACCGCGCTGATCCTTTCATAATTGTGTTCAAAATACTTTACTTGAAATTCTGTAGTAAATTATTTTACCACCCAATCAAGTAAGGAAAATCTAATACAATCTCTGCCAGTTCCACGCTTCGCTTCCGTCTGCAAGGGTTGGGACGAGAGCTTTAATTTGACTTTTTTGTGAAAACATTGCAGAAATTCACTAATAGTACAATTAAATTTATGGTACAATATATAAATTGGATATCTAAATTGTCAAAACCGGATCCTTAATTTATGTATTAATGTTTCCATAATATTTCTTAGATTCGTTATTTGTTATTATTTCCTGTTATTTATGTTAATAACAATAGAAGCTAATTTTATGTGTTCGCATAAAATATTTACAAAATAAATAATTCACAGCATGCTGTTTCGTAGATAATATTTTAAACATTATCAACGGTTCGATTAATAAATTTAGTCTTTTTGCAATACTTTAAACCACATGTTCCCAAAGTGGGTGATATGGCGCCCTCTTGTGTGCAATTCAGGGAACAACGAAATAAACAAAAATAGAAAACTTTGAATTTACATCTGCGGTAAACGTTTTTAGAACGGGAATTCTAGTCATGAGATTCTATTTACATATAATATATAAAATAACAAAGCAAAACGGAAGCTGTCATCAGGTAATAACATGAATGTGTTAACAGACATGTAGTCGCAATAAAATATGCGTGTAATTACTGTACGTAGATATATTATTTAATTATATTATAAAACCATTAATCCGTGTTTGAAATATATTCTGCATGACATATTTTATAAAATATTTAAAATTGATCGTTTTTCATAAAATAACAATATTAAAGGAAGGAATATATAAAGGATCACTGCGTTGATTTGGACATATGGAACGCATGGTTGAAGGAAGAATGATTGAGCAAATATACGTTAACGGTGTTAATGGAGTACGGAGTCATGGGAGACCGAGAAAAACTTGGCATGACCAGATTAATCGAATTTAAAATTTTGGCCATGTTAGAAGTAAGATCTCTTAGACGAATGTGTAGATACTCTGTGTATGATAGAGAGTCGAATGAAAATATAAGAAGTGAATGCGTTGCGAATGATGGTGTTATGAACAAAATAATGAAAGGATCATTAAGATGGTTTGGACATATCGAAAGAATGACTGAAGAAAGAATGGTAATAAAATTATATGTTTACGATGTAAATAGAACCAGAAATAGAGGAAGACCGAGGAAAACGTGGCACGATCAAAGAAATCAAATATTGAATGTCTACCATGTGAGGAGTCAGAGAAATCGACGCGCGTGCATGACACGATGTATGGATGTTGAGGAATCGAGAGAAATATGTCAGGAAAGAAAAGTATGGCAGTCCATTTCATTTTGCCTACCCCTTCGGGGAGACGTCATGATGGTTAGTAAGAAGTTAGAAGAATCGAAGTGCGTATATACGCTGTATGAATATGGAGGAATCTAGAGAGATGTGACGGTAGTGTGGCGGTCCATTCTCTCTGCCCACCCAATCGGAGAAACGACGTGATGTTGTTGTTGTATAAAATAACGTATAATTTTTATTGCATATTATTATTTGTTCATTTTAAGCGTGATTTTTTTAGGTATGTCTATTTTTCTAGAAAATAGGGCGACAACCTTACAAAGTTTGGAAACCCTTGCTTTCATTGATATTTTTATGCATTATTTTCAACCAATTAATTTATTGGTTTGTACGACGAAAATTTTTTGAGATGGAAACTTCTTCGCAATCGCAATTTACCCTGGACCACAACTCTCGTAAACTTTAATGAATACGTTACAAGTTTTACACAACATAAAATATATTTAGGCAATTAATTTCATTTTGTAATGGACAATTTATTCTCTTAATTAACATTTTAACAAATCAGAGACCCAAATACCTGACTCATGATGAAAAATATATTTCTAAATGGTATTTTAGCGATACTGGCGTTTGCAATAGCATTGAGATTACCAATTCAAATTGTCCAATAATGATACATACTCGTACATGTACAATTACATAAAAGTTAATTACATATTGTGTCATAAAATTGAAATGATTCCAAACAAAATGATTGCAGTTATTTTATACATTGATATTTCGAGATGTTTACCATCTATCAACGGTGCTGAGTAGCTAGTACACATTGCTTCTTGCATTAATATAATATCTCTGTAGATATACAAAAAATGTATTAAACTTTTCGTTATTCCTCCATTGGACATTTACGTATCAATTGTCCTTTTTGGAAATAGTATTTTACAATCGAAAATTTCAGATAAAATACTAATACAAAAAAAAACTATCCAAAAAAGCTAGAATCGCAGTGCACAATGGTGTTCTTCTACCCTTATGTATGGAAGCGAAGCATGGAACTGGCAAAAGAAGGATGAAAGTAGAATAAATGCAGTAGAAATGAGAATAGAGTGTCGAATGAAAATATAAGATGTGAATGTGGTGCGAATGATGGTGTCATGAACAAAATAATGAAAGGATCATTAAGATGGTTTGGACATATGGAAAGAATGAATAAAAAAATAATGGTAAAAAATTATATGTTAATGATGTAAATGTATCCAGAAATAGAGGAAGACCGAGGAAAACGTGGCACGATCAAATAAATCAAATATTGAATGTCGGCCATGTGAGGAGTCAGAGAAATCGACGCGCGTGCATGACACTATGTATGAATGTTAAGGAAGCGAGAGAAATATGTCAAGAAAGAAAAGTGTGGCAGTCCATTATTTCTGCCTACCCCTTCGGGGAGACGGCGTGATGGTTAGTTAGTTAGTTAGTTTACTAATACAATTAAACGATCCTACTTTATTTTTTTTTAATAAAGTTATAAAAGATTACAGGAACGTTTTACAACTTCTAAAACCATATTTTATAAACAATTAATTAATAATATAAGAATCGCATGTGAGAAAAACAACAAAAGCATTAAATATCGGTACTTAGAACATATTGAAAGCATTTTCGACGAAAGATCGCAAGAGAACCGGCATCTCTTACCTTATTTGAGAATTCGTTATATAATTTAAATCCTCTATAAAATAAACACGGAGCCTGGCGAAACCGGTCGCAGTCGAAATAAAGAAAAAAGTGGAAATTGTTAAAGCAAAACGTTTTATTGAAATACATAAATAAGAAAACCGATGTTTTTTTTATCCTGATTGATAATTATTCTGAGATCCTTATTAAGCGATCAGAAATATATTTTATTAGGGCGAAATAAATCAAATACGATGTGTAAGATAATCAACCAGAATATTAAGGTAATCATCAAAATGGCGGAAATACTCGCCAAAATGGCGGAGTTCTTGAAAATTTCTATGATAGAATAAAAATAGCTCTCTTTATAGTTTTTCTTAATTCAAGCCTCATTTCATATCGTAGACGAAGGTGTTATGAAGCGTCTACAAGATTCACAAATTACACGTGTATTTTATTTTACTTAATAATTTAATTATAATTATTACATCAAAAGGAAATTATATTTAAGATAGTAATGAGAACATTTAGCAACCGGTTGTCTGGATTAATGCAGGTCATGTAGGTTTTGCTCAGCATGCAAAATTGAATTTGTTTTTAATTAATAATACCAAAGACGTATGTTTGGAGTAGATTAAATCTGGATAGTCAAATTAATATCCAGTGAGCATTATCCCATTATAGATCCTCGCGAACATGCTTCATATGACTTAACTCATTTCTAGGACAATGCTATATGTTAACACTGGTAATTCAATTAGGAAAATATAATGTTAAATGTAAATTCGTTTGTGAAAAGTTAATTTGTGTTTGATCACATTTGAAGAGCAACGAAATTAATTTATTTCATTCTTTATATAATATTTATAATATATACCAATCAATCAACAGTCCCGGCCTCCTCCAGAATTCTTTGCATCTCTCCCCGGTCCATCACTCGCATTCTCCAGTTTGTAACACCAATAACCCTGAGGTCCCCCCACACCATCTATCCTCCTCAGTTTTGGTCTTCCCACACTTCGTTTTCCATCTGATCGTGCATTAAGATTCTTTCGTGAAATTCGGTCTTCTTCCATTCGCTGAAGATTTCCTAATCATCTAAGACAATGTATTTTTATGAACTTATAATACGTACTTTTTCTTCTTCTTCTTCTTTGTTAGCCTTCTTCCCTCCAATGCTGGACAGGCCTCTTCCAATTTCTTCCACTCGTCTCTATCCTGCCCCCCTTGTATCCAAAGATTTTCCAACCCTTTTGACAATATCATCGGTCCATCTCATCGGTGGCCTTCCGACACTTTGCCTATTTTCCCATGGTCTCCAACTGAGTATCCTGGATGCCCATCCGTTGCCACCCTGTCTAGCCAAGTGTCCAGCCCATTGTCATTTCAATATTGCCACTTGGTCCATGACGTCAGCAACCCTGGTGTGGCGTCTGATTTCTTCATTCCTTATACGGTCACGCAAGCTCACACCAAGTATCTGTCTTTCCATGAACCTCTGTGTACACTTGAGCCTGTGGACACTTTTTGCTGTAAGAGTTGTCGTCTCTAGTCCGTATGTCATCAGGGGCAGTATACATATGTACATAATTTATTTTAAAAACAAAAGCTGGCGATATAATTCACCTAAAAGTAGGATTAGGTTAAACATTAAAAGAAAGTTTTACTCTAAGAAATGTGTCAAAGCTTCTTCTTCTCCTTCTCAATCTAAAGAATGGTCTGCAGCAAGGCGACGCGTCTCCTCTTCCACTCCGCTAGGTCCTCGGCAACTCTCTTCAACTCCGCATAAGAGGTGCAGTCCATATCTCGGCAAATCTGGTCTAGGTACTCCTAGCGAGGTCGTTCTCTGCCAATCGATCCCTCGACCATTCCCTCCAATACATCATGCAGAAAACATTCGTGTCGCAACACATGACCAATCCATCTCGTGTGCCTCTCCGCTATGGTGTTTAACATGTGCCTATTCTCTTCAACTCTGCTGAGAACCTCCTCATTTGTAACGTGGTCTCTCTATAAAACATGGGCAATTCGTCGAATTGAAACATGGGCAATTTGTCAAAGCTACAAAGGGGATAAAAGATGATCAGAGACCCCGGGCTTCAAAAAGAAAACCTAACAGACAGCATAATAACAATGAAATCATTAATTTTTTCGTAAGCTACGATGTAAAATTCCATATTTAATATTTAATATTGGTGAATATGTCCGTTTTCTAAAATATTTATTAAATTATTGATTGGTTTGCAGCAAAGTGTAATATTTTTGCTGGTACTGCCACTTGAGCTTCTTAATGTGCTAATTTCTCGTTGTTTTCCACATTTATATGCAGTACAATAGGTTATTTGAAACCAGTAACTGTATACATTTTTTTAGGTACCGATTATCATAACATGTGATAGGTCTATCGCCATTGTCGCATGTCTTTAACATTAGAAACTAATAGCAACATATCTTGAAGATTTTAGATCAATATACGTAAAATAAATGTAAACGCTTCAATGACTGGAGAAACATATCACGATAATGGAGTATGACAGTATTTCTTCTGCGACTTGTCGTCCTTCTAATTGGAATTATAGTTAATTAAATAATGAACTTATTACGTTCCTGTTACATGCCAAGTGGTCGCCTCATCTCATTTGTAGTACGTGTCACATCTTGTTGATGTATGACCGGGTAAGGGATGGCGGAATTATTTTTAATTAAATTAAAATATTTTATTTTATATAGGGTAAACAAAAAATATTAACTGTTCAATTAGCTTTGATTTCAAGTTATTTTCTTTCTTAGCTAGTAAATCATTGAAGCATTATTTTGAGTGACTCGTAGCGTTGATGAGAACATCTATGTTTTAGAAATTTGAGTATGTGTCATGGAAGTGATATATTACGTTGTGCTTAGTCATATGATAATGACGATTTTTTTGTGAACTAAAACACTGTTTTTTTTATTTTTCTCGACATGTTTCGAAGGCTTTCACCTTGGAGAACGATATAAACTGAGTTTATGGTATGTCGTTCTTCCAAACATGTTGAGAACATGTCGAGAAAAATAAAATGAAAAAAAAAAACAGTATTTTAATTCATGAAATTTAATTGTATCTCAATAGAGACGAAGATGCAAACTGGAAACTGAATATGGATGATCAAGGTGTTTACATGACTTATGACCTGTCATTGGTTGGGTTAAGCGCACGCTTTATGTAATTACAACATTTCCCATTCCACCTTTGTTTATGATCGTGCATGACAAATTTTTGGAAGTTGTATATATGCTCCAAATCTATCTGACATGTGAAGATAAGTATAGATTTGGAGCATATATACAACTTCCAAAAAATTGTCATGCATGATCATAAACAAAGGTGGAATGGAAAATGTTGTAATTACATAAAGCGTGCGCTTAACCCAACCAATGACAGGTCATAAGTCCTGTAAACACCTTGATCATTCATATTCAGTTTCCAGTTTGCATCTTCGTCCCTATTGAGATACAATTAAATTTCATGAATTAATCACCCACCATGGGTGAAAATCCAGGATTTGTGTACAAGTATAAGTATACATTCACAAAAAATATTAGTATTTTAATTCATAAAAAAATCGTCCTTATGGAATTCCACAGTGTTAACGGCTTTAGTTTATCTAACATTTGATAATGTTTTAACAAAGTGAAATGTCATTTCTATAACAATGAAAATAAAATTAAAAACGGTTTTTATTTAAAGTATTCTTAGTTAAAATCCACTAAAGTTTGTGTCTTCGACCGGTTTCGGTAGCACGCTGCCTTCTTCTGGTTCTCGTCTTCCAATATTTGTATACTTCCAATATTTGTATATTCAATTATGTTTTTTACTATTATGATTACTCCATGTAGATGGTTTTACCTTAATGCCACTATTATTCAACTAAGTGAACATTAAACATATTAAAAAAATTAAACTTTCTTAATTTTCTTCTATATTCGTCATATTATACATTTCAACGCCAATATCTTTTTTTAAATGAATGATCTTTTTTTATGAGATGGTTAGCAAAATCCGAAAAATTATTATTAGAGAGACACCTTATGTGCTCTTTTATTCTTAATTTAAAATAACGCCTTATTTTACCTATATAAAATAATGACCAATCATTACATTTCAGTTTATAAATCTCCGATTGACAAAATTGATCTTCCTTGCTAAAACTTAGACGTAATTAAAACATTGCTAATTATTATCATAATAAAGTGATTACGAAAAATGTTCGAATGTCCGGATAACTCATATAAAGTTGTTTTCTTATTTTTAAACATGGACCGATCAAATGTTTGCATTTTTAAGATAGTGGAGCGTATAATCAATTAAGCGTGTTTAATTAGCTATTACACAGTTGACAGACTAGTTAATGAATCAATTACAAAACTCGGCCGTTCAAAGATTAGAACGCTTATAATATTATCTTAATGACAAACAAGAGAAAAAATAGTTGGTGATGATCCAGATAACACTTGTATGGTAACACGTATTTTATATACATTTTTATACGTTCTTCATTGTGGCATTCAACATTTGTCATTTTGGATATCAGTTCATTATCGCGACGTGACCGTTAATACAAATTTTATTAACATGTCTTATTAATATATCCGTTTTAATTTATTCAAACATTAATTGACAACCTTCGTGGCCGAGTGGTGAATGATATGATTGCCACAACAAAGGTTCGATTTGCGGCGTTGGCAGTGTGATTGTCAAACTGTCTTTGGTGTTTTGTTGTCATGTCACAAGAATCAACATGCTCGCTATATCCTTTACAGAGAGTTGGCTCGTGCTGTAATCATTTAAAGAGCAATTTAACAAAATATTATAACAATAATTACAATAAAAAAGATAAACATTAATTAAATAAAACGATGTTTTTTTGACTACTTCCACTTTTGTCTTTATTTTGACAGCGACCGGTTTCGCCAGGCTCGCTGGCATCAACAGATCAGTCTGTCGATGCCAGCGAGCCTGGCGTGTGAAATTAATCAAAAAACATCGTTTTATTTAATTATTATTTAAAATGAACTTCCATCAAGAGATTTCAGTAAAATCGACATGTGATTGTAGCTAATATTTTACGTGAATTCTACACCAAGCCAGAAACAATGACAGTGTGACAATTATACTGCCATCGCCGGGAATTGAATTTGGCATGACAGTTGCAGCTCTTGATTTATTAAACAGTTATATTCTAACAAATACATACATACAACAATATTAATGTTAAAAAAATATGTAAATAACTCAATCATTTTTATTTACATATACAACATATTTTTCTAACATAAATGAATTATTACTTTTAAAGATATGATACAAATGAAAACAAAGTATTTTTTGTAAAACTTTTATTACATTTTATGCGAATGACAGGTTTTGCTTTGTTAAGGCATTATCTAATGTCCATGTAATTAATAATGCCTTTGCAAGGCGAAAGAACATTAATAATATTTGCGTATAGGACTCATTTAATAAAAGGCTTTGGCGAACTTTTTTTGCAATCTAATCAGTAGAAAGAAAAGCTTTCTTGAAACTGTTATTTAAATTATGTTTCGGCGGCATATGCATTCAAAGCGGTGTAACGACGCTATTTATAGATGTGGAGTTAATTAAAAAATAATGTTTTATGCAAGTTATAATTCATAATAAAATATTGATAATTAAAACCAGTTTTAGCCCCTGAAGGTATTAATTAGATTTTTTTATACAATATATAAAATATATATCCAAAAAAGCTAAGATAGCAGTGCATAATGGTGTTCTTGTGGTGACCCTTATGTATGTAAGTGAAGCATGGAACTGGCAAAAGAAGAATGAAAGTAAAATAAATGCAGTAGAAATGAGATCTCTTAGACGAATGTGTAATAAATCTGTATATTATAGAGTGTCAAATGCAAGTATAAGAAGCGAATGTTACGAACAAAATGATGAAAGGGTCGTTAAGATGGTTTGGACATGTGGAAAGAATGAGTGAAAACAGAATGGTGAAGAAGGTATATGTAAACGACATAAACGGAGCTAGAAATAGAGGAAGGCAGAGGAAAACGTAGCACGATCATATCATTCAAATAATAAATGTCGGTCACGTGAGGAGTCGGAGAAATCGACGTGCGTGCATGACAAGATGTATGAATGTAGAGGAAGCCAGAGAAGTATGTCAGGACAGAACAGTATGGCGATCCATTATTTCTGCCTACCCCTCCGGGAGGCGGCGGGATAGTTAGTTTAGTTTAGTTTTTTTACAATAATGCCTTTTACATTATTTTATTTTATATCATTGTTTTTAATTTTTTTTGTGTTAGATTTATTTTGTGGATGTTTTACGATCCAAGGGAGCGTGGGAGATGCCTATTGGTGGCGATGAGGTTCGCAACCCATCACACAGCGTCTCCCGCGGGGCGAAAAGATAAGGATGGAATGCCACATCAGTTAAAGTGTGGCAGTCCATTCTTTTAGCCTACCCTTTCGTGGAGACGTCGTGATGATTAGTTAGTTAGTTAGTTAGTTTTTATATAACATAATGCCGGGGTTAAAAAAACACAAAATAAAAATACATCAAACTTTTTTTCTTTAATTCAAAACTGGATATAAAAATCTTCAGAGACAAATCATAGTCCTCATAGTTTGCCGCCATTCGTAAATAACGATTTTGTTATGTGGCTATTACAAGTGTACCGGTTTAATATTTGATAAAACTTCCAGAGATTTATGATGAGTCCACTGCTGTAGTGTTAATTGATTTAATATTTACGTATAAATAACCAATTTAAATTCAGGCAGAAACAGAAAATTAATTAAAGTTTAAAAATTTATTACATCTGGAACCCGTCCCCATTCATTGTAAATTGTTTTGTTATGTAATGACAGGTAAAGATATTTTTACTAACTGTTGTTTGAGTAATTAAATAAATAAGCTGCAATTTTTTTTTATATTCGCCTCTTAGCAGGAAATTGAACCTTCCATGCTAGTTAGAACCCTCTGGGGTCTAAAATACGCAGCAGATGTACCAAGCGGTTGATATATTATTTCGTATATTTATATAAGACCCATTTATTGGAAAAAACTCTACAATGAACAATCTATCGATGTAAACAAGTCAAGACGACTAAATTTCATAGAACTTCAAGTACCTATTTATTTAAATTTTTAATTGTATCTCAATAGAGACGAAGAAACAAACTGGAAACTGAATATGGATGATCAAGGTGTTTACAGGACTTATGACCTGTCATTGGTTGGGTTAAGCGCACGCTTTATGTAATTACAACATTCCCCATTCCACCATTGTTATTATGATCATGTATGATACATTTTTGGAAGTTGTATATATACTCCAAATCCATACATATCTTCACGTGGCAGTTCCAGTTAGCCATCTATGTAGATTTGATTGTACTAATTATTTTTTTAAGATTAATCTATACAATCCATCCACTAACGCCATCTATGAAGAATGATTGTTTTAGCATTTAGCAAACTACTTTATTAACATTATTGTTTCTTGTACAATGATCTAAAACTCCATATTAAACAATCAATACGAATGACAAAATCAGTTTTCTAGAAGTTTTATAATATTTTATGGGAATGACATGTGTCCCCCTTCTAAGACATTATCAAATGTTTGTTTTAATTCTATCTCAAGAATTAATTGTATCTCAATAGAGATGAAAATGTAAATTATTTGGAAACAGAATATGGTGGTCGAAGTGTTTACAGGACTTATGACATGTCATTGATTGGGTTAAGCGATCGGTTTATGTAATACAACATTTCCCATTCCGCCCTTCTTACGAACACCACGTCTGACAATTATTTTTTAAAGTTGTATATATGTTGTTTTGATGTTTGTTTTGATAACAAATTTGATAATGCCTTAGAATGGCGAAACATGTCATTCCCATAAAATATAATAAAACTTTTAGAAAACTGACGTTTTCATTAGTTAATTTATTTAAATTTGTTTTGTAATTCCAACCTAACGATGGGTTCTAGCTTGTGAAACTGATCAGAACGACATGAAAGATAAATATACTAAAATTATTACATTGTCACGTGGTGGTTTGGACATATCGAACGAATGGATGAGCGAAGAATGGTTAAAAAGATATATACAAGTAATATTAATAGAAAAATAAGTCGAGGAAGTCCAACAATCGACGAGCGTGCATGTCACGATGTGTGAATGTGGAAGAGGCGCGAGAATTATGTCAGGATAGAACAATGTGGCGATGCATCCTCTCTGCCTACCCCTCCGGGGAAACGGCGTGATGGTTAGTTAGTTAGTTAGTTAAGACCGATAGTCATGTAGGGCTGTGAAACATGGTCCCTTACCCAGAGAGAAAATTCTGAGAAAAAATTTTGGACCCACGCCGAATAATGGGACATACGGAATCAAAAGAAATCTTAAGCTGGTAATACTGATTTACCAGGAAACAGTGGTGATATTCTGAAAGTCTCAACGTATACAGTGAGCTGGCATTGTAGAAAATGGCAGAGGGCTGATCCCGGAAGACTATATCAATGAGTGTCGCCTTTAAAAGAGACTGCGTGGAAGAGGACTGAGAGAAACCTGATAGAGATGACCAGGGACAGAACCCAGTGAGGGACTGTTGTAGAAAAGGCCAAATCCCATACCGGGATGTAGATCTGAGAAAAAAAAATAAGTGCTTTGAGTAATTATGCAGATCACGATGAACGTTCTCAGCTTCCGCAGACTCGCTAAGGACACACTATATCTGTAGTCCAAATATCAAAATATTTAAATCATTCTCATTTGCTCGTTCCCGACAGGAAATATTAAGGACTGAGGAAATACGCGTTGTTCCTTTTGTAACTACAATCCCGTCTCCCATGTTATTAAACAACGCATCACAGATGAAAACATTTCTCTCATTTAACTAACTAACTAACTAACTAACCATCACGCCGTCTCCCCGAAGGGGTAGGCAGAAAGAATGGACTATGACGTTAACATATATTTTTTGACTGCCACACTTTTCTTTCCTGACATATTTCTCTCGCTTCCTCAACATTCATACATCGTGTCATGCACGTGCGTCGATTTCTCTGACTCCTCCGTGGCCGACATTCAATATTTGATTTATTTGATCGTGCCACGTTTTCCTCAGTCTTCCTCTATTTCTGGTTCCATTTACATCATTAACATATAATTTTTTTACCATTCTTTCTTCATTCATTCATTCCATATGTCCAAACCATCTTAATGATCCTTTCATTATTTTGTTCATGACACCATCATTCGCACCGCATTCACTCCTTATATTTTCATTCGACACTCTATCATACATAGAGTATCTACACATTCATCTAAGAGATCTCATTTCTACTGCATTTATTCTACTTTTATCCTTCTTTTGCCAGTTCCATACTTCGCTTCCATACATAAGGGTCGGTAAAAGAACACCATTGTGCACTGCCATTCTAGCTTTTTTGGATAGGTTCTCTCATTTATTCTCATTAAAAACATAATTTTAGGTACTTAGGTTATTTAATAATGATGTAAGACTCCATATTAAATTATTAATACGAATGAAAACGTATATTTTATGAGAATGACATGTTACATTTATATTTTTCTTTTTTATATACTAGTATATTATATATATACAACACTAACTTTAAAAAAATTAAAATTAAAACATATCAGACATCTTTCGGACAACCGATCCTTCCTCAGTAATATTACAAAGATACATATTTAAAATTGTTAACAAATATGATCAGTTATTCGCAGATGTTATAAAGATTTATTTTAGAACATTTATTTTGAAACATCTGGAACACAAAGTATGGCGATTGATTGTCACACTATCTTTGGTCTAGTGTAGAATTCACGTGACAATAAAATGGCCAAAGATTAACTACATATCACATTTCACGAGAATCAATATGATAGCTTATACCCTTTACATATATTTGGCTCGCGCTGTAATGATGTGAAGAGCAATTCAATAAAATAATGAAAATCATAACTAACTAACTAACTAACTAACAAACCATCACGCCCAAACAACAAACCATTTCCCCGAAGGTGTAAGCAAAAGTAGTTCCTCAACATTCATACATCGTGTCATACACGCGCGTCGATTTCTCTGACTCCTCCGTGGCCGACATTTAATATTTGATTTATTTGATCGTGCCACGTTTTCCTCGATCTTCCTCTATTTCTAGTTCCATTTACATCGTTAACATATGATTTTTTTTTACCATTCTTTCTTCGTTCATTCTTTCTATATGTCCAAACCATCTTAATGATTATTTCATTATTTTGTTCGTAACACCATAATAACAATATTGAACGCTAAGGCATTAACACTGCGGAATTTCATAGTGATACACTTTGGGAATTAAAAATGACTTTGTTTAATCCACAAATTAATTTTTAAAAAATTTAAAAACACGAGATGTTTCGGAGGATACCTCCATCTTCAGGTGTAAAAATATGGTATATATTATATTATTTTATATTTTTACACCTGAAGATGGAGGTATCCTCCGAAACGTGTCGTGTTTTAAAATATTTTTATAATAATAAGTGGATTAAACAAAGTTATTTTCAATTTCCTAAGTACATAATAATAATAATAATAATATTTATAGTAATAGTAATAATCATCTTCTTCTTCGATGGCCCTACAGCCCATATCGAGCCATAGCCTCCAGTATTCTTCGCCTCCAACTCCTCCTGTCCTCCGCTTCGACCCTCCACTCTGACACTCGTAACAATCTTGCCCCATCTCTCCCAACCTCATCCTCCCATCGCAGCCTTGGTCATCCAATTGGTCTTCTACCACCTGGGTGCCACTCCAGCAATCTTTTTGGCGTTCGCGATTACGGCATCCTCTGCACGTGACCTGCCCATCTCAGTCTATTCAGTCTGACCTGTGTGGAGAGACTGGGAGCTTTGTAAATATGATAATAATAATAACAGTAATAATAATAATAATAATAATAATAATAACAATAATAATAATAATAATAATATTAGTAACAATAATAATAATAATAATAATATAATACTGTTTTATGGATTGATATGAAGCGAAAAAATTTTGAAATTGCTTTTTTGTTTTCTTCACTTTGCCGTTTGTTAGACACGACTGAAACTCAGAATCCGTTGACCTAGGTCCAAATGAAGATTGATGGCCTCAGTAGATGTATCTTTAAGGAAACTTGTTGCTGCGCCGAGACTCAACAGAGACAAGAGCAAGAGATTCTTGCAACATTACATCAACAAGATACGGATTCTTCGGAATACACGCATCACGCCTCACTATTTATAGCGACTGATTTTATAGACATTTTTATATCATTGCGGTTTAACGTACCAATACATACATTATTTCTACATACCCAACGTTATAAGAACTAACTAACTATCTAACCATCACGCCGTTTCTCTGGAGGGGTAGGCAGAGAGGATGAATCGCCACATTGTTCTATCCTGACATAATTCTCGCGCCTCTTCTACATTCACATATCGTGACATGTACGCTCGTCGATTGTTCCTACTTCGAACATGACCGCCTTTCAGTAATTGATTAATTTGGTCATGCCATGTCTTCCTTGGTCTTCCTCGACTTCTTTTCCCATTCACACTACTTGCATATATATTTTAGCCATTCTTACCTCATCTATCGTTCCATATGTCCAAACCATCTAAGTGACCCTTTCTTAATTTTATTAATCACGCATTCATCCGCCTTATCATTTGATATTCTAGCATACATTGATTTTTTGCACATTCTTCTCAGTGACCTCATTTCTACGGCTATAAGAATTATTTTTATATAACTTTATAAACTAACGAACTAACCAGCACACCGTCTCCCCGAAGGGGTCGATAATGTGAGGATTTTTCCGGATCCTCACATTACCGACATTCAATATTTGATTTATTTGATCGTGCCTTCCTTTCATTTCTTCTGTCTTCCTCTATTTCTAGTTTCATTTACTTCATCAACATATGCTTATTTTACCATTCTTTCTTCATTCATTATTTCCATGTGTCCAAACCATCTTTATGACCCTTTCATTGTTTTTTTCATAATACTATCATTCGCACCACATTAATTCATTATATTTTATTTCTTATATTATACAACTTAATAAGACATAAATACACGAAATCGAAACAACGGAGAAAAAATACAATTAGGAGGTGATCATTATGAAGATGCCAAGTATCAAAAAATCTAAAATTAGCTTTTGATCCCAATTGGTGTTAATCAAAATGGGCAATAACTGTTCAAAGATGCAAAGTGATTGAATTATACAGTGTAGTATAAACTTCACTACAAGAATGCCACCCGTGCTACATGACACATTTTATCCATTAGTTTATATTATTACCCATAAGTAATGCCGTTTTTAATAAATTAAAAAATGTCTCCTTCGGTTTGTTGAGCATTTGATAATGCCTTAGGAAGATAAAACATGTCATTCCGATAAAACGTAATAAAACTTCTAGAAAACCGACATTTCATTAGTGTTTATAATTCTTGAACAACGATGTGCTCTTAAAACTTCAAATTTAATAATGAATAAGAATGAAAACGTTTGTTTTTAGAAGATGACATGTTTCGCCTTTCTATGTCATTATCAAATGCCTTAGTTAAATTATAACAAAACTTCTAAATGCACAAACGTTTTTATTCATATTAATATTTATTTGCAGAAGTTATTTATCCACGACCGATTTAGGACAGAAACAGTTTTTACCTACTTGAAGCTTTATAGCTTTATATAGTCATTGCGCCTACTTGTTATATGCTAATTTTGAGGCAAGCTGCTTTAAATGACTTTGTCGGGACCAGCACAAAGCAACATTCTCAAAGGAAATCTTGTCCCAACTGAAATGCGTGCAATGCCCAATAACACGTTTTAGAAGTGTCTTTGCACTTAGGATAACATTCGCGCATGCTGGTCTGCATATTGCGGGATATGTGTATATTTAATCTACATATTTTAATATTCCGCAAACGCTTCTTTAATAATATACTGACTTGTTTATGTATCGTGAAATTTAACTCTAATAATTTTCCGCGACAAGACTTTAATTTAACCTTCTAAACCCGTCGTGGTAAAAAAACTCAGATGCTTTGTTAATAAAAACTCTGTACTATATTTATATAAGTATTTCCAAGGATTTCTGAAACGAAACGGTTTGGAATTTATGTGTTCGATTCCCGGCGATGGCAGTATGATTGTCACACTGTCTTTGGACTGGTGTAGAATTCACGTGACAATTAAAATAGCGTAGATTAGCTATCTATCACATATATAATAATTAGAATCAATATAATAGCTGGAAAAATTAATTGTATACAGTAATTGGATTCAAACGACATGTTGTATACGAAAAATAAGAATGGTTTAAATGTTGTATACATGCAGTGTGAGTGCAAAGAGAAGCCGTGGAAGACCAAGGAAAGCATGGCATGACTAAATTAATCAAAGACTAAAAAGGGGCCACATTCGAAGTCGGGAAAACCGACGAGCGTACATGTTGCGATGTATCTCAATAGGTATGTCAGGACAGATCTGTATGGCGGTCTATCCTCTCTGCCTACCTACCTCTGGCGTAATTGTTAATTTTATAATTAACACAGAGTGAGGGCGAATATGGGTAATTTTTTTAAATATTTTTTGTATTTGATGGTTGAGGCATTAGTTTTGTAAAACTCCATTATTAATTTATAATAGTAAACATGATTGTTTAGTGGTTTTACTTGGATTTAATTTATATAAATTATATAAATTGGGACACATTTTTTTTCGCCTTGCGAGGGCATTCTCAAACTGCTCTTGTTTGTGAATACCCTAGCAAGGCGAAACAAATTTGTCACAATTTATATCAATTTAATCCAAGTAAACCACTAAACAATCGTGCTTACAATTAAAAAAAAAAATCTGTAATTCAATTCAGTGTCATCCATTGATATACGCGCGGGAAATGATCACACGTCCTAACAGTTTCTGCGTTTCTAAGTTCCTCACCATAAAACCTTATTCAGCGGGTAATATAACAGGTGATTCACGATTATAGGCAGGCTCCAATAATATTTCAGTCATTAAGATAATGCTTGGCGAGAGTAATAACACTTACATATGCGTTAACTTATAGATATAATTACTAAGACGCGACAAATATTAAACTGGTAAATTATTAACTAAATATAAAGCTCTACTATAATACTATAAACTAAATTAATGAGTTCAAAATAATGATTGGCACGTAAACCCGTTACACTCGTTATCTAATTGCGGTGTTTTTAACTGGCAAGTATAAGAATACGGTTTAACGTTATTTTAACAAAACAAAGTTGTCATCGCATACAAAAACCAATCCAAAAAAGCTAGAATGGCAGTGCACAATGGTGTTCTTCTACCGACCCTTTTGTATGGAAGCGAAGCATGGAACTAGCAAACAAAGGGTGAAAGTAGAATAAATGCAGTAGAAATGAGATCTCTTAGACGAATGTGTGGATACTCTGTGTATGATAGAGTGTCGAATGAAAATACAAGAAGTGAATGCGGTGCGAATGATGGTATTATGAACAAAAAAATGAAAGAATCATTAAGGTGGTTTGGACATATGGAAAGAATAAAGCAGAAAGAATGGTAAAAAAATATACGTTAACGTCATAATCCATTCTTTCTGCCTACCCCTTCGGCGAGACGGCGTGATGGTTAGTGAGTTAGTTAGTTAGTTAATAAAACATTATCTGCTGTTGATAAGCCTTTTATTAATATTGGTGTTTTACTCTGAATGCAGCAGGTTTTAAAGGTTTGGTTGAAGCATTCATCAGGTGTATCCGGTAGCCTAGGTGAAAGAACGCTCGACTCTAGTTCCAGGTGACATGGGTTCGAGCCTGAGCACTTCTAAATTCCTTCGTGTGTGTGAAGAAGGAACGAAGGAATACGGACACAACAATATGAATGTGTTTAAAAGTACCAGTGAAAATCGTTATATTTGTTATGTCTAAAAAAAATATCATATTTATTTATAGGGTAAGGAAGGGAAAATTTCAATAACATTGAAACAATTTATTAAACGATGATGTAAATAATAATTTAAATTTGAAGGTTAAAGTTCGTTTTCTAGGAGTTTTATTAAATATCAGGAAAAAATATTTTCCCCAATACATATTATATTAAATTATCAAATTCTTAAGAATCGCGCTAAATCGGATACTCGCTTTAGCTTAATCGATAAAAATACTTTGCCCAACAGGTCACAAATTCATTTTTTGCCATTAGCAAATAAATTTTCTCTTAATCAGCGTTGTCATAATAGTTTAAAATTAACAAAAATTATTTAAGAAGGTTGTGTTCTGCAGGATACCCGCTTGTACAGCGCGGGCCAAAACCGAAAGCTGTGCGTTCCTCGTCTTAATTAAGCTTAGACTGTACTGTTCTCTGCGAATATCTGATTTGTGTAAAAGCATTCCCGTTTTAAAAAAATGTTAATAAATAGTCTTGTATATCCCTTTATTTTGTCTCACCTTGTGTAATTAAAACATAAGTTGTATTTTATGTCCTGTTTTAATCACTTATGAAGCAGATGATATCAGAGAACACAACATTAAACAGAAAACGTGTTAATACTTCCGGCTTAACTATCAATAATGGATATTTTGATCGGTTTTCTAGAAAGGCAACTGTCCTAAGAAGCAACATTATACATCAAGAAACTTAATTGCTGGCGTTTAATGTTGGAACGAAGCACCCCGTTCTTCCTGAAATATTTGCAAAGCGGTATTTGCATCACCGAAGTGATACCCTGTATCTTAAATTACAAGGTTTTAATGCATAGAGTTTCTGCAGACGTATTTATTATAAATGTTCGAGCCGCTTCCTCTTGCGGAAGTTTATGCTTTGATAAATGCGAGAAATACTAACATGTATACAGTAGATTAGAGATGGCGAATTTATGTGTAATAATTTATAGTTCTGGGATTATGCATACGAGTATAAACTAGCTGACCCGACAGATGTTGTCCTGCCCGAATATTGGCTTACCTGCTGGTTCAGCAAATGTTTTTTCGATTTTCGAATTTTCGTATTTCGAAATTGTTTCAAAATGGCGCTCACGGGCGGCTGTCATTTGAAGCTTCTCACAAAAAAAAAATTCCTGTATTTTGGCAATCCTTTAAGATTAAAAACAGCTCCATATACAAGTATGTGTGGTATATTGTTTTTTATTGGTGCACACCCTCATACTCAAATTGTACATCGCTCTGCACGCCTTCCCATCAGCCAGCCAATTGAAATGACAACCTCTGCCTGAATAGGCTTTTACCTCTGGTGCCATCGCCACAGTTCCTGACCATCGTAATCGCTCACTCTCCATTTTGCCGTTGCTACCATCTTCCTGACCCGCTGCCATCTCCAAGTCTGCTGGCGTTCCTCGAACGCCTCCATCCCTTGCTTCTCCTGCCGCCGTCGACGCCGCCTCCTCCTGCATCACAGCATCTCCCTGACCTGCTGTTTACTCTAACGCTTCATGCCTAAACCTTTCCTTTCCACCATCCTTATCCCATCCTGTATCTCAATTCCATTGCCATATCGGTCCCCGCCCAAGGCCACCGGTCCACGCCCAAGGCCACTCTTGTCCAATTTGGTTCCATATCCAGGACCAACCGGCCCCCACCCATGGCCACTCCCTGTCACCGTCCCTCGGTTCCCCACCCAAGACCTCGGCCCCTTTCCAAGCATCCCCAACCCCTCCACTTTGTGTTGAAGATGTTAAATGTTTATTTTTTATATATACTTTGTATACAGCACATTTATTTAAAAATATATAAAATTTAAATATCAAACAATTTTGGACTAACCAGCCCTTCATCAGTGAAATTATATAAATATTTAAATATTATAAAATTGTTTACAAATATGGTCAGTTTTGACAGATGTTATAATTGACTGTTATAAAACTGACCATATTTGTAAACAGTTTTATAATATCTAAATATTTATGTAATATCACTGATGAAGGGCTGGTTAGTTCGGAACATGTTTGATATTTATTTTTGTTATATTTTTTAATAATTATGAGTATATAAAAAAAGCATTCTTGGAAGGATTTAACGGTCACCTACCGGGTCCAATTGTGAATCTAAACCATCGAGGGTTCCACTCAAACACACACTTAAAATTTTATTCAAAATCGGTCTAGCCGTTTAGGAGTAGTTCAACTACATACGCCTGTACAGAAGAATTATATTTATATAAAGATACTTACGTACACATCAAGGCGCTTTGAAGTTCTCTTGTATTGAAGGCGATTCGTCTTCTAAACGAGGGAGCAGAGAAGATAAACTTCTTGGCAATTATAGCGAATTATTGAATACCCTTACGACAAGAGCAACAAAAAGATAGCTGTCTTATTTCTATTCGAGAAGGGAGACCTATGTTCAACGAACGACTAATGGCTGATGATGATGACTATACCGTCTTCGGGATTTTGAGTATGTCTTTGATTCGTGGACACGTTTGTACAATTAAATTATAATGCCTTATTAATATAATTAAAAGTTATACAAATATCGAATTTAATATTAAATTAAATATAGTTATGCATGACATATTTCAGTAGTGTGAAATATTGCACTTAAAAGTTGCATTAACAAATGTAATTATCAAACCGACTTACTAACTAACCATCATGCCGTCTCTCCGAAGGGGTAGGTAGAAAGAATGGACTGCCATACGAGTACTTTAACGATGCGGCACTCAATCCTTCTCTTTTTGCCCCCGCAGGAGACGCGGTGTGATGGGTTGCAGACGACATCGGCGCTAATAGGCATCTACCGCGCAAATTATTAAAAACATATTTCGTAATGCCCTAGTAAGTAGAAAAATGTCTTAGTATTATTAACATAATGAAAATAAAATAAAATTTTAATTTATTTTATTATTATTATTAAATTGTGTCTTCGGCCGGTTTCGGAGGCTAGCTGTCATCTTCTGGTGACAGTTAAATGTAACTTTAATTATTTGCAATTGACTTCTACCATGAGATTTCAAATAACAATATTTCATATAATCACATATATTTTTTAATTATAAAAAAATAATAACTTTAATTTTTTTTTCTCAAATAATCACAGATAAACTTAAGACTATAACACTGTGGAATTCTATTATATATGTCGAGAAAATAAGACAATATCGAAATCAATTAAGACAATATCGGAACATGTCGAGAAAAATAAACTCAAAAGTGGAATAAACAGTGTTTTTATTAACTTATTGTAAGTTAAGGCATTAACACTGTGGAATTCCATAGTGATGTACTTTGAGAATTAAAAAAACATTGTTTGAACCACTTTTTATTAGTTTTTTTACTAGTCTTTCTTTGTTTAGTTTTTGTTATATTTTTACACCTGAAGATGGAGGTATCCTCCGAAACATGTCGTGAATGTTTTTTTTTAAGTGGTTTAAACAATGTTTTATTTTTAATGTTTGAGTGTTTGAATTCATAAATATTTCGTCAAATAATCACGTTAATTTTGTAATTATTATATTTCATAAAAAAAGTTCATAATATTAATTAATTTATTGCGAGTTTAAGTAATTATCAAATCAACAATAAATAAAGCAGTAGGTTAATTTGTAAAAAAAAATTACCATAATTTAAAAGATGTTGTCAATTTTTTCAATTTATTACTTTAAGATATTTTTCGGGTGCACAACAGAGAGAATAATTTAATATTAAATCAGACCAATTAAATTCCGAGATAAATAATGATAATTTTATTCAAAGTAATTGCTTTTTAAGTGTTTCGTAGTAATGTAATATCAAAGTATTCTAATATCGAATATGATACATTGTAAATAATACTCAACGCGTCTGCTACTTGCTTACAAAGTATGCAGGTTTAATAATGAATAGAGTTGGCTAGCCTAGTAGTCCGGAAATTGAGATCGCTCTGGGATGCTGCACAGATAACGTCCGTGATAGTGTACCATGAAATATTACCATCTAATGACTTAACCGGTTTCAGTGCATTATCATAGTTGTAGTCTATTCCTTCTGAATAATATTCACGCATCGATAGCGGAGATCTGGGATGTTCATTTGTCATTCGAGGTTACGACGAATGTTATTACATTTACTGATTAATGTAAATAACTGATCAATATATTAATCATTAGTACTTTCATCTTATAGTCATTCGAGAATCATTCAGTTTGGTCAACTTTAAATATAAATTGGCCTAAAACCATTACATGTCAATCCCATACTTAATGGGATTGTCATTTTATTTATAGTTATTGTTTTTGCCTGCTTTTTGCATAGCTAATCAAATGTTTATATATTCATGCTAATGGAGCAGAATAAAGTAATTGATAATATGGCTTAATTTAAATTTAACAATCTTTAAATTTAAATATTCACATAAAAAATTAATTTTAAATGTTCATTTTATGATAAACCTAACACTTTAAAACTGTAAAATACTATAATGAATTTTTATTAATTCTTTTTATTCCACTTTTGAGTTTAGTTTTCTCGACATGTTTCTAGGGTTTTACCTATTCTTCATCGGGAGAATAATATTAACTAAAATTTGTATAGTTCTCCCGAAGGTAAAAGTGTAAACTCTCGAAACATGTTGAGAAATATAAACTAAAAAGTGGAAAAAACAGTGTTTTAATAAGTTTTTATGAATTAAAACACGTTTTTTCCATTTGAGTTTATTTTTCTCAACATGTTTCGAAGGCTTACACCTTCATCATCGGGAGAACGATAAACTAACCGAAATTATTACAAACTGAGTGCAAGAACCTAGAATTATATATAACATGTTAGCTTGGCTATTACTAAGGAGATAACAATAGACATATCAATGGGTTAAAATTTTGAAAGAATTTTTAGATTACCTAGTATTGAGTTGATGGTGTTTTATTGCTCTAAGGCATTAAGTAAGGGGTAAGTAAGTATTTTAATTAATAAAAAAATAGTTTAAATGTTTACTTTTATGTGGGTAGTAAATTTGAATGAAAACGGAACAAAAAGTTATGGTCAATTTATCAATCGCACACCAATAATTTAAAATTTACGTGATTTGAGCTTTTATTTATAAACTAAGCAATTTAATGGTTTTATAAGTAAATATTTTAGTATTGTATTGTGTTCGCGCATTCCACAACATCCACGTGTGGTTTTGGTCCGTGACCAATAAGCGATAACCGATCATAAAGTCCGATGTTCACTGTCCGTATACAATATAATGTACGTAATGTATTAAGCCGCAATTTACTGCCTCCGTATTTAAGCGTGCGTACTCGATTTTTTCTAGTATTTTAAAATAATAACTGTTCAATCAGACATCGCTCATCGTTACTTGACCACTTAAATAAAACGATGTTTTTTTTTTTAAATACTTCCACTTTTGTCTTTATTTAGACAGCGACCGGTTTCGCCAGGCTCGCTGGCATCGACAGACTGGTGACACTATTGTAAACTTAGTCCTTTATATACATACAGATCAGGGGTGGTAAACATGATTCCATACAAAAATAATCTTCAAATATTTATGTAAAATTTATTGAATTTAAATATTGGTATTAGAGGTATTTAAGGAGGTTCGTATTTAATATAATACAATGGATTTAGATATAATGGAAATACGAACCTCCTTGAATACCTGTAATACCAATATTTAAATTCAGTAATTTTACATAAATATTTGAATATTATTCTTGTATAGAATCGTGTTTACCACTCCTGATCTGTATGTATATAAAGGACTTAGTTTACAATAGTGTCACCAGTCTGTCGATTCCAGCAAGCCTGGCGAAACCGGTCGCTGTCTAAATAAAAACAAAAGGGGAAGTAGTTAAATAAAACATCGTTTTATTTAATTATTATTAAAATGAACTTCCATCAAGAGATTTCAGTAAAATTATTTGATTATCTTGACCACTTAACGTTTATATGTCACGAGGTTGTAAATGAACAACAAACCATCAAGCCGTTTTCTGAGTGGTAGGCAGAGAGAAGGGACCGCCAAACTACTCTTACAATAATAATAATGCCGATTGGCGTGAGCCTGAGTACAAGCACAAGGAACCCAAACATATTTAAATCTGTCTTTGGTGCCACCTGGTGTGGCTATGTAGTATTATTTTAGATAGACAGACTTTGTTCCACACCGGACAAGGATAATTTGCCCCCACGGCTGGACCCCTTCCTCTCCGTCTCTCCGACCCCTGGAGCGCAGCAACGACTCTTCTCCATTCCGCCCCAGCGGTCGCCAACTGCTCCCAGTCCATTATTTGTCTACACTTTTCAATGCAGTATGCGGGTTGTCCTTATATCTCTTGCGGTGTCCTCCGTGCTTCCTTTTTCCTTTTAACAGTTGATTATATAAGATACCAAACGACTGTTTTCTGTAATTAATAAGAATGAGAACGTATGTTTTCTATAGAAGTTTTAACATTATGTTAGGAATGAAATTTAGATATTAGCCTCGCTAATGTGCTCAAATGTTATTTAATAATGCATTAACAAGGCAAAGTATGTCATTCCCTATAAATAAAATTGTAAAATTGTGTATGACTTGCTGTATGAATGAATAGAAAGCTAGAAACGTGTTTAAGGATCAAGAAATAAGGCGATATAAAATATAATAAATATGTAATGTTTCTGAAATATTCATGTATTTTGCTTATTTTTTCAATAAAGTACAGCGGAACATAGAAGTAAAATAGGGTACATTAAATGTGGTCTGGCACCCCCTTGTTGTTGCCGTTTTTAAATGTAAGTCTCGGATGGATCGAAGACAGGCCCAGGGAATGTACGAGCGAGGCTGACAAAAGGGCGCTGCTAAGCCCTATGTTCCTTTAAAAAAAAAGTATGGATGTCCATTCTCTTTGTCTACCCCTATCGGGGAAACGGGGTAATGATTTGTCGTTGTTGTAGTTATTATTATAATTTAAGAAACCGAACTTGTTCATATAAATTAAATTTAAATGACTTGACAATTTTGAATAACACACTCGATCAGCTAGGGTAATAACAAAATTCAAGAAGTCCACTTGAAATAATAACTATGCCCGGCAGAAGTCAAAACACGTTTATGTCGATCTTGCGCGTATGACTTAATATGTGTAACCATACACTTTACGCCTTCGCGTTATAAATTATGAAATAATACCGTCTCGTGTGTTGGCCCTTCAGTGGTAATTGTTTTATTATATTAAATAATAGTGTAAGACTAGTGTGATGGATATAAAAATATATTGAAACAAGATCACGGAATAAAGATCGCTCATTAAACATTTAACAGCGTGCATGGCAAACTATAGTTAAAGAAGTGGGTAGATATAAACTAATTTTCAAACAAACAAAATAATACAAATATTTTATAATTGATACGTATGAAAACGTCTGTTTTCTAGAAGTTTTATTACATTTTATGTCTTATTTAATATTGCTACATGTTATTCCTATAAATTATAAATAAAAACTCCTAGAGAACTATTTCATTCGTATCAATTATTAAATTTTAATATTAGAGATCTTTTGAATGAAAGCGTCTGTTTTCTAGAAGTTAAATTATATTGTATGTGAATAACATGTTCCGCCTGTCCATGGTATATTACATATTTGGTAATGCCTTAGACACACGTAACATGTCATTTACATAAAATATATTAATAATTCTAGAAAATAGACGTTTTCATTTGTATTAACTAAATAATAGAGTAGTAGATAATTAGAATTTATCAATTTCTGCTGTGACTTTTCTTATTAATGAAAATAATTAGATTTTATCATATGCATTCAGCAGTTAATACGAATAAAAATGTCTGTTATCTAGAAGTATTATTATATTTCATAGGAAAGACATGTTTGGTCTTGGTAAAGAATTATCGAATGTCACTACATTTGATAATTATTTAGCATGGCGGGCCATGTCATTCATAAAACTTCTAGAAAACGAACGTTGCATTCATATCAATGGTTTATTATGGAGTTTTGCATCAAGTTCAAGTTCAAGAAACAATAAAATTAAACTTGCACTTGGATCGTTATTTTACGGATGTCTCAGGCCAAAGCCCCTCAGGCATTAGTCCCCCTCAATTTAGAGTATTGAATGAGGATGAGTTTTATTTTAAAATTGAAAGTGGTTAGTGATTGTTAATTATGGTTGGCAAGAGAGGCGATGGTGTTTTTTTTTGTTAATTGTTGTAAATGTGAGTCAGGAGGGGTTAGGGGTAGGGGTGACGGGGGATGGAGTGAGGGTGATGTTAACGGTAGTGGAGTGTTGCCTTTGGTGTTTCTCTGAAGGATAATGTGTTTTGGGCGTTTGTAGCGATAGTGTAGATATTATAAAAGTTTCAGGTGAATGGTTTTATTCGGGCTGTACCGTGCTGCTAGCAACATAAATTCAAGTCTCTAATTTTTGCCTTTCTGTGTAAAGAAGTAATTCTTAGTCACCGACACAATGATCAAGAAACGTTGTGGTCTAGATATGTACTTTAACTTGCATCAAATCAAAAGTCTTTTCATTCTTTGTCAGATAAAATACGTCGCTAGATAAGATACAGATGGTATATACCTTTATGGAATGTAAGTGAACCACAATATTGCTTCGAACGCTTTCAATCAATTTTCCATTCGACTAAACTATGTTATTCGCTAGCGATGAATAGTTTGAATTAGTTCCACGCCTTAAAGCAAAAAAAAGGTTTTTATTCAATTTATTATTAATGATAGGTTTATAAAAGTGTAAGCTAAACGACTGTCCGTTATTTTATTAAGTAGGCAAACTCCATTGATAAAAAAACATTTGGCGATGTAAAATGTATAATCAACAGATTATGCACGGTGTGGGGATATGATTATCAACTTAATAATAATATTCTAATGATATTGAATGTATTAAGCGGAGCAGTTGGCTTGATTGGTATAATGTATATATAACATACCTTATATTTAATGTATTTCAAATATTTCACTACAATAATGACGACCTTCGTGGCCGAGTGGCAAGTGCTACGAGTATGAAGGTCCCGGGTTCGATTCCCAGCGATGAGAGTGAGATTGTCCCAGCTTTTTTATTTTTTTAAATTAATTTAACTTTTTTATTTTTTTTAATTTAAATTAATTAAATTTTAGAATTTGGCAAAAAGCTCGAAAAATAATCGTTATTATTTTTATATCTACAATTTGCACTTACTTTTGAACACATGATTATATAATACAATAATACGGATTTTAAATATTTTTCATCAATTTAAATTAGCGAAATCTGTAAGTATCACTGTAACTCAAAATAATTTATTTATATAGAATTTTTTTTTGATAAATAGGATGAAAATATAATTATTTAAAAGTCACCAACATTGAATTTTAACAAATTATATGTTTTTACGATAGAAATCGACATTCTAGGGAGGCAAACATATCAAACGTAAAACTGAATTACGCTTTTTTAATTTTAAGTAAAAATATTTATAGCAATGAGGATTTGATCCCAATTTGTGTTAAACATTAATGGCATATTTAGTAATAGAGTGGAGTTCAAACTTCGCCCAAAAGATGCCACCCGCACTAAATGACACATATTATATTTCAACCAACAGTTTTTTTCTCTCTTTCTTTGTTTTATATTTATTTAATTTATTTATTAAAATATATCTAAAGCATTACAAAATGATATTCCATTACACTTAAGATTCATGTTAGAGACATACAATAATAAGTAATGTTTAATAAAATGGAACTGGCAAAAGAAGGATGAAAGTAGAATAAATGCAGTAGAAATGAGATCTCTTAGACGAATGTGTGGATACTCTGTGTATGATAGAGTGTCGAATGAAAATATAAGAAGTGAATGCGGTGCGAATGATGGTGTCATGAACAAAATAATGAAAGGATCATTAAGATGGTTTGAACATATGGAAAGAATGAATGAAGAAAGAATGGTAAAAAAATTATATGTTAATGATGTGAATGGAACCAGAAATAGAGGAAGACCGAGGAAAACGTGGCACGATCAAATAAATCAAATATTGAATGTCGGCCATGTGAGGAGTCAGAGAAATCGACGCGCGTGTTATGACACGATGTACGAATCTTGAGGAAGTGAGAGAAATATGTCAGGAAAGAAAGGTGTGGCAGTCCATTCTTTCTGCCTACCCCTTTGGGAAGACGGCGTGATGGTTAGTTAGTTAGTTAAATTTAAATTCATTTACTACGGTTTTACGATAGTATACCTCACACCAACCGGATATGGGGTGATTTAATTTTTTTTAACGCGGGCTATTTTTTTATCAGTTAAAGTCATATCTGCCTGTTTTCTAACACCCATTAATATAGTGAACATCAATCAGATAGAGGATGTGCTAAATACGTGTTTATTTCAACGAACCCCGAGACACACCAGCCACCTTCAGCTGAGCTGGTCATATGCATAATCAGTCATAATTATCGAAGGCCAGTAACGGATATGGCATACGCAAGAGTTAATGGGGTGTTATTTTATTTTTAACAATCAATTTATTTTTATGGTTTTATTTGTTGTCAAACGCTTGGTGTTACAGGGTATTAAAAAACTCTTGTTTGTCGATGGTTGAGGTTTGGTAAAACTCCATTATATAATAAAAATATTATATTATCGCACGCTTAATAGTAAACTGACCGATTATGGTTTAGGTCATAATTGAGTTAATATTAGACAGAGGCTTGTGTCAACGCTATCCATCTATTATTCGTAGTACGATAATCGTTCATAATGTTAACGTTATCCATTCGTACGTGTGTTTCGACTGTTTTTGTTAAACACCGACTCATGTCAGATTGAGCGAAACTTGTTTTTTTTAGTTAAGCCAGTGTTCTATTAAGCGTGCATTATGATAGCTCGATTGTTTTTTTTTTATTTTACATTGATTAATTTATATACAAAAATATATAAACAATAGTGACAAATTTGGTTATATATAATATTTTTGTATATCAATAAATCAATGTAAAACAAAAAAAAAATTAATCGAACTTTCAATATGCATTATCGATTGTTTAAATTTATAATAGTCATTTAATAAAATAACCTTGTAAGCGAAACGTGTTTAAAATATAAAAAAAATTTGAATACTTACGTTAATCATCGACGACCTTCGTGGCAGAGTGGCAAGAGCTATGGCTGCCACACCGAAGATCCTGGATTAGATTCCAGGCGATCGCAGTGTGATTGTCACACTGGCTTTGTTTGGTGTAAAATTCACGTGAGAAATAAAATGGCGATAGATTAGGTACCTATTATATGTCATGAGAATCAATATAATCGATGGCAACGGCATTCAAATCGTTTTCATTTAAATATTTTTAAGTTCTTGTTTTGTAATTAGTAACGATATTTTTGTTGTCAACTAGACAGTATATATGCATGTTCCTAAATAGAAGTACATTATATATATTCCTTATTTAACAGTAGTCTTAAACTCTCCAGTAACATTTATTTTATCTGATATGACTCCTTGTAATACCCATATAATATATTTAAAAATCTAGGAATCACACGTTTTCATAATAATCAAATGCTAGCTTTTAAAGCGCCGCTTTTGTCTGCATCACCGCTTATTGCATCACGGCAAGGGCGCATAAATCTTATTATGTTCATTTATATTAATTATTCTTCTTCTCTTTGTTGTGTTTATTAATTATTGAAAGTACATTTCAGAAATTGTAACCATAATTTAAAAAAAACTTTTTTAGACATTTTATAATTTTGTGAGTATACCTTGTCATTTTCAATTTGAATCACGGGAAATCACTAAACAGTTTTTTTCCTTCAAATAAATTCAACTAATATAAGTGAATTTAAAGAATATTGTCAGGGGTACAATTTTTAGTCCCTGAATTAATAAGGGATACGATCACTTTTACTAATTTGGGTTATTCTTACTAACTTACTTAGACAGCCGTTGTCGTCCATTGCTGGACATAGGCCTCCCCCATACTTCCCCGCGTATCCCTGTCTTGTGCCTTCTGCATCCAATCGCTAGAAATTCTAACAATGTCATCGGACCATCTTGTGGGGGGGTCTCCCTCTGTTTCGTTTGTCTTCTCGGGGTCTCCACTCTACCACCCTTCTGGTCCATCTATCGTCTACCAATCTGGCAACATGTCCCGCAAATGACCATTTAAGCTTCGCTACCCTTGCGACGACATCTGTTACTCCCGACTTTCTACGTATTTCAGTATTTCTTATCTAGTCTGAGAGTCTTACGTGTAGCATGGCTCTTTCGTGTTTCCTCTGTGCTACATGGATTATCCTTATGGTGAGGAACTTGGTGAGGGTAAGCGTTCTTCTTCTTTCTTAGATAATTGAAATAAATCTTAAGTTGGCGTTTTTATTTGAACATAAGCTTAAACACCGCCCAAAGTGCACGAATTCGTTTAAATATTATTCTAGTTGATTTACTCCCATTAAAAAGGTACCTGTTATTTTGAAACACGGTATACACATGCTTATAGATTGCTTTAGGATATCAATTTTTTTATATATTAAAAATGTATACTATTACGAATTACGTTCCTTTCTTTCAGCGACCATTAGATTTTTTTTTCCTGAATCTAATTTCAAATGCGCCCATTATAGTAAACACTGTTTGTTTGCTGGCAATCTTTCTATGCAGATGTAACAACTTAATTAGCGCAAAGTGTAATTCATAGCATCGAGTCAATATTTTTGATAACGTAATTATAATCTGCGAGCAGTATAACCACTACTTTCCTACACATGACGAATAACTCTATCATCTCCGTATGTTAAATATGTTATTATTTAAATTATAATACCTTTACAATTTATCCTTACCTACATCGTCACTACGCATGCGTGGATAATGTGGTCTATACATACTCTAATTATATATGCACCTCTCTCTCATCAAAAGTTGATAGTAAGTGAAAACTATAAAAACTAACTGCCTGAGATTATCATTGAAGTTGTAATGCAACTCGTTACACGTATTCAGAAAACACGTCAAACTTTATAGTCACAATACAAGACTTCGAGTGAAGCAACGTCTTATATTTCACAAAACAAGTAAATTTGAGCTGTCCTATAAATACAACTTTCATAAGATGGCCACAGTTTTACATGTACAGTTTAAAATGTCGTTAATTCAACCTGTAACCGTTCGGTGTTACGTAATAACTGAAGTTATAAATAAGCTTTATGTTATCAATTAGTTTTTATTAAAATCGAATAACTTAATCGAGGACCCCATTTAGTGATATGAGATGTAGCAAGTACGCTTGAACGATCTATACTAACATGAAATATTGTTTTTGTCTACTTAAAACTAGGTAATAAATCGTAACTTGTAAATTTTTAAAATATTACTTTCTGATACAAATTCTAATGTTGACATTAACTATCTAACTAACCAACCAATACACCGTTTCCCCGGAGGAGTAGGCAGAGATAATGGACTGCTACGCTGTGCTATCCTGACATACCTCCCGAGTATCCTTTATATTCAAACATTTTAATATGCAAGAAAAAGAAGCCGACCAAAGAATTCAGTTGGGTTGGGCGGCTTTTGGAAAATTACATCATGTTCTCACCTCTAAAATACCACAATGCCTCAAGACTAAAGTCTGCAACCAGTGCGTCTTGCCAGTCATGACGTACGGAGCCGAGACGTGGACACTGACAAAAGGTCTAGTCTACAGATTCAAGGTCGCCCAACGCACCATGGAAAGAGCCATGCTTGGAATAACCTTGAGGGACAGATTAAGAAACGAATTCATTCGTCAACAAACCAAGGTGACTGAGGTGGCTCTGCGGATGGGCGGGCTGAAGTGGCGATGGGCTGGACATATCTGTCGGAGAACCGACGCGTCGGTTCTCCAACAGATATGTCTAGCCCATATGTCAACCGTCGCGACGGCCGATGGGGGAGACGGGTTCTGGAGTGGAGACCGCGTACAGGGTTCCGCAGAGTTGGACGTCCCCCTGCCCGCTGGACTGACGATCTGAAAATGATTGCTAGACATGGATGTATGGGAGCGGCAATGGATAGGGGACGATGGTATGCTTTGGGAGAGGCCTGCATTCAGAAGTGGATGACAGACGGCTGAAAATAAATATGCAAGTTCGTCAATTTTTCCGGTTTCGAATGTGGCCGCCTTTTATTTGGTTATGCCATGTTTCCTCGCCCGCCTAAGATTATTTTTCCATTAACACTGCTATGATACAATTTGTTAACCATTCGTCTCTCATCCATTCGTTCGTTTTCCAGCACATTCTCCTCAGTGATCTATAATCATTTCTACGTAACACAGTTATGTGCTCTATTTTTCCATTCGTTTTTAGTTGAAGGAACGTGAATTATTTCACCCCTTGTATAATGACTCGTCTACGAATAACAGTTTGTATAAAACGGTATACCTTTAGTATTTAACAGTAAGTCATTAAATTTAATTTCCTATTTGATATTTGTAGACTCCTTAAGATAAGTGTGCAAATAGAATAATGAATATTTATGTGACACATGCGAAGTCGTTGAATCGAAACAGATGATCAAAGACTTTTCTATTATTTTATTTATAGAAGATGATGAATATTCTAGAAGATTAAGATTATTTAAACACTATGCAATACACACTGAATTAGTATTCAGCATAGTGATTGGCTTTTATTTAAATATGTTATAATATAAAAATGCGTTTCAATCCACTCGAGCCACTTATCATCTTACGAGTATTTGAAGATAAAGAAATTTGATATTAACTATGAAAACATTTTCATCTTTTCGCTAAGCGGCTAGCTCAAAGACTTTTATACGAGGTAACCTTATTACGCGTATATTAGAAAATTAACCTGTGCGCACTTTAAGTTACAATACAGTTATAATATAATCATTAAATAAATTAATATTTATATCCAATCATGCCAGAGTACACTCCACATCTTATTAGTTGCGTGTTTAGAAATATTGTGTCAATATATCAATATATTGTGTCAATTTTCAAAAGTGTCAGTTGATTTTATTTCGCCTTGCAAATGCGAAACATGTCACTTATAAAATATCTGTTTCTTTTTTTGTATACAGCAGGTCATTTGAACCCAAATCTTGTATACAATTTGATTTTAGCTATAATATTGATTCTCGTGACATGTGATGGGTATCTAATCTATCTCCATTTTATTGTCACGTGAATTCTACACCAGACAAAAGACAGTGTGATAATCACACCGCCAACGCCAGGAATCGAATCCGGAACCTTTGGTATATGAATCAAAGCTCTCACCACTCTGCCACGAAGGTCGTCCTTTACTTATATAACCCTTACATTTAATACTTATATGCAGCTTTAAGCTATTTTTCAAGAGATATTAAAATTCTTAAATGTCATTTTTATAAGTTTCATCTTATAAGAATGTCTTGTAATTTTAATATTGCCTTCATAAGGCTATACATACCAAACCATCATTCTAAAAAAAAATGTGAAATAAATATTACTATTATATTTAAATAAAAACAGAGTAAACGTTGAGGTGAACATCAGACATATTTTATGTTATTTAAAAAATATATAATATAATTAATGGTTTATAAACAATTTAATTGTTAAAATTCCATTAAATACACATTATTTGGCTATACATATTTTTTTTTGTAGTGTAGTGTGTTCGCCTTGTCAAGGTATTATAAATATGATAACACATTTTATAATGCATAAGCAAGGCGAAACACATCACTCTCATTAATTTTTGCGAAATCTTCTAGACAACAGAGATTTTTAATAATTTAAAAAAACTAATAATTTCCCCAACAATCACATATCGTATAGTAAATTTAAGTGTATTTTTTACTGCTCTTCATAAATATTGTAATAATATATTTGTGTCTTCTAAAAAAACAGTAAATTTTTTTTACGTTCTATTTGACCGCTTGAATAACGAATACTATTTTAACATTCAATTATTTATCGAATTGCAATTAACGCCGATTAATATGCGCCGTGCAAAACAACCATTCGAAAGTAACGGATTCACCAATGTTATAAATTTTACTCAGATATTGATATCATTTCAAAAGAGATTTGTGTTGATGAACTAACTGTCAGATTCACTTCTCGAATATGATTGTCCGAACGTACAGTGGCGGTCATGATGATCGTTATAATATTAATGGGTCAGATTGACCGCTATCCTTCTATAACGATTTTAATGAATATTTTCTAAATAAATTAACAATATTGATTACACAAAGGTTTTGCAAATTTCGTAAGAAGCAATAACTTGGTATTTGGTACAATATAATTATAATCAATGATATTGTACGGTAATTGAGCTCGGTTTCCATAATTTAAAGATTTGCTTAACTTCTTTACTTATTTATTATTATGATGATTTGTATTTTAAGTGCGCCGTTTTGTAAAATCAATTACTCCAAGGGCGCACTAGGAAATGACTGACCGAAAAGTGCAGTCTTCAGATGTTTCTTAAATTTAACGTCACTATCCTCATACTTAATACTAACATGGAGGCTATTCCACGCCAACGGACCCGCAACGCTGAAAGCACGATCATAGAAACATGCTTTATTGGCTCTGACTGGAATCGCTATGTTGTTTGCACTTGTTTCTACTGATCGGAGTGAACGTTGCCTTTCCGTTGGCATGGGTGTCACGCAGAGGTCCGATATATACGCTGGCGCTCTCTGGTGTCGAGCCTTAAACACTGTCAAACACAATTTATATTTTACTCGCTCTCGGATTTTAAGCCAATGAAGGTTTATGTCGTCTTGTATTATATAATCGCATTGATATAGAATATATATAATCCATACTTAAAATATCCACTTTTTAACTTGTTATCTTAAATAAAACATTTAATTAATTTGACTGTTTTCTGTTTCCAAGAAGATGAAATCAAAAGAAAAAAAGAAGATCAAATCATTATCTGTTAAAGAGTAGTAAAAGATCCGACATAAAACAAGATAATTTAAATCTCTTACAATTTTCCCTTTTATGTTCATTTCGCAAAAGACGCCGACTTTTAATGTCTTTATAAAAATCCAGTTGTGGGTAAATGTTATGTAACAGATCAGATTAATCAGATTTATTCTTCATTTCAATAAATTCAATGTTTTAGTACAACGTTTTAAATTCGCTATTATTACATTAAATTAAATTAAAATTGTTCCCAAAACTAGTGTAAATTTTTGAAAGAGAGCTATAAAATATGTATACGAGTACATACTTAAAATACTAAAACAGCTCGACTACATTTTATTATTTGTTTTTACATTGTATGCATATAAGAAGTGAATGCGGTGAGAATTAAATTGTTATGAACAAAAAATTAAAGGAATATTAAGATGGTTTGGACACTTGAAATAATTAATGGTAAAAAATGATATGTTATGTATGTAAATGGATTTAGAAATAGATGAAGACCGAGAAAAACGTGGCACGATCAAATAAATAAAAAGTTTAATGTCGGCCACATGAGGAGTCGGAGATATCGACGTGCGTGCATGACATGATGTATGAATGTTGAAGAATCGAAAGAAGTATGTCAGGAAAGAAATTATGGCAGTCAATTCATTCGGCAGACTATGGAATATAGATGGTTAGTTAGTTCGTTTTTTATCTATTTAATTTATGTTATAGCATTATGAAAAATAATTGAAAACATTTTTATAAATTATTACACCGTTTATTCTGTTTTATCGAACCATCCAAATTTGTTCCTGCCGGAGCTTCGTCAGAGTTACAAAAACAAACAGTTTGTCGAAACCGGTTGGTTCGTTAAAACAAAATAAAGTGGCGTAAAAACAAAGTATAAAAGTGCTGTAAATATTTATATTATTTTATACAATTTATTATGTTAACAATACTTTAAATTTGCTTTAAATATTTCTGCTATATACGACATACTTTATGTTGTTATGATGGTTTATTTCTCTTTTTCTTTTTTATACACTTTGTATAATATATACAACACTTATATTAAACAAATAAAATTACATAGACATGTTTCGGACAAACAGTCCTTCTTCAGTAAAGATACATTTTAAAAATATTATAAAATTGTTTACATGATCTGACAGATGTTACAGATTTATTTTGGAACGTTTATGCTTTTGTTATAACAAATATTATGATTCAATTAAAAAATTAAAATAATAATTTAAAGTTCTTATTGCTTTAAATATTTCAATA
This sequence comes from Lepidostoma basale, assembly GCA_022606425.2. Classification (NCBI taxonomy): domain Eukaryota; kingdom Metazoa; phylum Arthropoda; class Insecta; order Trichoptera; family Lepidostomatidae; genus Lepidostoma; species Lepidostoma basale. Next base: position 32,179 of record JAHDVF020000916.1, on the reverse strand, counting down.
TAAAAAGTTTCTACTACTTTTCTTAAGCGATAGAAATCAAAATGTGTTTTAAACTTGTGTCACTTGAGAAATACTAGTGCGATGTACAGTATACATGTGTTTATAGTCTTCAATACGTATAATTTCTTCCATCAACCCACGAGCTTGCAATTTCCTAGATTCCTTTACCATTTAAATCGCCTCCACCGCCGATCGTTTTACAATTTGCGGTAGTTTATCTCAAAACTCATATATTATAGCCATTTCGATGCAAGATTGAGTCAAAAAGTATCTCGGCTTCTTGGTAAAAAATAATTGTGATTCCCGTGTCTCTACATCCGCTTGCTTATTCGCGCGGGACGTGGTATCAGCCTAATGGGATATTCTCGTGTTTGTGGTATGATATGGAGTAAATACCCATTAGGAAGTCATGTGATTTTGCTACGGATTCATGTAAATATGCAGAGAAGGGTATGTAAGGGACGTTAACCTACGATTTAAATTAAGTTACTATATATAAAAAAATAAAATAAAATAATTAAAATATAATAAATACGAATGAAAACTTTGGTTTTCTAGAAGTTATATAATATTTTATAAGAATTTTCCACGCCGTTCAGGTCATCTTTCGACGACGACCGTCGTGGCGACCAGGACGACCTTCGTGGCCGAGTGGTAAGTGCATTGACTGCCACCCCGAAGGTTTCGGGTTTGATTCCCGGCGAAAGCAGTGTGATTGTCACACTGTCTTTGGTCGGGTGTAGAATTCACGTGACAATAAAATGGCGATATATTAGCTACCCACCACATATCACGAGAATCACTATGATATGTAGCTATAATACCCTTTATATCGACTTGGCTCATGCTGTCATGATGTAAAGAGTGATTCAACAAAATAATAATAATAATAATCCTTCCACCGGATTTGCGGTCATTCTGCACTTTGGGGTTCAAGGTCTACAAGTAAGCTGTTCTTGTCCATTTTTCGAGCGAGCTTCTAGCTACAAACTACATTTTCGGAGAGAACTACATTGTAATTAAATATTTCGTTAGGAATTTCAGGCCATAGTTAAAAATTAATAAAGAAAAATCATGTATCAGCCTCACTGCCTTTACGTTAATAACATTAAACTCATGCATACACTACACTTGGTATTACAATACTTTATTTCGTTTAACACGGACATGTTTCGGTTATAATATAACCTTTGTCGATGTACAAAATTATAAATTTTGGTTAAAATTTGGTACATTGATAAAGGTTATGTTATAACCGAAACATGTCTGTGTTAAGTGAAATAAAGTATTGTAATACTAATATGAATCTAATGCATAAAGTGATGGCGAATATAGAAGAAAAGAAATTTTGACGTTATTTATGTGCGATTGCTAAAAAAATCTTCTTCTTCTCCTTCCTAGCCGTCCCTCCTCTGCTGGATGTAGGCCTCTTCCATCTGTCTCAATTTTTCTCTATCCTGTGCCGCTTCAATCCATTTTTTCCCGGCGACCACAACAATCACCGGCGACCACACTTTAGGAGTCCATCTTGAACTTGGCTGTCTGGCTACGTGTCCTGCCCATTGCCATTTCAATTTTGCGATCTGATATAATTCATTATATTTGTAATTCTATCACTCAGACTTATGCCCAACATTTGCCGCTCCATGAATCGTTGCGCGCATTTCAATTTGTGGACAGTATTTATGGTCAGGGACATTGTTTCCAAACCATATGTCATTACAGGCAAGATGCAAGCTTCGTAGGTTTTCCTTATTAAATTAAAGGGGATATCTTTGTTTCTCATTATATGACTGAACTTTCCGAAGGTTGCCCAACCAAGTCCAATTCTTCTGGGTATTTCTGCCACCTGGTTTTCTTTTCCCATTTTTCAATTTTTTTGTCATCAATTTTTATAATTCTGTTGGACGGACTTATGATTTTGGTTTTGTTGTGATTCATTTCTAATCCAAACCTCAGGAAAGCTGAAAAATGCATGTAATTGCTGAAAAATAATGGTGAGAAAATTTGCCCTTGCGTTTTATTACTAGATAATCAGCAAACTTATTTTTTTAAAGCTTTTTCTAGGCTTCCATTCTGTATCACAGCATTCCCAGGTATATAATGAAGCTACTGGAGCACTTCGCAATATCGTCTCCATTACCAATAATAGTATTTCAAGTGGCCGGCTGCATTGCTCGCATAACATTACTTGCTATTGCCAACAGGTGGACGAGATCTGTACGGAAAACAAGATGCGAATTGTAAATCCCTCTCCGACTCGCCGCTATGAAATGGGAAGCATCCAACGTTTGCGCGAACAAGACCGTTAATACACGTTCATCTAAGAAACGTTTAAAAAGGTATTTGATACTTCAAACGGTCTGGAAACTTGAAATTATAAATGAAGAAAATCCTCAACATGTGTAAGTGTATCAAACATTACATATGTATTTTACATTACATTATTTTACATTTTTATATTTACAATACAAGAGGTATTTACAATCCAGAAATACTGAGAGAACTAAATATATACGTTCCCCATAGTTATAGCAGAGCAAGGGGGCATATATTATTTTATGCCCCAAATTGCCGCACAGAGGCCCTTCGAAGTTCTCCTGTATTGAAAGCGATTCGTCTTTTAAATGAGGTTGCAAAAGAGATAGACCTCTTTGGATGCAATTATGGCAATTTCGTGAATACCCTTACGATAAAGGCAGCAAGGAAATAACTGTCAAATTCCTATTTATAAGGTTTATGTATATTTCCTTTGATATTTATTTTTTCACCCTTTACATCGATTTGGCTCGCGCTGTAATGATGTAAGGAGTTTTTACAACAAAATAATAATAATAATAATAATTTTATGAATCGAAATCTTTATAGTTTTGGAACATAAGGGGTCTACACTGTTTTATTTCATAAAACTGAATCTGTATAAACGAAAAATTATGATTTTGGTACGTCATATTTTTAAAGTATATTCGTGATCACTTCAATTATTTCTTTTTTACAGATATCTCTAAATTTTCATCAATAATATATATATGTGTTCCATTCTCCATGTTTTAACAATTATATGCTCACACATTTTTATTTAATCATATATATTTTGATTTTAATAACTATTTATGTAATTACCTAGAATCACAATACTTAATTTTTCATTTAAATTATTCTCACGCGGAAAATAGGCGGTGTGCCTTGCTCTTCTGTGTATAATTAAACCAACGAATCGGGTTTGTTTGGTATCATTCGGAGGCATATATAATAACTAATACCTCTAATTTGGTTAAAGTATCATTGCACCAACTAGTTACATCTCTAATAATAGATCTCCATCACTTGTGATCAATGTCCCGCCCCAGTTGCCCTCAAATATATCCCTACCGAAAAACGCACAATCTTATAATAGACTCGAATATCATCTCAGTGGCGACTGATGAACATTAGTTGTGATGGTTTTATATGTTTTTGGGTATAATCATATTCCTTGAATGAGGTCGCTTATGGAAAGAAATTTAATATTCAAGTACAACAAAAATAAAATTAAGAAACTAACTAACTAACTCACCATCACGCCGTTTCCCCGAAAGGGTAGACAGAAAGAATGGACTGCAATACTTTAATCGATGCTGCACTCCATCCTTCTCTTTTCGCCAACGCGAGAGACGCGGTGTGATGGGTTGCAAACCTCATCGCCACTAAATAAAATTTAAAAAATAAAATTAAGGCTTTGTGTATTTCGTAAACTAAAAAAATAAAATTAAGGCTTTGTGTATTTCCTCGAAGTACCAAATGAATACTAATATCTCACAATAAAGTTAAAATAAAACTTAATGGTAATCTTAAAATATTTATGCTAAAATGAAATTATGTAGGTATTTTAGAATATATAAAATAAAAGAAAAAATATATATTTTTAAATATTATGCGTACTTAGTTAAATTCTATTTAGATTTATGGCTTCGACGGGTTTCGGCAGCTTCTTTTTTTTCATTACTTACAATGCACCTCTACAAAAAAATAAAAATAACAACATTTATATAAAATATTTTAGATTAAGAAAACTTTTCGTTTCTATATTTTGAGTGACGATTTCGAAACCGATCACAATTTTATTTTCGTTTATTTGCAATACTGACTAGTTGCATTATCACTGTCGTTATCGTGATATTTGTACAAATGCATTATCAATATGTTCAGCACTAAATCGTTTTAATGTGTTATTACTACTGGAAAAAATCTAATGTTTTCATAAATATTAAAATTTTCAAATATAATGTTTGAAAATTGGCGTAACATATTTTGAAAGCACATGTTTCTAGGTGAAGCATGAGGTCTTTTGTAATTTTTAATTCCATTTTTGAAATTTTTTTCATGTTATTGGTTTTGTTATTATATTATATTTGAGACTGGATATGGTACGCGTATTACACGTGGGGCCGTCGCTGGGCCAATCTACGGAGAGCGTCACAAATTGAAAAGCACAGGAATCGTAAATTTGATTAATCAACCCGTTTATTGTATGAAGATTACAGTACATTATAGAGGATAGCTGTTTTGAGAGTATTTACGGTTTATTTAATGTTTGTATTTATTAGACTAGACTAGATCGAGCGTAAGAAATTGGATAATATACCACACACATATTAAAATGTTTAGTATTAATCTGAATCATAAAAAGTACGCTTTTTACGATTTTAAATAATAATAAACATATATTTTAATTGTAAAAAGGTATGATAATACATTAAATAAATATGTATACACGTAAACGTAAATAATGCGGAAAAAAATAATAGTGCCATTATCAATTATTTAAAACAATGAGAAAAGGGGGGACTTGTAAGGTCATGTCCAAAGAATGTACACTACCAGACTCTTTCGCATTGCACTAATTAGCCTCACGGGACTTTTCCTCGTGAAAAATCTCCTTAGTGATAGACAGCTGGGTTTCTCTAGAGAACAGACCACATTAGTCCACTACAAGGATGTAGAAGAAGAAAATGATTGATTAAATGGCACGTGGATAATATTAATTCATTTCTTTCATTTATTTGAATAAAAATCACAAATATTACAGACATATAATTCCAGATCGTTTTCAATTATAATACATTATAAAATTCATAAGAGAAGCATAAAAAACGTTAAGATTAAGAATTAGAAAGAATCAAAACATTAATGGAATATTGCTTATTTTTTCTATATTGCAAAATAATGCAAACAACATTGATGTTAATGGCCCTTTTCAAGAAAATTTATTATTTATTATCGGAGTGACATATTTCTCCTTGCTAGAACAATATGATTTTTTTCTGAAAAATGGCGAGAAGTATACGCTGTATAAATATAGAGGAAATGTTTATTTATTTATTTACTTGAAATAGTACACATGTACATAACACATGTCCTAATTAAATAAATTTAAAATAAATTATAATAATCCACAAACACATCACAATATAAGGCTACATTTTGTTTACATATTAATTTAATTCTATTCTAAAAAAAATTATGCTCTGCACACTTTTGACATCCTCCGGTATATCTTCAAAAATTTTAAATGCTTTATACATAAGGAAATTCTGAGATTTGTTCTCTTTCTGAATAATTTTGTATTTTTTTTTTTGTTTCATATTAATTATCATGTTGGTTACTTTTTACCTTCCTTAAAAATTCTTGGGAGGTGTGCCCATTAACAATTTTGTGTCAATAAAACTTTGTGTGTAATTATTTTTTTAATAACATAATTTTTAGTTCTTTCGCATCACTTTAATCCTGGCATATCTGCTTCTCCGTAAAATTATTATCATTGCTTTATTCTGGAGAATGGTTAATCTTTGCATATCTTCTACATTGCTAAAAATTATATTTGGCTACAGCAATTTATATGAAGGAGTATGATTGCGATATATACAGTCTTGCATGTTTCTGCGCTGATATATCAGATCTTTAAATGTGTCGGTGTAAATACATGGTGGTCCAAGAAAATTATATTGTTATATTTTAATTTAACAAATGTATAAATAATCCTAGTATATGAATACGGAAACAAGAAGTTTGATATTATGAATTTTCAATTTGCAATTTGCCTTCGTTCAAATTCAAAACGTCCGCTACCATAATGCATTATTGCCCTCTAGCTGAGTGCGTACATCATTTACAACCTTTCTTTGTAGAAATGTGCTTGTGCATAAATATATAAACCAATTTAGACACTTGCATGCCCAAAGCAAAAGCTCAATGAAGCTAAATAGATAACTTACGAACTTTAAAGATTCGCAAACGTGCTTTAACGATGTTACGCGTACTAAAAGAAGCACGCGTATAGCTTATACAAAATAATAACGATAACTGGGGCTTATTTCAATATATCAATAGGAAATAAACTGGTTTACATAATTGCCGTTGAGTATGGATACTTGGAAGCTCGGCGCGCAGGCTGCACGGGCTAATACTAGCTAAGCAGTTAATTTGCAAGCCACTTCGCATGAATGTTCCGCCCGTGTGCAACTAACGAATATTCAAGAGCTTTTCAATTAGTTTATGTACCAGTTTAAAATGTTTACGTTTAACTAATAAATTAGTTCTAGACTTACCAGAAAGCACGCAGTTTGCTTTTGCTCCAATGTTAATTAACTAGATTGTTACATAATATTGTATGTACATACATAAGAAAATTAACTTCACGACCATATTCCAAAATAATATTGTAACTATCAAAGATTATCAATATCAGTTTTTTTCAGTTATTATGGGAAATATTCTCAAATAGTAATATACAAGTATATGCGTATCTAATTTATTAATATGACTTATCTTTCTTCTATGTCACTTTGTGTTGTGGATTAACATTTTAATAACTTTTTGAAAACATTGTATTTTTACGCTTTTCACACTTTTTGCACTTTTCTCAAGTTTCGAGATACAGACGTCCTTAAACAGTATTGAAATTTTTAACGTAACTTAAAATTTCCTCCGTGTTAAAATTTCTACACTGAGGAAAGGCGTCTGTGTCCTGAAACATGTTTATGAAAAGTCCAAAAAAGCGTTGTGAAAATTCGATAATTTCAAAAAGTTTGTCAAATGTTCATGTTATGTGATAATCATCATGTTATTTATATCCTTTTCTTCAGCATGTAAAAGTCAATCTTGTTTTATAGGGATGATTTTTAAAGGTTTCATTCTCTCATATTCTTTTGCCATTGTAGTTTTGCCGATTTTTTGTCATTTCACGCCGTCTTCTCTTTACGCCCCGCGGGAGACGCGGTGTGATGGGTTGCGAACCTCATCGCCATCAATAGGCATCTCCCGCGCACACTTCGATAGTCCAACATCCACAAAATAACACTAAAACAAATAATATAAAATACAATGATATGAAATAAAATAACAAAATAAAAATAATTTAACACAAAATGCAGTTTTTAGATGGTGCACATTTTGTCTATTTCATTTATGTTCCACGTATCCACCGGTTTTTTTTTATAACATCTGTCAAAACTGACCTTATTTGTAAACAATTTTATAATATTTTAAATATCTATATGATACCACTGAGGATGGACTGGGTAGTCCGAAACATGTTTGATATTCAATTTTAATTTGCTTAAAAGGTGACAGTTGTATACAAAGTATTCTTATATATAAAAAAGAAAAATATTAAATATCTACAACACAAAGTATGACGAACATAGAAGATATTTTTTTTATCGTTTTTTTTAATTAAATTTTTAATCAGCGCATATTTAAGTGCTTAAGCATTTTATGTAAAGACCCGTATTCTTGTACTTTATGTCCGTGGACATTCCTATTGGTTAGGTTTGTTAATTAGCCTCGGACAGTGTAGCCGGCGGATAGAGCAAGTAACGCATGCGCAGGATGCTAAACCTGCCCTTTAATGCTCGTGATAGCACAGGTTTAATTACTGTCAATTTAGTAAGAAGGTACCCGCCCATGCTACCATGCTAGCTTTGGCTAGATTCGACCTATGGCAACACTCTTAGTACAATATTTGTTTTACTTTGGGATTATATTACTTATTCACTAAAATAATAATTAAATTAAACGATTTCCAGATGATAGAATAGTAAACTCCTTCCACTTTTGTCTTTATTTTGACAGGACAGACTTTTTTAAGACAATTTTCTCAATTTTACATCTCCACCATCGGGTGAACGGTATTCTTTCTCCAGATGATAGAATAGTAAAAACTTTTATACATATCGAGAAAAATTAACTCAAAAGTGGGGGGGGGGGGGGGAAATGTTTTAATTCATAAAACATATTTTTATAACTTTGATTTATCGCTTCTCTGATTGTTTCAGAGAATTATTTCGTTCTCATAAAATATACGTATTACATAATTTTGTTAATTTTGTAAAATGATTTGTCAATAAAACCATAGCAAGGTACTCCTCCCAAATAAAGAATCTTACCGAAACATTTCATTTCCAATATACCGTTATTTAAGAATTAATTGTATCTCAATAGAGACGAAGATGTATGATTGGTTGGGTTAAGCGATCGCTTTATGTAATACAACATTCCCCATTCTGACCTTCTTACGAACACCACGTCTGACAATTATTTTTGATAGTTGTATATATGCTACCATGTTGAGAAACATTTGACATATTTTAGTTCAATCTACACTAGCGCCATCTATTGAGACTAGATGTAAGCATTAAGCAAATAATCTTTATTAATGTAATGTGGAAGGCTATCAGCCCAATTATCACACATTACTAGACAACGCCTGGAGAAAACTCTCCAATTTTATATGCTTTTAACTTTAACCAGTTTTTATACAACATTTTGTTTTTTGAATGTATACAAGTACTTGTAGACAAATAGTGGATTTTATCCATTACGGGTTAATCATTCAGAAATAATTGTATCTCAATAGAGACGAAAATGTAAATTATTTGGAAACTGAATATGGTGGTCGAGGCGTTTACAGGACTTATGACCTGTCATTGGTTGGGCTAAGCAGTCTCTATTGAGATACAATTAATTCTTAATGATTAACCCGTAATGGGTAAAATCCACTATTTGTCTACAAGTATTTGTATACATTCAAAAAACAAAATCGTTATTTAAATTTAATATACCGCATAGGAAGCATGGTGGCATCTTTCATAATATTATTTTGATTAATCTGTGAGCAACATATTCATTTTAATTTCAAAAATATGGTACGATTATTTTGAAAAAAAAAATTACAGAAGGCACTTAGATATTACGTGAATGCAACTAAAATTATTAATATCATGTTTCTTGATATTTATGACGTAATACAATCGCTTCCTCTGTCGCTTTAAGCTTGGATTGACGTATTTATAATACGTAATATGATTCCAGTTGAAGATCTAACAGTTGTATAAGAAGTGGATGCAGCTAACATACGATTCCTTGTGGATGGATGCAGAGTCAATTAGCTTCCTTTTGCCGCGCTCTGACGGGCGGATGCGCTCAAGTATTCGCGCAACTATTTGCATACCACTCGACTACATTCAGGGGCAATGGAGCTTATTATGTGCTTACATACGACTCTGCAACTAGATTAGAAACAAGTGGTCGGGTATGTTTACCCTGTCTGCGGTAAGCTAACTCATCTAATAGATTTTCCTCTATTCGAACTTTCAATATAAAATTTGCTTACTTATGAATTCAATTGATCTGTGTGCTTTTGTAATTAATTTGTGTCTAATCTGAGCGTTAATAATTTGAATGTATTTGTCGTAAAATAATACAATCGATTAAAGATATTCCTGTGAAAATCTTAATGTTTGGTTATTTGATCAATTTATGGCGTTAACACTGTGGAAAACTATAATGACGAATTTTTTTATGTACTTACTTACTTCCTATTGCCAAACAACTCTTGAAAAGTTTTAGCCTCCTTTATGATTTTTCGCCAACCTCCTCGATCCTGCGCGTTTTGCTCCCAGCAGTCCGATTTTCCCAACCTAGCCAGGCCAGCCAGAACATTGTCAATTAGGCGATGTCAAGGCTTTCCTGGAGGTCTTACTTCAGTCGGTCTAGACGCGTACAGGGTCTTGATTGCTCTGGCCTCTTCAGCTCGGCATACGAGGCCAATTTTTTATGTAACAAAGTTTATTTTTCTCGACTAGTTATGAAGGTCATAGTGTGTGAAACATCATCATTGGGAATATGATATTAAAAACATATTTTCTCCCGATGATGAAGTATCCCTTCGAAACTTGCCGAGAAAAATCAACTGAATAACGGTAAAACAGTGTTTTAATTCATAAAAAAATCTTCAGTGTGGATTCCCACAGTGTTAGTGCATTTTTTAAGCCGCTAAAAAAATCGTCTTTATGATTGGTCAATGGTGAAATTTCTCTCATTTCATTCATTTCTCGGCCCTACATCCCGGTGTGGGACTTGGCCTCCTCCACAACGGTCCTCCACTGACTTCTGTCTCTGGTCATCTCTCTCCATTCCCCAGCTCCTTCCATTTTCTCCCAATTTTCTTCCACGCAATCCGCCTATCTTTTCCTCGATCTGCCTCTTGGTCTCTTTTCGCGGGGCACCCATCTGGATATAATTTGTGGTATTCTACCCTCTGGCATTCTTTCCACATGGCCAGCCCACCGTAGACGTTGAGACTTACAGAATCTCACTTCTGTTTCATGGTTAATCAGTTCTTCAAGGTGAAATTTCTCTTACTAAAACAATTCATATTTCTTACAAATGTATATTTGTATAATTAAGTTTCCAATTATTTTTTACGTTCAACTAAGTAGTATAGAGTAGAGGTTTCCAACGGAGGCGATACCGCCCCATTGTGGGCTCTGGAGTCTTCCACGGGGGCGGTAGCGGGTTCTGATGCAAATAGGAGGCGTTCAGCTAGCCAAGGGGGGCGGCTTTAATGTAACTATTTACTAAATGAATAATAAAATATTGATTTAAGTAACCAACATTTTATCTATCTAGCTTGTTATTAATGCTGAAATAGTAGTAAAAAACATATAAATATAACATTGAATATACGCGAGTTATGTTACTTAAATTATCTTCCATCATCGAATCTTAAGATATGCTGATTCGCAAGTAATCAATTGAAAAACATTGATAATAATATGTTTAAATGTTGAATTACTAGTGGTAGCACTAAGTATTAAGAAATAAACAGAGAGAAATATGTTACGAGTATATAGATACAGGGCAACTGATAATTATCTTAAAATTACATATGTTACAGATCTCTAATTTGAGAATAATTAAGGAAGCACGCATCATGTTTTTTTAACTTGGATGACCCTCGGGTAACACGGTAGGTAGGTTATATTATTCTTAAATATCAAATTTTCTATCTCTGTTAGGATAAGGTATATATTCGTATTAAATATTTTTGAATATATTATAGCCTGCAACATTAGCGTGAATGGTGAAAATTTGGAGCAAGTAGATGATTTCGTGTATTTAGGCGGCGGCGAGTGGAGAGGGATATTGAAAGAAGGTTTGGGGCAGGCAACAAAGTGAATGGTGCACTTAAAGTTTTCATCGCAAACAAAAACCTATCCAAAAATCCAAAATGGCAGTGCACAATGGTGTTCTTCTACCGACGAACATGGAAGCGAAGCATGGAACTGGCAAAAGAAGGATGAAAGTAGAATGGTGTTATGAAGAATATAATGAAAGGATCATTAAGATGGTTTGGACGTATGGAAAGAATGAATCAAGAAGGAATGACAAAAATATTATTTGTTAACGTTGTAAATGAAACCAGAAATAAAGGACGACCAAGGAAAACGTGGCGCGATCAAATAAATCAAATATTAAATGTCGGCCATATGAGGGGTCAGAGAAATCGACGTGCGTGAATAACACGCATATGAATGTTGAGGAAGCAAGTAAAATATGTCAGGAAAGAAAAGTGTGGCAGTCCATTCTTTCAGGCCTACCCCTTCGGGGAGACAGCGTGATGGTTAGTTAGTTAGTTAGTATACATAACCACATACAGAGGCGATTATATATATTATATACATAATCGCCTCTGTATGTGGGTATGTAAGACTCTATTGACTTTATTTATGGGATATTGAAAAATATACGCGTTTTCTGATTGTGCGCATTTGGGTGTTAAATTCGACTTTTTGGATCCAAAATATATTTTTGTATGAGAGTCCTATGTATTGGATTTATTTCAAACAATATTATTGAACCACGCTAGAGTGAAAACGTATTGAACGAATTTCGTGTTTTACGGAGGCTGATTGTACTAACGTATTAAATTGATATAGGCTTTGTATAAACCTGAAATAATTTGTTAAGCTTACATGGCTTTCTGTTAATATTACTCGGAAATTTCTTATTAATTACCTGTTCAATAGAAATGACTCCCCTGATGCTGTTGCTGCCGGCATTTTGCGGATGAGTTAAATAAGAAGTAAGTCAGTTCGGTTCAAGATATCGAGACTATAATGTATTATGAAACTTGCTCCAGCAGCTAATCAACGGGCCCACGGGATAACTGCTGTTTAATGCATTATATTGCATGCAAATCCATTTTATAGTGAAGAACAGTAAATTTTTCCAATTATTGATATATTCGAATGAAATATTGGCAGCGAAAGACCGTTAGTATGTTTTGCATTGAAATTATATTATACCGTTTATGTTGGTGGATAATAAAAAAAAAGTAATAGGCATATCTAGAAAGTATGTGTACTGAGGCTCCGCAACGAGACCGGCTCGAGGTCAGTACATTGAGAAGTGTCGACTCGACAACGCGTTTTGTGAAAAATGTCAATCCAATCTACCGCCAAGTGCAAAACACGTGGCGCCGGGCAAGAGTTTTTGAGGCGCTGCAAGCCCCATGGAGATGAATTGATGAATTTCTCCGTTCCATCGTTTCTGGAGATGAAACTTGAGTTGCATACTACACGCCTGAAACCAAAAGGCAGTCTCGACAGTGGCGTCACACCTCTTCACCCTCCGCCAAAAAGTTCAAAACCACAATTTCAGCCAAGGAAATCATGGCATCCGTGTTTTGGGACTGTCAAGGTATAATTTTAATTGAATATATGCCTCAAAGGGAGAACATGCTGACAAAGAGAGTCTGCCTGCTGCTCGACAATGCCAAAAGGAACTGCTCGCCTTGTTTAAATGGGATGTCCTGAACCATCCCGCGCATTCTCCTGACCTAGCACCTTCAGATTACTATCTCTTTACCTCCCTGAAGCTGCACATGGGTGGAAAAAGGTTTTCAACCGACGAGGAGATGAAGGAGAAGGTGTATATCAGGAACTTATTAATTAAATTACGGTCGAACTTGATTATTATGAGGAAGATAGGACCGCCTAATTTGCTAATAATAAACATTATTAGTTATTATCGTTATTGCAAATATATTGTAGGTTTGCTTGCTTACAAGAAAACTTACAAAATGATTACAAAAAAAAAACATTACGTGAAGACATTAAGTATCTATTTACTCGTATTGTATTGTACTGTCGACTATATATTTTATATATTGTTTTTTAAACAATGATGTAAAAGTCCATATTAAATATTTGAAAATGCCTTAACAAGAAATAGCTTGTGACTCCTATAAAATATAATAAGACTTCTAGAAACAGACGTTTTCGTTCGTATTAATTAGAAAAGAAACATTGAATAACACATTTTTAATAGTAATAAGTATAAAAGAGCACTTAAGATGCCTGTCAAATAGTTCTTATGCAGAATTTGATAACCATCGCGTTATAAAAGCATTGATATTTTCTTATATTTCTTCTAGGTTCGCCATACTTTTTGTTGTACGTGTTATATTTATAATTTATTAAATATACTTTGTATATACAACAATATTAAAATTACATATCAGACATGTTTCGGACAACCAGTCCTTCTTCAGCGATATATATTGTAAAGATACATATTTAAAATATTATAAAATTGTTTGAAGATATGATAAATTTTGACAGATGTTATAAAGATGTATTTTGGAACGTTTATGATTTTGTTATAACAAATATTATGGATCAATTAATAATTTTAAATAATAATTTAAAGTTCTTATTGGGATTCAGGTAATTACTTACAACAAAGGAAATAAATCAGAGATTGGATTTTTTTATTTTCGAAAATTTCGAGATTACTCAAAGTTATATTTCTCTTATTAACATGCAAAATTTCAACGCCATTATCTTTCTCAAGGAGGTGGTTAGCAAATTCAGAATAATTATTATTACATTCATATTTTACCCAATAATAAAAAAATAATAACAGTGACACTATAAAAGAAATTTAAAAAAAAAAAATTATTAAAATATTATAAACGACCATTCAAAATTATATAAGTCAACTTTTTTATATGTTTGTATTGTCATACAATTCGATTTAAATAACAATTACCCCTACCTATAGGCTTAACCACCCCTTTCATTTAATCCATAGCAAACGTATTTGTAGATATTCCATTCTATCGTTAAAATGTACACATTGAAGATTACCCCATCGCAGGACTTCTCTTCACTCCTCAGATTAAGCCAGACGTATCTTAGTGTCATATCCACACCGAGTAGCAACGGAACTTAAGTGCAATTATTAATAAGCAGTTTCCTCATATCGACAGTGCAGCAAATTCATTCTGATAGCAATCAAGGTGACATTATAAATTGCCGCAATTAGTTCTTAAGACGGCCACTGGATCTAGAATTTATTAGTTCTGCAATTTGCGCTGTATAATATCGATAATTTCTGGAAATAGTAAAGATTATACCAAATCCATTGCAGGAATAATCGCGATTCCCAGATATTATAATAAAAAAAGGTATTGCGTATTTATTTTTTAAATAAAATTCTACACAAAAATTCGCCGGGTCTTAAATTAGATAACTTGAAAGCATTGGAAATTAAAAAGCCCTTAACAAAAATCTACCCTTCATTAATAAACAAACTATTGTTTCCCATCGCTCCATTGTAAATAATTTTAAATATTTAAATTGAATACACATTAATTTGTTAAAACCACTTTTATTTTTGAGTTCGTCGACCGATTTCGCTCACAACCGAGCTTCCTCAGGACTGATTAATAACTGATTAATAAATATTCCCATAAAAACAAAAATAATTTTTTTAACTCCTCTTTCCGCTACTAGAATCTTAATTAGGGATTCTCCATAATTTTTCCCTAATGATCATGACTCACCGTTCTAACATCCTAATCGTCCTCGCGCACACTTTCTCCAACCCCTCTTTCTCCACATCATTTTATATTTCTCTTTTCATAAGTTGTTTATGATTTTATGTTTAGTTTATTCTCTCTCCCTGACGAAGCTCCGGCGGGAGCGAAACCGGTTGGTGTTAACAAATAAAGTGGTTTAGATTTTTATTTTATTTAATAATGTCACACCACAAATTAAGTGCTTCATACGAAAGTTGATTTATTTTTTATTAAACTATGAGGTTTTAATGACCAAAACCTAATAATTAATAATTCAAACGAATGAAAACGTTAATTTTCAAGAAAGTTTTCTTTAACTTTGATTAGTTAGCCATTTACACTGGACAGTGAACGTAACGGTCTCGTAATGTCACCGACGTAGCCTTGAATCTCACCGACTCATTATCTCAAATCCTTGTTCCCATTAGTCTGCCTTGACTCCTTACCCCATTTACATATTTTTTTTACCATTCTTTCTCTATCCATGCGCTCCATATGTCCGAACCAACGCAGCGATCCTTTCATAATTTTGCTCATAATACCTTCTTCTGCTCTACGTTCCTTTATTATAATCAGCATTTGAGATTCTGTCGTATATCGTTCTACTACACATACGTCTTAGGGACCTCATGTTTAAAAAAAAGAATCATAAATAATAAGATGTGTCTGCTTGTGAGGCACACGTGTTTTATTACAATAAGTAGATAGTGATTTATAGCTCGCAGTATGACGTTTCGCGTGGCCCGATATTGTAAACAAAAGATCTACAAACACCTGCCGCCCTGCCCCCAGGGTATAGGCGCGGTACGGTGTTCACCATGGACAGCCTCCCAGATCTCGGGCTGCAGTGATAACACAACGCTAGTAATACCAGCCGCCGTACATCAATAACTCGACCACTGCCAACCAATCTTAGGTCAGAGGGAGACTTCGGTAAATCCAATATAAACAGTTATAATTATTCAAGGATTAATTGTATCTCAATAGAGACGAAGATTCAAGTTGGAAACAGAATATGGTTGATCAAGGTGTTTACAGGACTTATGACCTGTCATTGGTTGGGTTAAGCGCACGTTTTATAAAATACAACATTCCCCATTCCACATTTTTTTTCTTATGACCACCATGTCTGACAAACTTTTTGGAAGTTCGTATATTTTTGGAAGTTAATCTCTAAGACGTAATTTACGTGGTAGTTTATACAATCTACATACTAACGCCATCTATGAAGATTTGTGTTTATTAAGCATTAAGCAGAATATCTTTTTAACACAATGTGAAAGGCTACCGCCATTAGCGCATTGTAAGAAACCGCCTGGAGATGTCACTCCTATCTATATGCCAAACTTGGACCAGTCATGTTTTTTTACAACATTTTTTTGAATGTATACAAATACTTGTACACGAATACTGGAATTTACCCATTGCGGGTTATCAATTCAAGAATTAATTGTGTCTCAATAGAGACGAAGATTATTATTACAAATTATTATTATTGTAATTCGTGTTATTGTTTTTATTATTATCGTAATATAAACAGGCGAAAACCCGTAGGTCATCAAAAAAGCGAACAAGAATATGTTGAATAAAGAGAGCGAGAGAGAAAAACTTCGAATGCGCAACGCGCATCCCCGATTTTTAGTAAGCATATTCGGAAACGTTATTTTGAAATTCGTTTGTTTTATGACAGTCGAAAAAAAGGAATGGTGTAAGTTTGAAAAAATAAATTCACATTAAAAGTTAAAACTTATACTAATTATGATTGTACCGTGAACGAGGTTTTTAAGATTAGAAAATCTCGTAAAAAGTGAACCGTTCGTGGAGTACTAACCTTCAATTAATTATTAGATGTTGATAAATAGGAAGGTGTCTTTTTTAGGGTATAGAAAATTTGTAAAACATTATTATTTTTTTTTTTTTTTACGTATACAACAGGTCGCTTGAACCCAATTACAGTATACAATTTGTTTTTATGCTGATATATTGATTCTCGTGACATGTGACAGGTAGCCTATCTATCGCCATTTTATTGTCACGAGAATTCTACAACAGACAGTACCTATATATGAATCATGTTTTCAGTGAAAACTTTATCAACGATTTTAATTAAATAACAGCAATCTTTATACACACAATAGAGCGAATATAGAAAATAAACGAAGTCTTTAAACGTGAATGAACCCAAGAAACTTTAAGCTGATCTTGCTCCATTCGATATTTCAAATATAGAATTTGGTTTACATCCGTGGAACTAGAAATTATTTTTATCACCATTACCATCACCATCACCATCACCATCACCATCACCATCACCATCACCATCACCATCACCATCACCATCACCATCACCATCACCATCACCATCACCATCACCATCACCATCACCATCACCATCACCATCACCATCACCATCACCATCACCATCACCATCACTTTCACCATCACCATCACTATCACTATCAAAATTACTATTACTATTACTATTATCATTATTATTATTATTATTTAAAATATTTCAATAAGAAAAATCCATGTTGAAAATAATTTGCTTGTTGAATTATTTTATTTTACCTCCGAAAAACCCAGATAAGAACAGTATAAAATAGTTCGACCCAAGATGTATCACGAATTAAGTCCCGGGGCATTGTGCATATTTCATGCGGAACAAAAAAATCTAAAAAAACGCTTCTGCCAATGTGAAATATTGGTCAATATTTTTCTACTAATCGATCTGAATGTGGAAGTCATTAGAAAAAGCTCTTGTTAATTGATTTTTGATTTTACAAACACAGATGGTTATGTATTCCATAAACGGCATCCATTGAAGATTCTTTAATTTATGTTCCTTAATTTCGTTTCCGTTCTGTATAAAAATATAATATACATTGTATAATCCGCCAAATTATTATAAGACATGTATTAATTGTGTTTAACAAGTATTTTTTATGTATAAAAATAAATGTTTCGATATGCTTAGATACAGAAATCGATTAAGCTTTTTTGTCCAGATAAAATTATGTATACCTGATTCAAAGTGATTTATGAATTCAAATTAAAATATATTAAAAACATTCATCGATCCAGCGAAGCTTAAAATATGCGAATTAATTTAAGGTTCATTCCAAATGTTTATATCGTGCAATTTTTTCTTATATTTACGTCTTCGTATTTGATTTTAAATATCTATTATTTTTTCAATTACCTTGGAGACGTAGTCTTTTGGTTTCATGGACAAACTGGCATATCAGATATCGTTGCTGTGTTATTTGGCAAAATTTAGTAATTTAGGATGGTGATCTTGAAAATAAAATTATAGAACGAGTATCTACAAAAATACGAAACACGGACTTATTTGTTTTACGGTTTCGGTACAATACTTTCGTTCGACATGGCACATTATATTATAATATACTTTCAACACTTCACAGGCTCAAAACTCAGGAGCGAGTAAAATATAAATTGTGTTTGGCAGTGTTTGTGAATCTACACCAGAGAGCGCCAGGGTACATTTCGGATCTCTACCTGACATCCATGCCAACGGAAGGGCAACGTTTGCTCTGATCAGTAGAAACAATGACAAACATTGTAATTCCAGCCAGTGTTAATTGAGCATATTTCTACGATCGTGCTTTCGGAATTGCGGATCCGTTTACATGGAATTATTTCCCTGTCAGTATTTAGTATGAGATAGCGACGTTGAGAGGCAACTCAAGTGTATGTTTTTAGTGCGCCCTTGGGGTAATTAATTTTACAAAATTGTTCATTTATTATGTTTACTAGTAAGAATAATAAAACAAACCAACAATCACGTCGTTTCCCCGGAAGGGTAGGCAGAGAGAATGGATCCCCACATTACTCTATTCTGATTGTTCAACAAACTCTTGATTAATTTATAACAACAACAACAAACCATCGCGCCTCTTCTCCGAAGGAGTAGGCAAAGAAAATAGACCGCCACATCATTCGATCCTAACACACGTCTCTAGATTCCTCCACATTATACAGCGAGTCATACCCGCACGTCGATTCTTTCGACTTCTAGCATGGCCGACCTTAAAATTTGGTTTATTTGATTTTGCCATTTTCCTTTGATCTTCCTTGACTCCATAATCTGTTCACAATGTTAACGTAAACTTTCTTAATCATTATTTTTTATCCATGCGTTCTACATGTTCAAACTAACTCAGCGATATTTTCATATATATTTTTTTCATAATACTTTCTTCCACTGTAAATTCCTTCCTGATTTAGAAATTCTATCATTCATCGTTTTACCGCACAAAAACTATTATGTAAGGGATGTCATCTCTACCGTATTTATTCTGCTCTCATCTTTCTTCTGTCAGTCTCAATAAGAAAAACAAGTAAGTTGTCCTCAGCGTCCGAATCACTGTCACCCGCACTTTAGCCTTCCTTCTTATGTAATAAAAATAAGCTTAAATATACTGTGTAAACTTACTTCCTAAAAAATACAAATTTATCCACTTGTTCCAGATTTTAACCAATCACGCTAATGTGCTTGTTTTAGATTAAGGGATCGGTGAAATGCTTTGTAACATAAATATCATAATTTTTGTAACATAAAAAACATTCATTTGTAACATAAAAAAAATACAATTGTACAATTTAAAAAAATATATATAATATGAATAAAAAAGAAACAGGGACAGGAAAATGTCATATAATATAATTTGATACAAACAAATATAAATCGAAACGATAACAAAACAAATTTAGTACTTGATATTTCGGGTTTGCATCTTCCCAGAGCATTAAGTTCTCTGCTGAGCTTTTCAATACGTACATGTCCGATATCCAGTGATATTTAATGTACTTAAATACAGTATTATCACGTAAGTTTAACATTTGCAAGCACATTTATAAAATAGATAAATGCGGTTATTAATATACATTATATTTTAACTAGCACCACATAAATGCAGGGAAGTAGCAGTCCTTTTACAAATTTGATTATTATTTATTCGTAAACTTGATAAAGTCATTTAAGCTTTTTGCAAACAGCAACTTAATTGAATAAGGTGTGTATGTTTTATACTCGTATATTTCAAAAGCACAATTACATACGTACTTTTGTTTGTTGTTAGAATTGTAGGCCCGGAGACTATCAGTAATTCTAGGATAACAATTCACTCAATCATCAGTATATCGTACTCTTCTTGTTCTCGTGTCATATTAAATTAACACAAGAATAAAAATAAAGAAAATATTTTAAATAATCAAATGAATTTGACGTCAAGTCCAATCTTAGATTTATTTTCTTTGTTGTAAGTTATTACCTGAACCCCAAAAAAAACTTAAAATTATTATTTTTAATTTTAAACTGAATCACAATATTTGTTATAACAAAAGCATAAACTTTTAAAATAAATCTTTATAACGTCTGTCAGATCATGTAAACAATTGTATATTATTTAAGATATGTATCTTTATATGTTTCACTGAAGAATCACTGGTTGTCCGAAACATGGCTATATAATTTAATTTTTTTAATGTAAGTGTTGTATTAACAAAGTGTATAAAAAAAGAAAAACAGAAATTCAAAATATTGTTCAATTATAAATCCGCAACGCAGAGTAATGATGAATTTAGAATAAATTTTAAGAAACAAAAAATATTTTGTTCTTAATAGGGAAGGATTAAATAAAGTCATGCGCCGCCCGTGGCGGGTGGTGAGTAATTTATTACGCAATATATTCAGCGGGCTGCCAGTTCTACGGTTATTACGCGTAGCGGTCGCAATGGAGTCGAAAGCAAAGAAACCGGAACGGGTTTTCACAATTTTTCCTAGGCGAGGTGAGGCAGAGATGGTCACATTAGCTGTGAAGCAGGTTCCCGCTAACCTGTCCGGCTTTTCAGAACAACGCGGACGATAGCCGATTAATCCTGCCGAATGTGACGCAGTGGGTGGATTATTCCACGATTGCGGCTAATTCACTGCGCCACGGACGTGACGCACGTCGCTGCGGCAAAGGAGCCTTGATTTATTTTTTAATCTTGTGACCTAACCAGAATAGTAACGCTGAATTATATTGCAGCTTTAGGAGCAGCAATTTCAAAGTTGTAAAGCTGCATTGAAGATAAGATTAAAACTATGTTTTTAGAAATTACATTTCAGTAGCAGATCATGCATCTTAATGCCGAAATTGACTTTATCACATTTTTTTTTAAATATTGTGTATTGATTCAAAAATATATGTATAAGAATTGTTAATGGCCATAAATGCATAATATAAAATATGTATTCATTCAATTACTACTTTTTATATGTAATAACAGCAGACAAAGATATTAATAATAATAAAATAAGACAACAATTAATATGAATGAAAACGTCAGTTTTCTAGAAGTTTTATTATATTTTACGGGAATAACATGATTCGCCCTTCTTATCAAATGTTCCCATAAAATATAATAAAACTTCTAGAAAACTGACGTTTTTATTCGTGTTTATTATTCAATATGGAGTTTTACATCATTGTTCAAGAAACAATAAAGAAATAAGACAAGTTTTTTTTATAAGTACTTAGCATGGACTTGGTTTGTAACTGCAAACGAGCCTGTTGAAACCGATCTCTGTCGACATAAAAACAGAAGTTTGAAATAGTTCGAAAATACATAATTTTATTTCATTATTATTGAAAATGATCTTCCATAAAGATATTTCAGTAAAATCGTTGGATAACATTTAAAAAAGTTTTTTTTGTGTAATATTTTGTTTCAATGGTCAATTGTTTTATTCCAGGATAAGGCAATGCCGCCAGACCACATCCAGCCAGAGCGATCCAAGGACGGGGCGGCGGCCCAATGAAGGGGGCCGGGGGGCACAGGGGGGGCCCGCCGTGGGTCGCGGTCCTCGCCTGGGCCCTGCTGCTAGTTAGGGTTGCGCCCGCGCCCGCGCCGCCCCTGGACGTGTTCAACATCACCAGGGTGGAAGGGGGTGACAAATTCTCATTTAAAGGTGACCACTAAAAACTTATAATCTGAGAACGCGAATTTAACTTTTTATTTTATTGAATATTCATTAAACAATAAGTTTATATTAGACTAGCTGACCCGGCAACGCTTCGCTATTGCTATATTAGAGTATATAAATACTCGTACACCCAATATATATTAAAGAAATACAATGAAAGTTCAATATCAATTATTTTATTGGATAAAATGACATGTGTATAGGTGCAAGAATGTGTGTATCCTAATTCAGTTCATATCTTTAAAACATTTGTTTAATCCAAGCAAACTTGCTGTGAACTTGAATAATACTAATGTGAATTGAACAATTGAAGGCTGGGCATTACCAAGGTGGCAAGTTTGCAAAAAGTCTGAAATGAGTTTTTGATGCCAATTGGTCTTAAACATAGCTGTGCAAAAGCGCGTTATGATTTAATAATATAGTGTAGTTCAAACGTTACCCTAAAGATGCCACCCAAAAAAAAGTTTATATATATCTTTTTCAGCTTTATGTTTAAACCATTAAACGTCCAGTCTTAATTTTTTTCCTTAATATTTTAAGTGAAATTAAAAAAACAAATAAATATACTATATCACATTTGCATAAAACATTCATACATATACAATTCATATCCGTTCACTCCTGGGCGTAGGCCTCCTCCATCTGCTTCAATGTCTGTCGATCCTGGGCAACACGCATCCAATGTCGTCCCTCCATCGAAGTTGAGGACGTCCTGGGTTTCGGGTTGCACTTCATCTACGCATATATCGAGGTGTGGGATCCATCCTCTGCACACGCGCATTCCATTATCTTCTGGGTTGTCTGCCTCATCTCATGACATCTTTCAGCTTGCAGATTTCACCGTTTCATGTTACCTAGAAATAAAAGGAAAAATATTAAATTAATATAGTGTAGTTCAAATGTTACCCTAAAGATGCCACCCAAAAAAAGTTAATATATATCTTTTTCAGCTTAATGTTTAAACCATTAAACGTCCAGTCTTAATTTTTTTCCTTAATATTTTAAGTGAAATTAAAAAAACAAATAAATATACTATATCACATTTGCATGAAACATTCATACATATACCATTCAAGGTCATAATAATGATCTTAGAAATACAATGTTTAGAGAAACAAAACCCTTGATTTTGATGTCCATTAGATGAAGCTAATAATGCACATTCACTTAACCAATGACGAAATTTGTAAATTTGTGTGATGTCTGGAAATATACATTGAATCAATTCTCCTTTGGAGTGTGATTCTACAGAAATCAGTTGATAATTTAAAGCATTCATTCCATACAATGAACTTTCATTGTTGCAGAATTTTACCCATTCAGAAATATTTAAAATGTTGCATGTAGGTGTTTCAATGTTTTGTATCATCATCATCATGAGCCTATATCCGTTCACTCCTGGGCGTAGGCCTCCTCCATCTGATTCAATGTCTGTCGATCCTGGGCAAAACGCATCCAATGTCGTCCCTCCATCGAAGTTGAGGACGTCCTGGGTTTCGGGTTGCAGTTCATCTATCATCAGGGCTGCGAGCGGCATGCCATTTTAGCGCTGCCACTCTTCCGATGATGTCCGACACTCCTGTTCTGCCTCTAATAGTGGAATTAAACCAATTAATCCAACCTGTACATACCATTTCAAAATTAGTTCATAAATATAACAATCTTCCTGGGCGTAGGCCTCCTCCATCTGATTCAATGTCTGTCGATCCTGGGCAAAACGCATCCAATGTCGTCCCTCCATCGAAGTTGAGGACGTCCTGGGTTTCGGGTTGCAGTTCATCTATCATCAGGGCTGCGAGCGGCATGCCATTTTAGCGCTGCCACTCTTCCGATGATGTCCGACACTCCTGTTCTGCCTCTAATAGTGGAATTAAACCAATTAATCCAACCTGTACATACCATTTCAAAATTAGTTCATAAATATAACAATCGGGTGTGGGATCCATACATGCCAGTATCTTGCGTTGCGTGCCCCATCTCACGACATCTTCCACCATGGAGATATCGTGGATAGCCGTGTTCCTCACCCTATCTCAAAGAGTCTTTCCTGGTATCATCCTTAGCGTCGGCATCTCTGCAAAAATCAAATAATTATATTAAAATGAGCAGTATATTTAAAAAAAAAACACTCGATCATTGTAAGATTGGCGTGGGAACATCAGACCATTTGGAAATGTTATATTAGTGGATTTTTCCAACTGAGGCAGCTAATGCTGTATGTAAGGATATGTTTACCTATCACAGCATAACAGAGAAAAACTAAAACAGCTGAAGTAAATCGTCTAATCCAAAAGATATTATAGGTTATCGCCCTGCCAGAACAATTTTACATTAAAATAACTAACTAACTAACTAACCATCACGCCGTTTCCCCGAAAGGGTAGACAGAAAGAATGGACTGCAACATTTTAATCGATGCTGCACTCCATTCTTCTCTTTTCGCCAACGCGAGAGACGCGGTGTGATGGGTTGCGAACCTCATCGCCACCAATAGGCATCTCCCGCGCACACTTCAATCATTCAACGTCTACATAATAAATCTAAAACAAATTATACAAAATACAATGATATAAAATTAAATAACACATAAAAATAATTTAACACATAATGTTCTTTTAGATGGTGCACTTGTCGTCAGCTGGACGATCCGGACATTTGTGTTTATTTAATTTTTTATTCCACTGTTTTAATTTTATTAGGCACTTAAAACAATCCAACACCAGCAAAAACTTGAAAATTTGATTGAAGAATTTATTCAAATTGTCATTGGAACAAATGAAAAATTTATTTTTACACCTGTCAAAATTCTTTTTATAAACGAAAAAACTTGTATTATTTTAACATCAGAAGAGTGAAAACGTATTTCGTGTCACAAATAACTATCACAAAGTGCGGCAACAATCAAATTGACCAAAACAATTCACTTATACAGGAAATATCTCCAAATTGACAGGAGCACCACATGAATCAAATATTTTTTTTTAAATCAGAACCAGAACCAGATTCCTTGCAGGATTTGCGAATTTATTCGTTGGGTATCCTATCTCTAACGGTTCTCCCCACAATAAAATAACATTATTAAAATAGATTATACCAATTCATAGAATTGTTACTTAGAATTTAACGTTTTTCCATGTATTCATAACATAACCTAAAATAATACGTAAGTAAAACGATAGGTATGTAATTTCATTTCTATCTATATAAATTCGATATAATTTAGAACTAAAACTTTGAAATATGTAATGCGGAAATATAATCTGTATTCATTTCAACGGCAAAATAGAATAAACTGAAGATATATATGAATTAGAAATATAAATATTTTACTTACGAAACTGTAACTGTAACACGCAATTCAAATTTGACATTTCAGAGATAGGGATGGGGCAATCCGCTCACGAGTCGACTCAAAGATTCGAATCTTTTTGGTGAGCGGGTGAGCGATGATCCATAAAAAAAAGAGCGGCAGCTCAATGATCCGCTAGGTCAGGGGGGTCGGCAAAATTATTAGCCAAAGAGCCAAATGCGTACTTTACAACGATTTAAAAAAAAATTGAGAGCCAAATATGTTTATTGATTTAGATAACCTTTATTAAATTACGGGTACACTGAATAAAACATTATTTCATACTTCTTCCTGTGATGAAGGCGACCAGCCTTCTCTCCATCTCTTTGGTGGTCATCCTGGTGGTCGACGGCCCTCTGGAGTCTCTTGCATCACGATATTAGGAATTCTTGCTGGATCCATTCTCTCGATGTCTCTGCCTACTCCATCTCACTATGTCTTCAATGTTGCAGGATTTGCGAATTTATTCGTTGGGTATCCTATCTCTAACGGTTCTCCCCACAATAGGTCGCAGTCTGGTTCTGACAGTGTCTGTTCTTGCTTTGATTCCGTATGTTATTATGGACCTGATGCATGTTTGTTTGTTGTTATTCTTAATTTTAGGCACAATTCCATGTTCTCATCAATAAGACGACTTCGTAGTTTACTCTTGTTAAAATTCATGCTTGAATAAAATTGTCCGCATGAATATGTAGAAGCGAAAAGCGAAAGATCAGCAAGAGTCAGTAATACTATTTCAGGCGTTGAAGATGATGACTAAAAATCTTTGAATTGGCGATGATGATTAAGAGTTTTAGCTAAACCGGAATTGATAATCGTAATCACCAATTCCATAACTTTACAAATTTCTTCTGGAAATGTCTGCGGACAGAGCGTTCTTGATGAATGATGCGATGGTAAGCAAGTATCTCGCGATTATTTTTTCTTTCAACAAACCCCTTCGGCTCCGGAGCCGCATTTTGCCGACCTCTGCGCTTTCCGCTCAGTAAAGTGAGCCGATTCTTCTTGATAATTATCGAGCGGCTCCGGAGCCGCATTTTGCCGACCTCTGCGCTTTCCGCTCAGTAAAGTGAGCCGATTCTTCTTGATAATTATCGAGCGGCTCCGGAGCCGCATTTTGCCGACCTCTGCGCTCGGTGAATCGTATATTATTGCAAAAGAGTCGACTATTTTTAGTGATCTCTTTAAGGGATCTGAGCTGAATGGTTCCGCTCAGTAAAGTGAGCCGATTCTTCTTGATAATTATCGAGTCGTTTGTCAAAAAAGTTGTTTGTCGTTGTGAATTTTTTTTTTAGCTCATCGACAAAAAATTTATCCTGGTGAATTTTTTTTTTTTTACCGGAATCAACTTTTTTGGTCGAGGAGCAAAAAAAAAAGGTCACTAAAATAATTTCAAACTTTGAACGACTCAAAATGGTGAACCGTGGATCGTTAAAAAGAGTCGGCTCACTTTGCTGAGCGGAACCGTTCAGATCAGATCCCTGAGATGAGTCGTTTTGCCCATCCCTATACGTGCGTATATTTTTCAGTTCAAAGGAGCGACTAATTTCATATCTGACCACGCAAAGAGTCAAAAAAGCCACTAATTTGCATCTTATCACGCCAAGCGAATATAGACTCTAAAGATCGATACTCAGGTGATACGAACATGAAGGTCTATACTCGCTCGCACTACGAAAATTTATAAATTTACAAAGTTAATTAGAGCTCGATTAATAACAAAAATATGCCTATGCCCACCTATGTCTATCTATTAAGGAAGTGTATAACTTGGAAAATGATCAGCTCAGGAATAACCTCAGAAATAGTCCACACACACCCGGAAGATCGCCTTTTATTTATATAGATAAAGCATTGATTTTAGGGAAATACTATGATACTTAGACTTTATTAACTGCGATAATATTATAATTTCATAAAACCACGTTTTTCTAA
The DNA here is from genome assembly GCA_022606425.2 of Lepidostoma basale. Classification (NCBI taxonomy): domain Eukaryota; kingdom Metazoa; phylum Arthropoda; class Insecta; order Trichoptera; family Lepidostomatidae; genus Lepidostoma; species Lepidostoma basale. The sequence goes on along the minus strand of JAHDVF020000916.1, from coordinate 4,714 downwards.
ATAAATACCTCTACTTTTGTCTTTGTTTCGATTGTACCCGGTTTTGCCAGATTCGATTGCATCAACAGTCTATCTCAATCTGTCGTTGCCTGCGAGCCTAGCAAAACCGATCTTTGTCGAAATAAATGAAAAAATGTAATTAGTTATTAAAAATCATCGTTTGATTTGCTGATTATTTAATTTGAACTTCCATCGAGAGATTTCAGTAAAATCATTTGATTTTTTTTATTTATTAACAATTTAATTTAATTATCACTATTTACTTTTTTTAATTGTCGCCCAAACTATTAATTAGATGTAAAATCTGACGATGCCAACATCGCTTTCGCGAAACAGCTGTCGCGACATTTTTTTCAAAATCAATCTTGATATAATAACAGTGTTTTAAATTAAAAGTTAATACTTTATTTTTATATATAGTTCTTTTATTATATACAATTATCGAGAAATATACTCGCACGCAATAAAACCGTAATATTTCTCTTGATAACAGTGCAATATTATGTGTACAGAACCAAGAAACATTCCGCTTCTAAAATATTATTCCTCCTTATTCTTGATAAGGTTCCATGAAAAATTACTACTGATTACATAAGGAGATTTCTTTCGCCTGCTATCTCTGTAACGTATGGACAACCGACAAAATTGATGTTAATTTGTTTCTTATCCACAATAAACAAAATTCCGACATAAAATATTTTTTCTGTAAACTCAATTGAACACTTTTTTAATACTTTGTAAAAAAAACACTTTATTACGAGTAAGTAGCGCCAACTGGTTTCACTCTCTAGCGAGCTTTCTCAAGAGCTTTCTCAAGTCTCAATCAAGTGTTTTTTTATACAAAATATTTAAAAAGTGTATATTTAAATTTTTAAATATTTCAAACCACCAAGTATTGGCTTGTTATCAAAGTGTAAATATATATATATATATATATATATATATATATATATATATATATATATATATATATATATATATATATATATATATATATATATATATATATAGATATATAGATATTTTTCTACTTTACAGATTATTTTTTAATACCCTTGTTTTCTACTTAACTATCGTTAAATTTATGAATTATTTCGTTGAATTTTATGGTATAATGATTATTACTGTTGAATCGCTCTTTGCATCAAAGGTATAGCTATCATATTGTATCTTGTGACATGTGATAGTATCTAATCTGTCGCTACTTTATTATCACGTGAATTCTATACCAGACCAGACAGTTTGACAATTACACTGGTATCGCCTATGACACGATAGTTAGTTAAAATATAATCGAATGATACAACCCATTTCGACCATTTAACTCAAACAAATTCATTTCTAATGTAATCCTTACATTAAAAATGTAATCAAATAATTTTACTGAAATCTCTTGATGGAAGTTCATTTTAAAAAATAATGAAATAAAACGGCAATGAGGTTCGCAACCCATCACACCGCGTCTCCCGCGGGGCGAAAAGAGAAGGATGGAATGCCGCATCGGTTAAAATGTGACAGTCCATTCTTTCTGCCAACCCTTTCGGGGAGACGGCGTGATGGTTAGTTAGTTAGTAAGTATAAAATAAAACGATGTTTTTTAACTACTTTCACTTTTATCTTTATTTCGACAGCGAGCCTGGCGAAACCGGTCGCTGTCAAAATAAAGACAAAAGTGGAAGTAGTTAAAAAACATCGTTCTATTTAATTATTATTTAAAAATGTAGATTTACTTCAAACTTGTGTTTTTTCATTCTACGGGTTTCGCCAGGTTCTCTAGCATCGACAGACCAGTATGTAGATGCCAGCAAGCCTGGCGAAACCGGTCGCTGTCGAAATAAAGACATTATTGTTAAAAAAAAAAAATTGGGGATTTATAGTAGGGTATACATCCTCAAATGTTATCAACGGGAAAAAAGTTTTTAATTTTATGTTCCTCACCTTCTTCTTTGACATGCTTCATTCTGTTGGTCCACATAAACAAATGTATTAATTTGTTTTGTGAGAATAAAGCGCGATTCATTGAAGTTAATTAATTATGTGTAGTATTTCTTGACGCCTGTAACAAGTTAATTATCTGCGAGTCTAATGCAGCTTAAGATATTTGCTTTTCTTGAACGATAAATTCATTTTACTGCATGTCCGCTAAGCAGATGTCTGCCATGTTGTGGTGATGTGACCATGATATGACCACCCGTGATATGTTGAGGATTACATATCTATCACAATTTGTTGCAACGCCACAATCTTTTAACAAATCCAATCTTAATTAGATAGACGTTAATAATTATTGTGGTAAGTTCAGTGTTCCTGACGACAGGCTTATAACTATTAATACCAGTTTTTCTACAAATATAAATTATATGAATTTATATATCCAGCCTTATTGTGGCACTATAAATGTCACTCTCTTATGTTTGTATACAACGGGTCATTTGAATCCAATAACTGTGTAATATTTGTTTTTTTAGCTATTTTATTGATTATCATGACTTGCGATAGGAAGTTAATCTGTCGCCATTTTATTGTCACGTGAATTCTACACCAGACTATAGACAGTGTGACAATCACACAGCCATCGTCGGGAATCTAATCCGGGACCTTCAGTATGGCAGTCAGAGCTCTTACCACTCGGACACTCTCTCTTGTTGTATAATGTATAGGAGTACATCATTCAGAAAATATGAAGTTATTAAAACATTATTTTAAAGACTTTTACAACTTATTAACTAACGATCTCACCTTGTTCTCTGGAGGGGTAGGCAGAGAAGATGGATCGCCATACTGTTCTGTCCTGACAAACTCTCGAGATTCATCTACATTCATACATGCACGCTCGTCGATTTTTGGGACTTCTAATGTGGCCGACATTTATATTTTTTTAAATTTGATCATGCCATGCTTTCCTTTTTCTTCAATAGACAAGGACAATTATGGATAGGCCAAAATGTGAAATAATAAATTAATTAAATTAAATCATACATACGGTAAAGCAGGTTGGGTTTTAGCTTTTTTTATTCAAGAGCTGTCTTTGTCGGTTTCGCTTACCCGGTAATTGGCAATTGACTTAGTGGATTCAATATAGCCTAGGTTTCTCATTATATTGCACTATTCATAAATATAAGTTAACTTCAGTCCCGCATAGGCGGGGGACAGAGCTAGGAAGTTCAAGAGTATAACTGATTAAAGGGCATTCGGATGCGTGATGGATCTTTTAAATAGGAAATAGGATTCTGCGGTGTATTAATCAGCGATATAGGTACTCGAATTATTTATTGCTATATACTAAGTTTATTTATAATAATAAACACGATTAATGGTTTTCTTCTTCTTCTTTTGGTGCCGTGTCAGGTCCCCCGACGTTGACGATCACTGCAGCAAAGGCATCTCTATCCTTCGCCACTTGGAACAGGTTATTCCTGTCCACTCTTTGATATTCTGCACCCAGGACAGCTGCCTTCTACCAACTCCCCGACGTCCCTCTACTTTACCCATTAATATCAGTCAAAGGAGAAGGTATTTTTCTCCCCTGAGCACATGATTCAAATATGATACCTTTTTAATTTTCACACTCGACAACAGCTCTCTATTGGTTCTGGTTCTCTGCAGTACGTCGTCATCCATGCTATACGGATCATTCTGCGGTATATCCACACCTCGAACGCTTCCAACCGGTTCATTACATTCACTTTCAGAGTCCAGGTTTCGCAGCCATATAGTACGAGTAGAACAAACCATAATTAGCATTGAATCATTCTTGGTCGGAGTTTCCAGTTAAGATTATCGTTGCAAATGAATGTTCTCATTTTATTAAATGCAGCTCGTGCAACTTCAATTATTATCAATACTAATTAATTAATTCCTAATAAATATCAATACTAAATATCATAGATACTAATTTTCCTAGCTGTTTGACTCATTCCCGATCAGGGGTGTCCAATCCCCCATTCGCTGCCAATCCATGGCATCCTCGACAGCCGCGCTAACAATAATTACATTTGAGCTAATCATTATAAAAGTTTCACGACTCAGGTCGAGACAATTGATTGCTTGAGTAAAAAAAATATCTCAAAAATGCGTTTTATGACGCAACTTGCATAGTCTTGGACAAGGTCGGCGGGTGAAGATTTTAATGTTACATTTAAAAATATATATGTAAACGCCAATCATTAAAAAAACACTACACAATGGATTTGAATCAATGGTATTAGAATTTATTATACAATCTCCAAAATAAATGCCAGTCTACATCGCGATCAGCTAAGACTTCTGTGATCGGTAGATTGACTGTGCCAAAACGCTGCCTGAAATATTCAACTGCCAATTCTAAACCAGCTCTCAGCAAAATAATCCCGGAAAATCTTTACAATTCGCAGAAGTTGATGCCAGCCGGTATCAACCACCCAATCTAATTCCAATTCCAATTAATCGATACAATGTCTTGTTTACAAACAACGATAAATCGTAACAATTCGATCGTTACGATAAATCGCTACGATTTTATCGTAGCGTGTAAACGGGCCCTAACATCCTTTTATATTATGATAATTGTTTGATTAGTAAAGAAGTAAGTAATTTTGCAAATGAATTTCTACGAATTCTTTAGGCACAATGCATAATGATAAGTGCCAAATTACTTTCGCCTTGTGTCACTACTATTTATATATTTAATTATATTAATTTAATCGAAATAAAACCATCAAACAATCCTGTTTAC
>JAHDVF020000915.1:0-102765 GCA_022606425.2 Lepidostoma basale | reverse complement strand
CGAGTTTTATCAAATGTAAAAGGCGAAACATGTCGTTCTCACAAAATAAAACGAAATTTCTAGAAAACAGTCTTTTTAATTAGAATACATCCAAGATCCCATAAAAAAAATTGTTCTCCTTCAACCTTCTTCCCTCCACTGTCGGATGTATTCCTCTTCCATTTCCTCCCACTCGTCCCTGTCTTGACCCTTCCGCATACAGGTCGTTCCAGCTATTCGGGCAATATCGTCAGTCCATATTTTCAACCTCCCAACACTCTTTTCTCTTGTCCAAGACCTCCATTAAAGTATTCTGGATGTTCATTGGGTTCTGCGCTGTCTTGCAATATATCCAGCCCACTGCCACTTTAATTTAGCTGTACGATCCATGATGTCGGCAACTTTGCTTCAGCGTCTTATTTCTCCATTTCTTATTTTGTCTTGGAGACTCACGCCGAGCATTTGCCTATCCATGGATCATTGTGTGGTTTTTAGTTTGTGGACACTTTTTGCTGCGAGCGTGGTTATCTCTAGACTATGTATACGTCTATCAATGCCAGGATAGGCAGCATCGAACATTTTTCTTTTTGCAAATTGGAATCTGCTACTTTTCAAAAGCTTTTTCATTTTCCATGAAATAAACATGAAATAAATTGTTTGTTTCAAAATCACGATAGAAGTATTGCCTGCTGCATCTTATATTGAAGGGAAAAAAGAGGGCCGCAGGGAGGCAGGGAGAAGGCAGATCTCTTGGCTGCACAATGAGAGGGAATGGACGGAAATCAAAACTGTGGAGGAGCTATTCCGGACAGCTCAGGATAGAGAAGAGTTTACCAGAGTGATCGCCAACGTCAGGGGGACCTGACAGGGCACTTTAAGAAGAAGAAAATCACGATGTTTAGTTATTAATACGAGTAAATTATGAAATAGCATGTATACAAAGTGAAGAAAGAAACAGTTTGATATGACGCCTCCTTGTCACTCAAATTAAAATGATGACGCAGAACAGTCAATGCTTGAAGTGCAAAATCAGTCTTGTCTCCGATAAAACGAGTAAATATTGTATCGGATATGCAGAGTAATGTCTTGAGAAATTTGGTGTAGTAGTCGCAAGTCGTAAAGCGTCCAGCGTGTGAGCACGTTCCGGATACACAGGGTGTTTAGTACTTGATACGGCAAACATTCAGAGCGAGGAAGGTTTATTTAAGTCGAGAATTATCAATCATTTTCGAATTTTCGATACTTTTTAAGTAGTTATCAATACTGTTTGAGACTACACTCTCGTTGATAAAATGGTAACACAATATTTAGAAACAACAAATAATAAAATGCACAATGGTGTTCTTCTACCGACCCTTATGTATGGAAGCGAAGCATGGAATTAGCAAAAGAACGATGAAAGTATAATAGAATAAATGCAGTAGAAATGAGATCTCTTATACTGTATGACTATATTCTCTGTATGATAGTGTCGAATGAAAATATAAGAAGTGAATGCGGTGCGAATGATGGTGTTATGAACAAAATAATGAAAGGATCATTAAGATGGTTTGGACATATGGAAAGAATGAATGAAGAAAGAAAGGTAAAAAAATTATACGTTAACGATGTTAATGGAACCAGAAATAGAGGAAGACCAAATAAACGATCAAATAAATCGAATATTGAATGTCGGCCATGTGAGAAGTCAGAGAAATCGACGCGCGTGCTTGACACGATGTATGAATGTTGAGGAACCGAGAGAAAAGTGTGGCAGTCCATTATTTCTGCCTACCCCTTTGGAGAGACGGCGTGATTGTTAGTTAGTTATCTAGTTACATGTAATAAAGTAAACATTGTCAACTATAAACAATTAAATCCCTCCAGCAATTTCTAGTATCAATCTTTTGACAAATCAAGCTAATATTTTCCTTACAGCTCGGTCTAATACAAAACATACCGTCAATACAGCGTGAATATTTCGAACCAATTTTTTAGTTAAAAACTTATACGAATATTTGAATGATAAATGTACTGCATACATGCACACAAATTTCGTTTAAAATTATCACCAATAAACACCGAAAAAGACGTGCACACAATTTTTTTTTTGTACCACACGAAAATAATAAAAATTGACAAAATAATATTCACAGTTCTCTAATAAATTCACACAAAACAAAAGAAAGTGTAGAATTTATCACAATTTATAATAAATAACAATTAATATTACAAGGAAACGTCGAAAATCGAATGCGCGCGCGATACAGGACAAACGAATTTCGTATAATGGCGGCCTATGGTATACTTCACAGATGTGATTTGCCAACAGCGCGCATGTAAGCTGTAATTATGATAAAGTAAAACATATTCAATTTATAATCTTTACAGATTTCTGTACAGGATAGATGTAGGTTAGTATTGGATTTTTTTGTGGTTCCTAATTCATATTATACAATTCATGTCACTGCGAGTACTGCAAAGTTGCAAAACGATATATCACGGCTACCGATTTTAATGGTTAGGAAATCTTACACGTGATATCACGGCTACCGATGCGAATAGGCAAAAGGCGTTTTCAAATAACCACTATAAAAGTAAGTGTATAAAAATAAATATATCGAAATGCTTGATCTACATCATTTAATTAACATATGATCTTGAATCATAAGGCAGTATATAGATTTAAAAAAGTTGAGGCCAATTCACAGTATACATAATATATAAAAATTCGCATACCACAGTGACGACAGGATTATCCTAAACCTAAAAACTTCAATATCTCTTCGTAGCCAGGTCTCGCAGCTATTCTAAACAGCTCTGACTCTAAATAGCTAAATAGCAGAATGCTAAGCTGACCCTCTTATATCATAAAAACCCACATGCATTATGTTAAAATATCTTGACAAAACCCATGACCATATCGCACCGTGAGTGTAAAACCGAGATAACTGTTAATATAAATTTTGGAGATATGGAAGTTTATAGACTTCGTATTGCTTGGAAAACTGTTTTTTTTTTTTTAAATAAACCAATGATTTTCGGTTTATAGGTATATTATTATAAACCGAAAATCATAGGTTTATTTAACCGTCGCGTTGCCATGTGGTCAATTGAGTTTCCACTGCCAATTTAAAGTTGATTTTCTTAAAACCTATGGACCCTAATATTATAAAAAAAATTGTAATCCTCCATTGAAGTGTCCTCAATATTTGGTAATAAAAAAAAAGCAAAAAATTACTTCCTTCATCCCAAAAAAAAATATTTTTTAAGACTGCCCTCACCTTCATTCGTGTTAAGGTAGAATTCGTTTTGCTAATATTTACAACTTTATCAAGAGTGACAAATACTTTTTCGCTGTTTTGAACGTATTATAATTACATGTTTGGCCTTTTCTCATAGGTACGTAATAATACCGACTGTGGACGGAAACGCAGCACGCAACTTAATAATATCAGAACTGTGAAAATATTAACACTTTACCAAAAGGGACAAATATTAGTACGTACTCGTTGTCTTGAACGTACTATACATTTTTCCTAGGTGCCTTTATCATACGTAAAATTATAGCGCCACAGTGCGGCGGGGCGAGACAAGTTCATACTTGGTGTCAGTTGCTCAAATGCTGTCTCGCATTCCATATCAGAAATCGCATGGTTCCAGAAAAAAATTAATAATAATATGTTTTTCAAATAATCCATGTATGCTATATATATCGATCTATTCCTAATGAAATTCCCTACCAGATGACATAAATTAAATTTTGATTCATCGAGTCATATGCTTGATATTTAGATAAAGTTAGCGGTAAACTGAATTGACCACATGGGAGCGAGCGTTTTGTTTTGAACACGGTACGTTAAGGGTTAAAAAAACAGTTTTTCCAAGCAATATGAAGTCTTTAAACTCCCATATCTCCAAAATGTATATTTGCACTTATCTCGGTTTTACACTCACTTTGCGATATACTCTATCATGTCTCAGATAAAATAAATGCTCTACGTGCACACCTAGTTGTCTTTAACAAGACGTATTTTTTGTAATAGTTATGGTATGGACCATATTCATAAATTTGTCATTGGATTATTATATTATCAGATGGAGAGTCGTCATAAATTTAATGTCCAACAGATGACTCATTACTTAGTTGCATTCTCACACGCAACTAATCCTATAACGTACTATTTAATTAATAATACTAGTTGCAATCCATAAAATATTCACGGAAAAAATATATCTACCCTTTAAAAACTTAGTTCACTTTACAATCGTAATTGGTAATAAGTTTTAACTTTAAAAAACTAACTAACTAACTAACCATCACGCCGTCTCACATGGCCGACATTCAATATTTGATTTATTTGATCGTGCCACGTTTTCCTCGGTCTTCCTCTATTTCTGGTTCCATTCACATCATTAACATAATTTTTTTTTACCATTCTTTCTTCATTCATTCTTTCAATATGTCCAAACCATCTTCATGATCCTTTCATTATTTTGTTCATGACACCATCATTCGCACCGCATTCACTTCTTATATTTTCATTCGGCACTCTATCATACACAGAGTATACACACATTCTTCTAAGAGATCTCATTTCAACTGCATTTATTCTACTTTCATCCTTCTTTTGCCAGTTCCATGCTTCGCTTCCATACATAAGGGTCGGTAGAAGAACACCATTGTGCACTGCCATTCTAGCTTTTTTTGATAGGATTTTGTTTGCGATGACAACTTTAAGTGCACCATTCACTTTGTTGCCTGCCCCAACCCTTCTTTCAATATCCCTCTCCACTCGCCCATCTCTTGTAAAAATACTACCTAAATACACTAACTCAACTACTGGCTCCAAATTTTCACCATTCACGCTAATGTTGCAGACTGTCGTGGTTTCTTCCTTTTCAAAAATCATTAACATTAAATGGTTTGCAGACTATCATGCTTCCTTCTTTTTCGAAAATCATTACCTTAGACTTCTGCAACATTAGTGTAAACGGACAGTCTGCAACATTAGTGTAATCGGTGAAAATCTGGAACAAGTGGATGAATTTGTTTATTTAGGAAGTATGTTTACAAAGGATGGGAGGGTGGAGAAGGATATTGAAAGAAGGGTTGGGGCAGGCAACAGAATAAATGGTGCACTTAAAGTTGTCATCGCAAACAAAAGCCTATCCAAAAAGCTAAGATGGCAGTGCACAATGGTGTTCTTGTACCGACCCTTATGTATGGAAGTGAAGCATGGAACTGGCAAAAGAAGGATAAAAGTAGAATAATTGCAGTAGAAATGAGATCTCAAAGACGAATGTGTGGCAAATCTGTATATGATAGAGTGACAAATGCAAGTATAAGAAGTGAATGTGGTGCGAATGAAAGTGTTATGAACAAAATAAGGAAAGGGTCATTAAGATGGTTTGGACACATGGAAAGAATGAGTGAAGACAGAATGGTAAAGAAGGTTTATGTTAACGATGTGAATGGAACCAGAAATAGAGGAAGACCGAGGAAAACGTGGCACGATCAAATAAATCATGACAAGATGTATGAATGTAGAGGAAGCGAGAGACGTATGTCAGGACAGAACAGTGTGGCGTTCCATTCTTTCTGCCTACCCCTGCGGGGAGACGGCGTGATGGTAAGTTAGTTAATTGGTGGTAATTCCTCTCTCGCTCTCTTGTATTCAAAATATTGATCACAACAAAAATGATGATCGTTCGTATTGAAGTACTTTCCACCTTTTAGGTAGTATTCATCCATGATTACCTTCGATGTAGGTCGTCAGCAAGTTTATAGCTATGTGTCGGCGAGCAACAAGTTAGTGATATACCACGAAGCAGGATAAGGTATCCTTAAAGGGCGTTTGGGAATAGGGAGGGGGTGGGAACAAAGGCCTTCCGGATCGCCTGGGTATCCCTCGTCACTTAAATTCTAACCCGGAGATGAAAATCGAAGCGAAATGTGTTTTGCGAATTGTAGACAGAGGGAAAAGGAACGCGTGTATATTTATTCTACATATTTTCAATTAGTTGTTATTAAATTGGGTTTTCATTGTATTTTGTTTCTCTGCGCTATCAAAGGAGATTTGAAAAGCCAAATGTTTCGCAAAAAATGTTTTGCACTCGATAAAACAAATTCATAACACATTATATGTTGTTTATTGTTTTAATTGTAATGATTTAACAGTTGAATACTGCACGAATGAGACTATGGTAAAATATTTTATTTGAAGGGAAAGTTTATATTATATATGTTTTTAAAATAATGATAATGTTCATTTACCTTGATTTGTCCTAGAAGAATAAGCGGGCGATTGAAGTTTTTATCCCTGAGATGGTTTGGACATATGAAATGATTGGACTAGAGAGAATGGTTAAAATGTTATATACAAGCGGTATGGGTGAAAAGATAAGCCGTGGAAGACTAAGGAAAACATGGTATGATCAAACTAATCAAATACTCATAGGCGGCCACATTCAAATTCAGAAAAATCGACGAGCGTGTTTTTTTACGATGTATGAATGTAGAGGAATCTAGAGAGGTATGTCGGGACAAAGCATAATGGCAGTCCATCGTCTCTGTCTACCCCTCCGTGAAAACGGCGTGATGGTTAGTTAGTATGTCTGAAGTTTTGATTTCAATAATTTATTCGTGTAATGTGGCCCTAGTCTAGACAGGCACAAGGACTCTTTATTACGAGTATATTAAGTTGTTCAGAATGAAATTAATTATTTTGGTTAATTTTGGGTCCTGACACGATGCAGCGCACATCTTATTATATTTTAGAATTTTTTTTATTTTACTGTAAACTTTACTTTTTTCGTCCACCGCAAACCGAATTAAGACTTCGGAAAGTTAGTTTGTGCATCTGGTGGGATATGTGCGGCATCTTAAACTAAGAACTTTGAGAACCAGTAGAGACCATTACTGGGGAAGTATATTGTCAATAATTAGAAATATTATAATTATGAGAAATCTTCTTCTTCTTCTTTTAATAGATCTGACGATCTGTGACACGGAAATCATGTCTCGTCCGATGATGAGATCCAGCTGTCCTTCCGTCTCTTAGACGGTCATCTAGGTGGGCGGTGTCCGGAGGGTATCTCATATGCAAGTCTGTCACCATCCATTCGGGCTACATGGTCCCTCCAGTATCTTCTTCTGGATCTATTGCACTGAACGATATCCTCTATTTCGCAAGTTTTTCTTATTTCTACGTTGAGGATACGATCTCTGAGAGTTTTTCCAGTGACTGATCTTAGGACCTTCATCTCCGATGTTCTTAGTAGTCCCTTGGTTCGCACAGTGGCAGCCCGCGTCTCTACAGTGTACGTCATTATAGGTCGCACGCATGTTTTATAAATTCTGATCTTGCTGCCGATACGCATGTGCTTGTTCTTTCAGATCAGATTCTTCAGGCATCCTGACATGGCAGAGGCTTTACTTATTTGTTCTCGTACTTCGGTATAAATGTTATTTTGGCTGCAGATCTCTACTTCCAAATATCTGAAACTCATAACTTGCTCCACAGTTATATCATCAACAGTCAGCTTACATCTTGTAGGTTGCCTAGATATAGTAAGGCTTTTTGTGATTTGTGATACTGTGTTACAATTATGAGAAATCAAGAAATTAAATACGATAGACTAAAATAATTCCATAGAAAAGAAAAAAAATTTCAAAATGACATTGCCATCTTCACAAATCTTCTTCTTCCTGGTGCTATCCCAACTCATCGTGTATATTGAGTTTTGGAGTCGGCTCTTCTCGATCTCAGGCTGTACCTCGAACGGTTCTGAGTAACGCCCTGACTCAAGACATTTCTCTGCAAGACGCTATTGCACTGAATCATCGACGTGTTCCTAGGTCTTCCTCTGGATGGTTGACGGGGAATATTCATAGACAAATCTATATTTATTGTGTGGTCTGGTGGTCTCCGTTTAATATGCCCGTACCATATCATCCGCGAATACGTGAATTTTTTATTTTATCTATCAGCGATACCCCAGCGGACCACCTAAGCATTCTCATGTTTGCCATTTCGAGTTGCCTAGTGAAGCCGCTGTACATTGTCCAACACTTGAAGCCGTACATTATTGCAGGTATTCTTTTCCTTTTACAGGTATTTTTGGGTCACATAATACTCCTGTCATAATTCATACGAATGAAAACGTCAGTTTTCTAGAAGTTTTATTATATTTTATTGGAATGACATGTTTCACCCTTTTACGTTATTAACAAATGTTTATAGATCATAGATCTAAATATTTAATATATCATAGATCTAAACCTCCTGTCATAGATCTAAATTTCAGCCACACCACTCGTATTTGGTGATCAACATTCGCTGCCCAACCTCCGTTTCATGAATGAGTGAGCCCAGGTATTTTAATGAATCAAAATTATTTAACACTCCCCCATCCAGCTTTCATGAAGGAGCTACAGCATTTGGGTTTTCAAATGGTGTGTACAGATTCACAAATAAAAATCGTAAACGAAAAACGAACGTATACTCAGGAAGTTGAAAAAATCTTTGTTCATTTTCCACAAAATATTAAAAAATACGACACGTTTCGAATAATACCTCCATTTTCAGGTGTAAATAAATAATAAAAACTAAACATAGAAAGACAAATATAAAAAGAACGCATTTATAATTCGACAATTTTTATTTATTTAAAACCCAATAGAAGCTAAATGTTATAAGTCTTCTTTCTCTTTGCCATTTCCCATCATCTGGGGTCGGCCCTCCTCGTACGAAAACGCCAAACTTTCCTATTTTCACTCATTTCCACTGTCAGGTTCTCGCGTTGGAGCTCCTTTTCCATGTTGGCCCACCATGTTGCCATTGGGCGACCTCTTCTTCTTGGTTTTGTGGGAATGCTGAGGGCTTTTGGACAATGTGCTCGCTGTCTCTTCGCATCACATGACCGTACCACCGGAGTCGAGATTCTCTTAATTTTTCCGTTATTGGGGCAACCTTAAAGCTACCCCTCACGTATTCGTTCCTAACGTGGTCCAGCCTTGTGACGCCTCCAGCCCACCTCAACATTTTCATCTCGGCAGCGTGGACTCGACTTTCGTGAACTTTTTTGTTGGTCCAGCACTCTGCTCCATATAGCATGGCGGGCCTCACTGCAGTCTTGTAGACTCTGCCCTTAGTTCTGATTGGAATTTTTGGATCACACAGGACACCTGATAGAGACCTCCACTTGAGCCAGGCGGTGTTTGTCCTGTGTTTGACATCAGTGTCTACGTTGGCGTCCGCAGTAAGGACCGACCCGAGATACTTGAATTGGGACACCTTGTTAACTGGAGTATTGCCAATGTGAATTGTGTTTTCATGAGCCAAATCTGTAGCGATGTCATCATATTCACATTCTAAATATTCGGTTTTACTCCTGCTAATGCGTAGTCCATTACACTCTAAGGCATCTGCCCACTCATTCAATGTAACTTGCAATTGTTCTGCCGAGTCCGCAATCAAAACTATGTCGTCTGCGTAGAGAATGCACCACGGTACAGACTGCTGTATATTCCTGGTCAGGTAGTCCATAACTATGTTAAAAAGGAAAGGGCTCAGGGCTGAACCCTGATGGACTCCGACCTCCACCGCAAAAGGTTCGCTGATGCCTGCGGGACTTTTTACTCTTGTTGTTATTTGGCAATACATGTCTTGGAGCAGTTTAATGTAGTATTCCGGGATGCCCTGGGATCTCGCAGCCTGCCACACCAGCTTGCGTGGGACACGGTCAAAGGCCTTCTCCAAATCGATGAACAGTATGTGAAGATTTTTGCGGTTTGTTCTATATTTCTCCATCACTATCCTTATAGCTTGAATGGCATCTGTGGTAGATTTACCTCCCGTAAAACCAAATTGGTTTTCTGTTAATGAGGAGAGCTTTTGGAGGCGCTCATTTATAATCTTTTCCCACACCTTCAAGGTGTGTGAGGTCAATTTTATTCCGCGATAATTTCCACATTCGCTTGCGTCGCCTTTGTTTTTGTAGAAAGGAGTTAGATAGCTATGTCGCCATGACTCCGGGATCTGGCCAGAGTTGACAATATTGTTAAATAACAAAGTAAGCCAAGTAGTTCCAACATCACCAGTTATTTTCCAGATCTCGACTGGGACTGCATCCGGGCCAGCCGCTTTGTTGTTTTTCATTTTTGCTATGGCTAATTTCACCTCCTCCTTTGACACTTCCGGAATGGGACCCACTGTTGGTAGTTCTTCTTGATTAGGGTTTCTAGGGAATTCTTCGTTCAGAAGCGCTTTGTAGTATTCATTCCACCTAGCGTTTATATCCCCGTTTGAGGTTAAAATTTTACCATTTGCATCCTTTATGTATTTATTCATTACAATGTCCTTTGTAGCTTGGTATCGATTTTTTGCAATTCTATGGATTTCGCTTTCGTACTTGGCATTTTCGAGGTCTTCGTAGAAAATTTTATTTTCTTCAGCTTTAGCCTGAGCTACCATCCGTTTCGTTTTTGTTTTTTGGGCTTTATAGTTCACGAGGTCTGCTTCTAGTTTGGTTAATTGCCATTGTTTAAACATTTTCTTCTTTAGGCTTATTTCCGCTTTCACAGAATCGTTCCACCACTTTGTGTCTTTATTAGTGCTGACTCCTCCCTTAGCCACCCCTAGGTTGCTAATGGCTTCCCGTATGCAAATATTTTCAAAGTCTGACCACATATCATTGGCATTTATTGTTCTTTTCAAATCAGATTGAAGATATTTTATCAGGGCTTGTGCCAAGCAAGTTCCTTTTGGGCCCTTTAGCTCTTTCCACTTAATTCTCGGAGTTCTATCTATTTTTATTTTCAACTTTTTAGGCAGTTGGAATACTGATACCTTAGTACTTATAAATATTAACTTATAAATAATATTAAACAATTATAATACATAATGATTTTATAAAATTATAAAATTGCAATTTAGAAAAACATTCATTTGAAAAGACATAATTTACATAGAAATAAATAAATGATTAATTTGCATATGATAAGGAATGGGAGCTTGGGAGACTAAAAGTAGACAAAGTGTTTAAGGAGAAAGGAGTAAGAGGAGGAATCTGATTATTAATTATGTTTTAACGTAGTTAAATTGAGAACTATGACCGCATCCCCAATATAACTTATTATGTTCCAATTATGTATATTTTAGTTTCTTAGAGGATTAAATGAAAAAAACATAACCATGCCAGTTCTATAAAAGCTACGTTTGCTGAAGCAATACTGGTACGTCTCAACAAAGGTTTAAATATTAAATGCAGCATATATCAGATGTTGAAATTGCATTGATACTGCAAAACTTTTAATAGGATATCAGTAGATTGCAGTGTGGAAATATTTTATCTACGTGTTTGTGAGTTTTGATCTATATTTGAGTTTCAAATTAACAACTCATCGTAAGCATAATTAACAGTTATTGTCCACTGTCCACGTTTTAATTTATTGCTCATTTACTAAATACATACTTCTAATACCTCCCAACTGGGTCAATCCGTTCTCGAAAGATAATTTTTTTTTTTAGATTTTACATGTATTATAATAATAATATTTACGCATTAAGTGTTAAAATGATCATATATTTTCAAGAAGACAAATTATATTTGGGAATATTAAAGAGGACTTACAAGTTGTGTCATGTTAATGCATTATCAAACGTGTCAGATCTGTGTTATTTGGTTTAGATATATGTACCATATACTAAATACAATTTTATAAATACTCCATAAAACTTATGTTGTCCATAAATATCAAAGTACTAAAAACGAAATGTTCTTAATTACTGAATTTTTATTATTATAATTTTGATTCCTTTATCATTATTGAAAATAAAATCTTATCTCAATATAATCTGTATGAAAAGAAAACTATCCTAAGTAGGAGAATAATCTCTAGGCGGTTTATCGCATAATCTTCTCTTCCGATATTTATGGTTGGAAAATAATAAGAACGAAAAGATGTTTCATCATTAATGATGTTATGTTTGTTGAGAAAAATCATACCCATTACACAAAATCCCGATTTAATAGGTTGTTTATACAAAAAAAGTATAATAAATTATTGTTTCTTGAACAAAGCTATAAGTTCTTCAAGGAATCGAAGGAGGAAGGCACCTGCTCAGGACCTTGTCCGAAAGGCGTGCAAGATGGATCGGCCATGTAATACGTCAAGAAGGTCTCTTGCATGCCATAATGGAGGGTATGATCGAGGGGACAAACTCTAGGGGACGCCCGCGCCGAGAGTACCTGGAGGACCTGTTGGTGGACGTACGCTGCTCATCATATGCAGATCTCAAAAGAGCCGCACAAGACAGGGAAAAATGGAAGAGAATAATGGAGGAAATTGTTGCAAACCAATCCCAGGATTGAAACCAGAGAAGAAGAACAAAGCTGTAAAACTCAATATTAAATGATGAATACAAATTAAATCAATTTGTTTTAAGTATTCAAATGTGAATCAACGATACTGAGTGATGGCAAATATTGAATAAATAAATACATGTTTGAAAATAAAACTCACTTTTATTTATTTGCGAAATGTTAAATTAAAGTTTTAATTAAATATCACATTTATTCTAGCCTGTGTTAAAATTGTATAATAAAAATCAGAGATGATTAACAAAAGGCAATTGTTGGTTTTTATCTTTAAATAAATATTGTGTTATGTTAAATTACAATATGTTCAATTATGATATATATTATATGTTCTGCCATTCATTCAAAATGAAGTTTCCTAAATAAAAATTATTTTGATATGCTAAAAATTGAAAAGCGTGTTTGATACGATGAAGCTAAATAATGAAGCTAAATACATAAAAGTGTCAGAATAGAAGCGTCCGCCAATCTATATTTTATTTTATTGATACAACTAAGTGACATGTAAGTTAGTCATTAAATGAAGTATAAGTAATAATATCAGATAAATTAACAACAACAACAACAAAACCATCACGCCGTTTCCCCGCAGGGGTAGGCAGAGAGAATGGACTGCCACACTACTCTATCCTGGCACACCTCTTTAGCTTCCTCCACATTCATACATCGAGTCATACACGCACGTCGATTCTTCCGGCTTCTGACATGACCAACTTTTAATATTTGATTAATTTGGTCATGCCATGTTTTCCTCGGTCTACCTCGACTCCTTACTCCATTTACATTGTTAACGTATACTTTTTTAACCATTCTTTCTTCACCCATGCGCTCCATATGTCCGAACCAACGAAGCGAACCTTTCATAATTTTGTTCATAATACCTTCTTTCGCTCTACACTCTTTCCTAATATCAGCATTTGAGATTCTGTCGTACATCGTTCTACCACACATACGTCTTAGGGACCTCATCTCTACCGCATTTATTCTGCTCTCATCTTTCTTCTGCCAGTTCCATGCTTCGCTTCCATACATAAGGGTTGGAACCAGAACTCCATTGTGAACGGCCATTTTCGCTTTCATTGATAAATTCTTGTTTCCAAAAACTACTTTTAAAGCTCCATTCACTTTGTTACCCGCACCAACCCTTCTTTCAATATCACTGTCCGTTCGGCCATCCGCTGTGAACATGCTACCTAAATACACAAATTCCCTCACCTGTTCCAAAGTTCTCTTCATTTACACTTATATTACAAACTGTCATTTGCTCTTCCCTTTCAAAAACTAACACCTTTGACTTTCCGACATTCATCATTAAATCGTTCGACTTGCATACCTCATACATTCTCGACACCAAGACTTGTAATTCGTCCGCACTATCCGCAACGAGAACGGCGTCGTCCGCGTAAAGCAGACAGTTTACAGACAGATCACTCATCTTAGCACCAGCATTTATACCTTTAAGTTCTTTCATACACTTGTCCATATACAGATTGAACAAACAAGGGGACATCACGCAGCCCTGCTTAACACCCTTCGTGATATCAAACCAGGGCGTGATGTCCCCATTTACCCTAACACTGGCAGTGCTCTCTTCGTAGAGAGAAGCAACCGCCCGTATCAGTTCTGTGCTCACTCCGTATTCGGACAAGATTGACCATAGTTTTTCTCTGTTCACTCGATCATAGGCTTTTTGCAAATCGACAAACGCACAGAAAAGCTTACGGTTTTTGGCCATAAACTTCTCCGCAAGCGTTCGAAGTGCAAAAATCTGATCCATACAACCTCTTCCGGTCATAAAAGCGCCTTGCACATCCCATACTCTTTCAGTCGTCGTCTTTTTTACTCTTTCTATTAAAATTCGACCATAGAGTTAACCAACGGCGCTTAATAGACTTATTGCCCGGTGATTTCCATACGAGTCCATACGAGACCCCTTTCCCTTATAAAGAGGCATGATAACAGCCCTCCTCCAGTCGAGCGGCGTATATCCCTCCTCTAAACACTGGTTAAAGAGTCTATATAACCATGCTGAAACCACCGGCCCACCGTTTTTGATAAACTCTAAGGCTACACAGTCATATCCGACAGCTTTTATACCTTTCATACATCTTACAGCACTTACTATCTCGTTCAAATTTATTTCAGTAATTTCACTTCCGCTGTTCGTGCAACTCTCATTTGTAAAGCTCATTCTTATTGAATCTTCAGTCATTTCACTGCCATACATATCTTTAAAGTACTCCATCCATCTTCCTTGTATACTTTTGAAATCAGTAATCATTCTTCCCTCACTACTTAAAATTGCTTTCGCACAACCACTTTCGGGAGAATTTCGGGCTTTTTTGACTTCCTTCCAGAACATTTTTATGTTGCTCTGGAAGTGATTTGTCATCTTAAGTCCGTCATCCTCCTTCATTTTATCCTTATCACCTATCAGATAAATTATATTCTCAAAAGTAAAAAGGACCTAAAGGGGAAACTCGTGTAATTGTTTGGTAAATGAAAATATTTTTTTAATTACATCGTTCAGCAGATCACAGTAATAGAAATAATGAGAACAGTACTATTATGGTGTAGCAGTTTTCAGTGAGTTAAATCTGCGAAAGTATGGAGCATTGTACTGACGGCAGTATTCCAGTGAATGCAGGGGCCGCTTCTAACAATAGGCATTATAAAAAGTCTAGAAGTGTTGAATACAAACTATAAATTACTAAAGGATTCTTAGGAATTAAGAGTCAAAATAAAAGCGCTATGAAATATTATATTTGATAGAAGAGTTTCACTATTAATCCTAAAACTAAAAATAAGATAACAACAACAAACCATAACGCCGTTTCCCCGTAGGGGTAATCAGAGAAAATGGACCGCCACACTACTCTATCCTGGCACACCTCTATAGCTTCCTCCACATTCATATAGCGAGTCATACACGCACGTCGATTTTTCCAACTTCTTACATGACCAACCTTTAAAACTTGATTATTTTGGTCATGCCATATTTCCATCGGTCTGCCTCGACTCCGTACTTCATTTACATCATTAACATATACTTTCTTACTCATTCTTTCTCCATCCATGCGCTCCATATGTCCGAATGAACGCAGCGATCCTTTCATAATTTTGTTCATAATACCTTCTTCCGCTCTACATTCCCTTCTTATTGCATTTGAGATTCTGTCGTATATATCTTAGAGACCTCTTCTCTACCGCATTTATTTTGGTCTTATCCTTCTTCTGCCAGTTCCATGCTTCGCTTCCATACATTGGGGTTGACCGACCGCTTTCGCTTTCATTGATAACATATTGTTTCCAATAACTATTTTTAAAGCTCCATTCACTGTGTTACCCGCACCAACCCTTCTTTCGACGTCACTATCCGTTCGGCCATCCACTGTGAATTAAATAAAATATGAGAGAACAAAAACAATTAATATGCTTACAAATTAATATATACAAACATATAAATTTGGATAAAACATGAAGACAACTCCATATTAAATAATGAATACGAATGAAAATATCTGTTTTCACCTTGATTTGAATTCTGTCCCTCGAGGTTATTGCAAGTGATTACAATCATATTTCATTCCATGGCCCGCTGGGCGACCTGGAACTTGTATACCTGACCCTTTTTATGCCTCCACATCTCAGCTCCGTTAATCATATATAGTTGCCAAGACGCACTGATTGAAGTCTCTGGTCTTGATGCATTGGGGTATTTGAAATATTTGAACTCGGCAAATTCCTTTAAAATGTTATAAACGAGCTAACTCACCATCACGCCTTCTCTCCGAAAGAGTAGGTAGAAAGAATAGACTGTCACACTTTAACCGATGCGGCACTCCATCCTTCTCTTTTCTCCCCGCAGGAGACGCGGTATGATGGGTTGCGAACCTCATCGCTACCAATAGACATCTCCCGAGCACACTTCGATCGTAAAACATCTACAAAATAAATCTAAAACAAAAAATATTAAATACAATGACATAAAATAAAATAAGACAGTAAAAATAATTTTACACATAATGTTATTTTTAGATGGTGCACATTGTCTATTGTCTATTAAATGTATGTCCCACGTATCCACGATATATATATGAATGTTGAAGAAACGAGAGAATTATTTATGTCAGGAAATAAAATTGTGGCAGTCCATTATGTTTACCTACCCCTTCGGTGAGACGGCGATATGGTTCGTTAGTTAAAAAAAAAACTTTTTTTTTAATTGAATTATTTTCAACATTTTAAGATAAATCTGTTTTTTTAATTACTCTGTTAATCTTCAAATTCAAAACAAAAAGCCGCTCTAAAGTTTAAATTAATTAATAATTTTCGTTGTTCAATTTGTTAAATTCGCTCGTGGAAGAGTCTATGTGGATTTATAGTGAAGACAACCCTTTAGCTTCACGGAACATCACGCCCGCCATGTCCCCGCTGGATGCGCGTATCGCCCGCCCGTGTTTACGGTTGGGAACCTCACACAATTTATAATTATTATTGTTTGCCAGCGGCGCCTTTTCTGTCTATCATTTTCTCGCTAAAATATAAATGACTTGTCTAAACGCGGGCTGTGGATACGCTAAAAGTATGAAGAGAAGATGTGTAATGAATATTAAACTGGTATATTGCGAGGAAATCTGTTCTGAATTTAAAAATGTACTAGAATCCGTTTTTACAAGATGAACACTCGTTCATTCTCAAAAAGATAAAAGGTTTTAATTTGAAATTCATATTTTGTTTGTCTAAATCTGTTCAAATCATCTAATGGCAAAAATTTATAAGAATTAGAAGCATTATAATGCGTTATCACGCAATTCCCAAGAGCCTATTGAAAGAACATTAATTAACCCCTGATCAAAACATCTAAATAGGAAGATCAAAAAAGGCTGGCAAAATAATGTTTCAATTTTTTTTTGTAAAAAAAAACCATTTTTGTCTAATATAACAATGCCTTTCCGACATAAAAATTATTATAAAGATAAAATATAAGAACTTTTAGAAGACGAACGTTTTCATTCGTCTTAGTTTATTAATATGGAGTGTCTTTTTCTTTTTTTATACACTTTTTTTATTCACCACTTACATTTAAAAAATTTTAATTACATGTTTCGGACAGCCAGTCCTTCTTCAGTGATACATATTATAAAGATACACATTAAAAATATTATAAAATTGTTTACATGATTTGACAGATGTTATAACATCTGTCAGATCATGTGAACAATTTTATAATATTTTAATTGTTATAATATCTATCACTGAAGAAGGACTGGTTGTCCGAAACATGTCTATGTAATTTAAAAAATATATAAAAGTGTTGTATAAACAAAGTGTATAGAAAAAAGAAAAAGAGAAATAAAGCAATTACAACAAAAAGTATGGCGAATATAGAATATATTACATAAACAATACATATAATATAAACTTTAAATCCCTTGATGACTAAAATAATTACAATGACAATGTTTTGAAGACCGAGGACAACATGGCACGTCGGCTACGTGAGAAGTCGGAGATTGACGTACGTGAATGACACGACGTATGGTTTATAAAAGGTTTTCCAAAAAACTCGCATATTTCACAGCATCTAAAAGATCTTCATTGGCTCAAGTGTCCTGAAAGAATCCAGTATAAACTATGCTGGACGGTTTTTAAAGCGCTTCACGGAATGGCATCAGCCTATATATCTGAACTTTGCGTTGCTGATAGCCCTAACTTGCGGCAATCTACGCTTCGATCAGCAAACTCCTCGGCAATAGCCAGAATACTTGAGCCAAAGCGCAACCCCCGGATAAATTTCGGAGATCGGGCTTTCGCAGTGGCAGGTCCGTCCGCCTGGAATATGCTTCCTGCACGCCTCAGATGCATTGACAATCCGACAGACTTGAAATCTCACCTAAAAATCCACCTTTTCAAAATATCCCATAAAATGTAAGCAACGGTTATCTGATTTCTGGTGTCACATGCAGCTCTCATGACTAAAAACATTGTCAAAGCGCCCTTGAGGTGAGCTATTCACTAAAACGGCGCTACACAAATTAGTCTAATAATTATTATAATTATTATTATGATTGTTGAGGAATAGAGATAAATATAATATATAAAAAATTACAATGTGTCGGTCCATTATTTACATCCAAACCGTTCAAGAAGATGGCGTGATGGTTAGTTAGTTAGTTTATAATTTTGATAATTTCATCAGTTTTAACTTGTTCATAAATCCCTGGACGAACACACGCCGCTCTGCAAAAATCGTTGATTTAATACTCGACGCTACGATTCTGAAGAATCTCTTAGAACTCCTTATTTCCCCCAGAAGCCAGGAATTTAAATGTTGCACTCTTGTCTTATTATGGCAAAACGCTTTATATAATTATGTAAGTGCGCCATTACATGTCTAAACCTATTAGTTAATACAGCGAAAGCACCTAAAACTTTCATGTACAAAAAGATGCGCAGACAAATTCGAAGTTAATCCGTTGAAAATCTTCTTCTCTCGTGTGAGATTCTCTCGACATGGACTATCTGCGATGAAGATAGAGGCATGCTTTCAGCAGAGTAAAGCCTCTCGTAGCCCTACTACCCATCAGAATCCCTAAATAAAACTACATAAAAAATATCATCAATCATCGATCAAAAATTGCATTCACATTATCACAAAAATGAACTATTGTGTTCATATTTGAATTGTTCTGTATATATGGTGTTTTTAAACAAAAGAGTTCACTCTAATTCGAAAACGAATGTATAATCCTTTCGTTGGAAAGCATTATCCACTCTATTGAATGAAAAAGAAGGGCATTAATGGACTTAAACAATATGTAATCCCTTTTGTTAATCCAATCAATCTATTGATGAACAAAGTATACAAACATTTTTCATCGTGCTTCCGATTAAAATAAAATAAAATTGGGGCTTGTCTATTTTGTGGAAAACATTTATTTTCACGAAAAAAAAATGATTTTATAAATGATTGTAAATAGGAGATCAATGATACTCTTAAATTATTTTAAAGAAATTCCATGATTACAATTTTAACATTATTCTTTGTTTTTCACATTGTTTTGCACTTAATAAAGTATATATTTTATTTCTATTTTTTTCTTTTGTACACTTTGTATATAGAACACTTATATTTAAAAAAATAATTATACAGACATGTTTCGGACAGTCCTCCTTCAGTAAAGATAATTTTTTTTAAATATTATTATAATAAATTGTTTACATGATCTGACAGATGTTATAAAGATTTATATTTTATAGTTAGATATGTTTTCTTATATCATTAAAATAGTTTGGACACATGAAAAGCATGAATGAAGAAAGAATAGTAAAAAAATTACATGTAAACGATATGAATGGAACTAAAAATAGAGGAAGACCGAGGAAAACGTGGCACGATCAAATAAATCAAATATTGAATGTCGGCCACGAGAGAAGTCAGAGAAATTGACACAATGTATGTTGAGGAAGTGTGGCAGTCCATTTTTTCTGTCTACCCCTTCGGAGAGACGGCGTAATGGTTAGTTAGTTATATTTCTTCTTTGAATAGCATTCATATTTCTAAAAATTGCATTATAATTTGGAAAATGAATTTTATTTAGACAAATAATTTATTTTAAAACCTTACTAATTCGCACGGCCGAACAAATCTTGATGTGATTTCACCCTGCTTTATGATATTCCAAGCTCCTCGATCCTGCGTATTCTTGACTTTTAATCTGCTTAGCAAGATTACCCAGAGCATTATGCATCACATTAGGCGCTGTCTACGCCCTCCTAGACTTGACGCGTACAGGA
Source organism: Lepidostoma basale (assembly GCA_022606425.2). Classification (NCBI taxonomy): domain Eukaryota; kingdom Metazoa; phylum Arthropoda; class Insecta; order Trichoptera; family Lepidostomatidae; genus Lepidostoma; species Lepidostoma basale. The sequence continues at coordinate 82,623 of JAHDVF020000915.1, read as the reverse complement.
TCTTGTTTACTCTGATCTTACCAGCTTGGCATGCATGAGCAATCCACGCTAGGCGATCCGCTCTCATGGGCAATAGGGTCATCTAAGATTTCCTAATTGCTTCTATGCGTCCAGTTTTCACTGCTATGTAAACCCAAAAAAAACATTTTAAATTAGGTCCTTACATATGAAATTGGCGTTTTGCCGTACTGGCAACTTTGATCTCAAATATCTTCTCTTTGGTTAAGAATTCCAAATTCAAATTTACACAGCTCAAGTATTTGTGTTTTGAAAATTACAATTCATTTGTTTTTTCCTCAATTGTTTTTTTTCTTTGCGTCACTCAGTTTACAAAATGGAAAACTTGAAATATCGCGTTATTTACGAGTACGAGTTCCACCGTGGCACCAGTGCTGCAGAAACGGCTCGAAGGATTAATGATGTGTATGGCGATGGTGCCGCAAAAGACAACACAGTGCGTTTTTAGTTCCAACGTTTTCGTTCTGGAAATTTCGACCTGCAGAACAAGCCCCGTGGACGGCCGGAGACCAAAGTTGATAATGAAGAATTGAAGGCTATTGTGGAAGCGAATCCATCGCAAACCACGTCCGAGTTAGCTGCAGGCTGCGGTGTTAGTGATAAAACTGTTTTAATCCACTTGAAGCAAATTGGGAAGGTGAAAAAGCTTGAAAAGTGGGTACCTCACGAATTGAGTGAAGCAAATCAACAAACGAGCGTTGACTGCTGCGTTGCATTACTCAACCGGCACAATAATGAAGGGATTTTGAATTGAATCATTACTTGTGATGAAAAGTGGATCCTGTTTGATAATCGGAAGCGCTTATCGCAATGGCTGAACCCTGCCGAACCAGCCAAACCATGGCTTAAGCGAAAATTGACTCCAAAAATGTTACTTGTGAGCGTTTGGTGGACTAGTGCTGGTGTCGTTCACTACAGCTTTCTTAAATCTGGCCAGACGATTACGGCAGATATCTATTGTCAGCAACTGCAAACCATGATGGAAAAGCTAGCTGCTAAACAACCGAGGCTGGTTAATCGCTCTAGGCCACTACTGCTTCATGATAACGCTAGACCACACACTGCACAACAGACGGCTACCAAATTAGAAGAGCTTCACTTGGAATGTCTAAGACATCCACCGTACTTTCTGGACTTTGCCCCAACAAATTACTATTTTTTTCGAAATTTGGATAACTTCTTGCAAGGGAAAAAAATCAACTCCGATGGCGCAGTCCAAACCGACTTCAAAGATTTTATTGATTCCCGCCCGAATGGTTTTTTTAGTAAAGGGATCGATGAACTACCTATGAGATGGCAAAAGTGCATAGATAGCAATGGTACATACTTTGATTAAATAAATATATTATATTAAAAAAAAAATCAACTTTATGTTCCTCCCATACAAAACGCCAATTTCATATGTAAGGACCTAATATTACTACTGTGTCATTTTAATGAATCGAAATCTAAAACTCATTGAGATTATAATGAAATGCTACATATATCAAATACTCCTAATAATAATAATATGGTAACTTTTAAAGCTACTTTTTTGTGATGTAATAACCTCAAAGGCGCATAAAGACGTGTTTTAAATCTAAATGTGAACGCTACATCTGATTGATATTCGCGATCGGTTAGAAAATTTAATAGAACAAAATATGCATGTTTCAAATTGGGCATAAAATATGAAAAATATGGGTTCCCAGCTTAGATCTGAAATCTGTCGGATCATTTATGCATCTGAGGTGTGAAGAGAGATTATTCCAAGCCGATGGACCGGCTACCGCAAACGCTCGATCCCCGAAATTTGTACTAAGGCAACGCTTCGGCTCAAGTAATCTTCCTGTTGCCGAGAAGTTCTCTGAGATGTTGTGTTATATGGGACTTTTTTGGAATGCCTTTAAATTGGTCTTGCTGCTGCATTGATCGCAGATTGAAGTTTGTTTACTTTTTGTTTTGGAATGTTTTCATGAATTCCATTACAATAGTCAAGCCGTGACATAACTAAGGAATTTAAAAGAGTTTTGAAAGTGTCATGGGGAATATTGCTTTTGACGGATTTTAATCGTCTTAGGTGAAAGAAACTAACGCTGACCGTGATATAAATTTGGGATTTTACGGACATGAAAAACCGACTAAAAGATAAAAAGTTATTACTATTAATCAAGTTTTAAAAGTCGGCCATGTTAGAAGTCGATAGAATCGACGTGCGTGTATGAATGTGGTGGAATCTAGAGACGCGATTCAAGATCGATTATTGTAGTGGTCTATTCTCTCTCTCTACCCCTAAGGGAAAAATGCGTGATTTTTTTTCTTGTAAGTTTTTTCTATGAAATGTTTACTTATTAAACGGATACATCGAAGAATGCTCAAATAATTTTAATATTAATAATATATCAATAAAAAGGCTAGCACTATACGAAACCTTATTCTTTTTCTTCTTATTCAATTTATTTTAGATTGAATAGTTTGTTATTACAGGATTTTCTTACTGTGATACAGAAATCCAGTTATCTCTCCACCGTTTTGGGGGTCTACCTGGTGGACGCCATTCAACTAGTATTCTTTGGATATGTTGGTTCCAGTAGCATCGACGTTATCGCCCCTAAATTACCTGATCTTTAAATTCGCAGACCTTTAGAATTGTTATTTTTATTATTATTTATTTAGTAATAAAAATAAATAAAAATTTACAACTAGTATATGATATTTTTAATACAACACACATGATAATACTTAGTACAGAAACCGGTTGGCTCTACTTACTGAAATAAATTGGTTAATATTCAGTGAAAAGGTGTTTAATTTTATTTGAAATATAATATATCACTCCACTAAGTAATGGCATCGTATCAAAGTTTAAAAAAATTGAAAATCTTTTTTGACTTGCGGGAAGTACTAATGTACTTTTTGAACCCTAAGGCATTAATACTATGGAAATTGAAATAACTTTGTCAAATCCACAAAATATTTAATAAATATTAAAAAATACGACATGTTTAAGAGGATACCCTCCATCTTCAGGTGTAAAAATATAAATTATATTTTATATTTTTACACCTTAAGATGGGGGTATCCAAACAAGGCGTGTTTTGTTAATTTTTTTGAGGATTAAACAAAGTTATATCAAGTATATTACTTTTAAATCGTTGAATTTTTTATTTCCATCTCGTGTGGTGTAAAGAAACTGACTATATTGAAAAAGAATAACTTTTTCTTTTAAATATATGAACATTGATTTGATCTTAGAGAAACAAATATTGCATTTTGCATGCATCCATAATTTGGCATGAAATCTGTTTGATATGAATAAAGATGAAAACTTGTGAAATACATTCTATTGGTGTCTGCGGAACACAAAGGAACTACCGAAAATAGTATGCACTTGAATTGAAATGTTTTCCTCGGAACTAACAACTGGAAAAGTTGCGGCAAATAATAATAACGGCGGAGTTTGAAGTTCTCAGTCGCTTTACGGTTAACATAACAACTTCTAAGGAACAGTAATGTTTGTTTACGGGATTCGTAATGAATCTCCCAGCCATTATTTACATAAATGGAGTTATTCCACTGAAGCGATATTTTAAATTAACGATTGCTTTTACCTTTACAATACAACATTCGTATTCCGATAAATCAAGTAACAATTTTTTACGTGATTCTTTAAAAAAAATATTTTAGTAGATCCATTGTTTTGCCTGAAATACTATTGTACGGGACAGATTGCTCCCCCGTACTGTTAATATTTATTTAGGCCGCTGACTGCTGCTCGTCTCCAGATGTAGTTAAGATGGTGAAAGCGGAGAATACGGCGTGATGATACTTGTGTGTAAGTTTTATTATATTGCGGCGATTGGTGCAGGAGTTGAAGCGAAGAGAGTGGTGGCAGTAGCTCAAAGCCCTTACAAGGACTGGTTTTCATGTAGATAGGAGCGCTAAAGCCTCCAGACGCGCAGCGGGTGAGTGCGTGATAGTGAGTGCCGATTCCAAACACGACCGGCTTATATAACCTTCGCGGCACCAAGCAACTAGCGATAGCGTGGCAACGGTCTACCGTTTCTGATAATTTCAGTACACTCTTCGCGACTACCGTTACCACGGCATTTATGATTGGCTGTTGACAACGGCGCGACAAATGGCCACCGTTTCCGAGAATACTATCAATTTATTTTGTGAGAGCCACTGCACACATCTTCGATACTATGAGCTTCCACTCCTTTCCGACCGCCTTATTTATTTTAACAAATAACAGAAACAAATTAAAACTATTTATAATATAATATTACTAACATTAATTAAATGAAATGAACATATTTGTAAATAAAGAAATAAAATTAAAAAAAAATCTATTTACATACATCTGATACAAGTGTGATACTTTCACGCTATTAAATGTTTTAATTTTGAAATACTGTTATTATACGTATCACTCGATTTATTTTTAAGATATTCGTTGTTACACCCGATGATGAATACATTGATTGGCGAAACAGCTGTCTTGACAATATAATATAAATTAATTGTGATTCGTATAATAACAGTGTTACAAAATTAAAACATTTAAGAAATATCAGTCATGATTTACATCTTATGATAGCGAACAGTTTCGTCGGTTTGCTGGCATCAACAGACTGAAGAAAAATAATGCCGAACATATGAACGCATGTTGATTTTTAGATTTAATCCATAACATAAAATATCAATTCTATGAGATAGAATATTTCATTGAGATAAGCATATAATAATGTATTTAATTAATACGAATGAAGGGAATGACACGTTTCGCCCTTCTAAGGCATTATCAAATGTGACGAAACTTCAACTCGTTGCAGTTTATATACGCTAGTAAATGGAGCAGAATATGGTAATTAACGAAAATTGATGTGATTTTATACATTTTTAACAAATAATTATTTGGGTAGGTCCAGAAATATTGGAAAGTGTTTCTTGTAACTCGTAAATAAAATTATGACAATGGTTATATAGTTAGGAGAAACTATAATAAATGATATTATATAAATCAAAAACAAGTTATTTAAGGTCGAACAAAATTAAGTGTTTATAAGAAAAACATATGTTTACAAATTGTTTACAATTGATTTTACATATTTTAAGGTGACTTATGATTCTAAGTATTATATTTAAAATAAAATCGCCATCCTGTGTGTGTAGACTCAATTGATGTTTTCTTCGATAATTTCTTAGAAGGGAAAAACATGTCATTCCTATAAAATATAATAAAACTTCTAGAAAACTGACGTTTTCATTCGTATTAATAATTTAATATGGAGTTTTTCATCATTGTTCAAGAAACAATGAATTAACGATTTTAATTTCATTTACTTTTACAAAAAAATCTTCATGCAAAAAAATAGTGTATTTTAAGATTAAAAATATCGCTTTTTAGATTCTTTATCATACGACTTTCGTAAAAATATTTCAATAGCTTGAGTGTGATTCACAAAATGGACAAGAGTTGTATAACTTACATCAAAATATCAATGACACCAATACAAAAACACATCAAAGCTTCAACAGTATGACGGAAGCGCGAACAAACACATAAAAGACAAAGACCCCCCGCCTACATCGTAATGCACTGAAACATAACTTCAGACATTCTCTCCAAAGAAGACTAGAAAAATACGTTCGAGGCTGAACTGAAAGAAAAAACTAAGTAATGACTCGAAGAACGGACAAAATACTCATACATTGCACGAAAATATTATTTCTGATGGGAATTTTCGAGAATACCGGACTCAATAAAAAAAACTGTTTGACATGAAGAGTTATTAAATTTGTTCATTAGACAGATTCAAAAATATATTCGAATAAACTAAATGTTTGGCTTATTTATTGTTTTTGAATAAATATAGTTACACTTAGTATTACAACACTTTTAATTTTTACTAAACTCAGACATGTTTTTATCAATGTATACAATTTAAACTTAAAATTGTATTCATTGATAAAGGTTACATGTAACCAAAATATGTCTGAGTTCAGTAAAAATAAAAAGTGTTGTAATGCTAAGTGTAACTATATTTATTCAAATATGAATCCACAACACAAAATGAAGGCGAATATAGAAGAAAATATTTATTCTTACTTAAAAAATTATTCAAAACTCTATGTAAAATAGTCAATACGAATGAAAACGTCTGTTTTCTAGAAAGTAAATTCTATTTTTTATATATGACTCGTTGCGTATTGTTAAGATAATAATTAATTTGGCAATTCAATTTGATACTGCCTTAACAAGGCGAAATGTTAGAGAGGGTTCAGAAAAGATTTCTGAGATATCTCTACATGAGGGAGTTTGGTAGCTATCCGTGGCTTTATCCCACTGCATTCCTCTTGGGCATGCTGGGGACCAATAGTTTACAGATAAGGGATGGGTGCACACTTACCCATTTCTTCAGACTTATCAGGGGATTCTTTGAGAATTCCGTCATCTTGGAGGCTATCCATCTTTATGTCCCGGATGGTTATCTTCGATAGCGTCAGCACAGACTGTTTTATCTCCCAACATGCAGAACCAACCTGCCTCTGGTGATGCTGGTGGGGAGAGCAATCAAACTGCTGAACATGATCGGTTCGGAGATCGATGTCTTTCATATTCGTGAAAGTACATTCAGAAGACAAATACTCTTGACTTTGGAGAGTATCTTGTATTCCTAATGTCGAACCATCTCTCATGCGTTCCTGGTATTATATATTTATTATGTTTTACCTGTTTTCAATAGATGCCTTAAACTATAAAAAATGTTTGTAATGTATTTTGAGAAAATAAACTGATTTGATTTGATATGATTTGAAACGTGTAATTTCCATAAAATATAATAAAACTTCTAGAAAAAAAAATGTGTTATACTCAACTTTTTATCAATATATTAATAAAAATATTTTGTCGAGTAAATAACAGTATTGTTTTATTATATGGTATTTTAATACACAAAATTTTATAACATATATAATTTATTAAAAACCAGCTGTAATCCGACTTTGCCCAGAATAAATACAAACTCTTTTTTTATTTCAGTTTATACTGAGATAACTCCAATACTTTGATTATTAAAAATTAGTCCATTATTAATCATCGGTGGATCAAACAAATATATTCAAACCACGTTCTTTGCACTACTGATAGTAATAAAAACTAATTGTTATTTTTTTTGCGAAATATGTTTAATGGTTTTTTGTATACATGAGGTGTAGGTGTATATACGAATATATGTGTATATACAATTATTGTCTGTTATTTAATTAAAAAAAAAAAATTGATTTACATCTTTGGCACATAATGAACCACACTTTTGATAGATTAACGTTGATAAAGTGGTATAATATAGTTTTTAAAATTAGGTGATGATGCAAGACTTTCAACTGCTTGTATTTGTATATAATTTAGTTACTAGCCGTAAGCAACACTCATCGAGCTTAAGAAAGAGACTATCGGCCTTAATCGGCTAACTTTGGCGTTATGGAGCGTGGTCTCTGTCGTGCACTATTAGCACATCGTGCGACAAAGACGGCACTTTACATAGCAAAAGTTAGCTGATTAGGAAAGACAGTATTTTTCTAAAGTTCGATCTTATTGGGCAAGTCGATAACAAATCAATTCAAGGAATACTAATTACAACAAATCATAAAATTTTCAGCGAAATTAGTCTAGTAGTTTTTTAATCTATAAGCTACACACATATTTATATAGATATAAAATAGCTATATTAATATGAGTAATAAATATACAATAAATAATATGGTAAGTGCTCTGGCTGCCATACCGAAGGTCCCAAGCTCTATTTCAGGCGATGAAGTGTGATTGTCACATTGTCTTTGGTCTGATGAATAATTCGCGTGACAATAAAATAGAAATAGGCGCAATAGGCGCAAGTGGCAGTGGATCGGTCACACTCTGAGACGGAACCCAGCCTGCATCGCTCAGGGCGCACTAGACTGGTCCCCTATGGGGGGAAAGAGAAAGCGAGGCAGACCTAGAGCCACCTGGAGAAGAACCCTGCAGGGCGAGGTTAAGGCAGCAGGTCTCACTTGGGACGATGTTAAGCATCAGGCATGCGATAGAGTCGGGTGGAGAAGATTCCTTGAGGCCCTATGCACCACGGAGGTGTGACAGGACAAAAAGAAGAAAAGAAGAAGAAGTTTAACTACATCACATGTCATGACAATCAATATAATAGCAACATCAAAAAACTAATTGTTTATAACAATTGGGTTCAAACAACCGTTTATGTACAAAACAAATACAAAACAATAAACAAATTTTAAATTTTAAATATATATTATTTTGTATAGCCACTAATTCAATTTGTAGTTGATTATATATTTATACATTTATTTATTTATTCGCGTTTCTCTTACTCTCCTTATAAATAAAATGCCTTGTGTTAAGGAAAGGATTATCTGTAATGTCACATAAATTTAATTTATGTCACCGAAGACTCACAATTCACTACATTTGGAAGTTTTTGATTGATTATTTCTTTTTCATTATATATAAGTAAGTGTATAATAGTATATACTAACTAACTAACAAACTTACCATCACTCCGTCTCCCCGAAAGGGTATGCAGAAAGAATGGACTGCCACACTTTTCTTTCCTGACATAGTATTTCTCTCGCTTCCACAACATTGACTCCTCACATGGCCGAAATTCAATATTTGATTTATTTGATCGTGCCACGTTTTCCTCCGTCTTCCTTTATTTCTGGTTCTATTGACATCGTTAACATATATTTTTTTTACCATTCTTTCTTCATTTATTATTTCCATATGTCCAAATCGTATTAATGATCCTTTCATTATTTTGTTCATGACACCATCATTCGCACTGCATTTACTTCTTATATTTCGACACTCATATAAGAAGTAAATGTCAAACACTATCAAACAAAGAGTATCCACACATTCGTCTAAGAGATCTCATTTTACTGCAATTATTCTACTTTCATCCTTCTTTTGCCAGTTCCATGCTTTGTATCCATACATAAGTATAATAGTTTATATAAGTGTAATATCCATTTACGCGTTTTCAAAAAGGATATGGTGCTTTATGGTAGCCCGATAATAAATAGTGGTCAGAATTACAACAACCAGAAAAAAAATGTGTTCGCGAGACATGAAATAATTGGGCAATATCAAGGGTGACCGGCGCGGGTGTCTGCCGAGTCCTGGCACTCAGTAGATTAGGACCCTAAACTGTCCCGGCAGATGTCTGCTCGGGCCACACTTTGGGAACAGCAAGCTGTAAAAAAAATCGTCATTTGTTAATTATTATATTTCATTTTTCAATCGTTAGATGACGGTTCATAGATTAATTTATATACTAAGAAAATTGAAATACTTTGTTTAATCCACTATTTAATAAAAAATATTAAAAAAACTAAACAAAGAAAAATTCATAAAAAAACACACTTAAAATTCAATACAATAATTCAAATTTAAAAATTTACCTGTGCTATTTGTTATAAGTAGGTACTTACAATTACTTTTTAACAGTAAGAACTAATAAATAATATTAAATAACAAAAATACCTGATGATAATATAAAAATTTATAAAAAAAACTGTAATATAGAAAAAACATTACAATTTTTTCAATGTGCTAAGTATATACTATGGAATTCCACGGTGTAAATGCGTAAGTGTTCAAAAAGTTGATTATTTCTTAATGTACAAAATTGAAGTAAGGCTTGGAACTGGCCAAAAAAGGATGAAAGTAGGACAAATGCCGTACCAATGAGATCACTGGGAAAAAGTGCTGGAAAACAATATATGTAAGGCGATGATTGCATCATAATTTACTTACTTCCTATGGCCATACAATTCTTGAAGAGTTTTGGCCTCCTTGATGATTTTTTGCCAAGCTCCTCGATCCTGCGCCTTTTGCTCCCAGCAATCCGATTCGCCCAACCTACCCAGGTCAGCCAGAACATTGTCCTTTATGCGCTGTCTAGACCCTTTCTAGAGGTCTTACTCCAGTCCGTCTAGACGCGTACAAGGTCTTGATTGCTCTGATCTCTTCGGCTCGGCATACGTGCCTAATCCATGCTTGACGACCGGCTCTTACGGTGTTCGTAATAAAGGGCTGCTGGGTCATCGTACGGATCTCTTGGTTGGTCCTATGCCTCCTTCCAGCTGCAACACCGGGTCTGGGTCCCAGGATAATTCTTAGTATTGATTGCATCATAAGTAAAATTAAAAAAGGACGAAAGAAGAATGGTTAAAATGTTTTACAATGTGAGTGGAAAGAAAAGCCGTGGATGATCAAGGAAAGCATGACATGATCAAATTAATCAATGTAGAGGAAGCCATAGGGTATATCTGAACAGAGCAGTACGGAAATACATCTTTCTGCTTACCCCTCCGGAGAAACGGCGTGATAGCTAGTTGTAAAATCGTTAAAATCTATTTTTATAAACCATATCCATTTAATGTTATGAAAATAGAATTAATCATTAATTTTAATGTAAACCAACATAGTTTTATAAAATAAAAAATATTAGTAAAATTAATCATGTTTATGAAAGCGCCGAATAATGTTATAACAAAACAATGTTTTTAAACAATTATTCAAAAAGAACAAATCCCTTGCAGTTCTTGAATCAAGTAGTTTAATTTTTTTTGCATTAAGTTAAAGATAAAATAGAAATAAATTTAAATAAACTTTATTATTTTGACGAAACACCAAAATAAACCAACAATTATTGTTTTGTTATTTATATCATAACGACCTGTAGTGAAGGTACATATTGATAAATCAGACTTCTTCTTCTTCTTCTTTTTGTCCTGTCAAACCTCCGTGGTGCATAGGGCCTCAAGGAACCTTCTCCACCCGACTCTATCGCATGCCTGATGCCTAACATCATCCCAAGTGAGACCTTCTGCCTTAACCTCGTCCTGCAGGGTTCTTATCCAGGTGGCTCTAGGCCTGCCTCGCTTTCTCTTTCCCCCACAGGGAACCAGTCTAGTGCGCCCCGAGCGATGCAGGCTTGGTTCCGTCTCAGAGTGTGACCGATCCACTGTCATTTGCGTCTAGCGACTTGTTTTCTAATTGGCTTTTCGCCTGCCATGGTCCAGAGAACGGCATTTGACACTATTTGGGGCTTATAGTTTTTAAATATTGAGCGAAGGAACCTATTTACCTGGAGTTTACCAATAACGTCCGCGGTTAAAAGTTAAAAAAATCACACTTAAAATTAAAAAAAATTAATGCTATTTAGAATTATTTAATTGTTTTTATATATTTTGCTATAAATTAACCATATTTAGAGCTAATAAGGCAAATTTTATTTTTAAAAAATCGTTGAAATACACAGCAGAGCTTTCCATGTTGAATGATTGCGAATTGAAGTTCGTAAATTGTGGCAGGATTTGTCCGAAAGTCTTACTAATAAATAGACTCATTCTAAAATTCATTGTGATAGTCACACTGTCATTTTTTTTTTGGTGTAGAATTCACTTGACATTCAAATAGTGATAGTCTAACTACCCATCACATGTCAAGGGGATCAATTTAACTGCTTTACCATTTACATCGACTTGGCTCGAGTAATGATGTAAAGACGATTCAAAAAACAATAATGAAAATGGTGATATCATAAGAGTGTTTAAATTTTATCAGTTAATCTGGTGATGTGAATTATCAACATTGAATCAAAAGTAGTAAATGTTCACGAAGTTATCGTGTCAATAATAAATTGGTAATTTGGCCCCCGGGCATAGCCGGCCCGTGCAGGGGCCGTCTTTGTGCCGTCCGTATCCTGCTAAATCAAATAACCCCGCTCCCAGCGACACTAAAATCAATCCATCTGTTACAGCCTGGGATACTCGGCCCTACTAGTTCGATGAATCGAAAGAAAAAATATAATAAAGACAATTTTTATCACAAACAAACGTTTAATAAGACAGAATTTCAAGATAATTGTATCTTATCCTAAGATATTGAAATTGGAAAATATTATACTTTATTTTTTATTTTTGTGAATGTATACTTATACTTGTATATATTCACAAAATACAGGTTAATCTTAAAAAGATTGACATGTGTAATCAAATCTACATAGATGGTCAATTGAAACTGACATGTGAAAATAAGTACGGATTTGGAGCATATATACAACTTCCAAAAATTTATCATGCATGATCATAAAAACAAAGGTGGAATGGGGAATGTTGTAATTACATAAAGCGTGCACTTAACCCAACCAATGACAGGTCATAAGTCCTGTAAACACCTTGATCATCCATATTCAGTTTCCAGTTTGCGTCTTCGTCTCTATTGAGATACAATTAAACTTTATTTCTTAATTTAAAATGTAAAAAAAAACAAATGACACAATTATGCCCTATATAGGGTGAGTACTATGTTCCAGATCGATTAAAAATAAACTTTAAAATAAAATAAAAATATATTATTGGCTATATTGAGATGGAATAGGCAGACGATTCTGGAAGGACCACATCGAGAGGATGGATCTTACGTGGATTCCTAAGATCATGATGCATGAGATTCTAGTGTACCGTCGACTACCAGGACGACCACCAAAAAATGGACGTCTTCATCATAGGAAGCTTTTTGATATACGATCAACAAAAAAAGAAGAAGGTAATACATCTTCCAAATTAATTTAATTTCTCATCTAACTTAAAGTTTTTCGAAACATTAAGTCTTTTATTTATCTTCGGAAGATATTTTTATTTGCACAAGGGCATGATTGATCATAACCATTTCTGTATTTACTCTATAAAAAAAATCAACGAGTATTGATATTAATTCAGCCATAAAACAGGCTGCGTTTTTCCACCAGGGCGCCAGAGTGGATTGGCTAATCCATCAAGTTTGTCACATAAATATAACGATTACGTACTATATGTATACATGAAGAATCTAGGGAAAAACGATAAAGGTTAAAGGAAGAATTCTTTCATCGATTTGGTATTAAAAAAATAAAACAGTTTGTGCCTATATTATTTTAAACAGTAAATCTCTATTATTTTAAATGCATCGGTGATCCCCATTGAAAATTAATATTGATTATAATCCAATTGATACAGGTGGTGATGGGCACGGAAAGGCTTGAAATCAACGTGGACGGCAACAGAATTGAGAATGTCCAAGAATATACATACCTGGGACACAATATTTGATTGGGCCGATATAACCAAACCGCAGAGCTAAAAAGAAGAATTGGACTAAGCTGGAAAGCTTTTAGAAACATGAGTTACATCCTTAAAAACCAAAAAATACCGATCAACCTGAAACAAAAAGTCTATGAAGCCTGCATTTTGCCAGTTGGTACTTATGGTCTTGAAACTGTTTCATTGTCCAAACAAAGTGCCGAGAAACTACGAGTGACCCAAAGAGCCATGGTAGGAATAAGCCTAAGAGACGACACAGTCAGAAACGATACGGTAAGAGAAAAAACAAAGGTCACTGACATCATCCACCGGGTGGCGACTCTAAAATGGCAATGAGCAGGTCACGTAGCCACAATCTCAGATGAAAAGTGGATAAGAAGACTGCCGAGTTGGAGACCGTGGATGGCAAAGAGAAGTGCAGGGCGACTGCAACTAAGGTGGAAGGATGATCTGAACAGACACGTCGGGATAACCTGAATGCAGTCTTCACAGGACAGAGCGACATGGAAGCGAATGGGTATCTCGTTAGAGAGCACATACCCAACGTGGAGATAAGAAGACGCACAAGGGCCACCGACATAGGGATACGCATTGTTGGGATGAAGTGGCAATGGAGGCAGAGGCTGACTGAATGGAGGCCAAGCTTTGGCTGAAGAAGAAGAAAAAAAAAGTGTCGGAGACAGCCTTTTAGGTGGAGTGAAGATATTGTGCGGACAGCAAGAAAGGCCTGGAGAATACTAACGAGAGACTGACAGGGATGGCGTGGGGGTAAAGAGGCTTACGTCCAGCAGTGTATGGAGATAAGCTGATGAATAGATATAAGTTGGTTCATCCTTTCTGCTTTCCTATCAGTAAAATTGCGCATTGTATAATTTGTATATTGCATTAAAGACTCTATTTACTAAAATAATTGTTTTAATTTATCCATAATAAACCAATTTAAAGAGAGTTCTTTTTATGATTTAATTGTATCTCAATAGAGACGAAGATGCAAATCGGAAACTGAATGTGGTTGATCAAGGTGTTTACAGGACTTATGACCTGTCATTGGTTGGGTTAAGCGCACGCTTTATGTAATTACAACATTCCCCATTCGACATTTTCTTTATGACCATGTATGACAAATTTTTGGAAGTTGTATACCTATATGTTAAAGTCCTATGCCAGATTTCACATGTTAGTTTCAATGTGCCATCTATGAAGATTTTTGATTACAAATGTTAATCTTTTTAAGATTACTCTATATATAATTTACATACTAACGCCATCTATGGAGATTTGTGTTATTTTTATTTTATTATTTTTTTTAAATATAATATATCGAAATCTCTTCATAGAAACAAATGGCATCCCCATTATTTAACTTTGTCATAAAAATGTTCGTTTATTATTACCAAATGAAATAGTCTATTCAATAAAAACATACGCTGTATTCTACCGCAATACATAAATCATGGAAGAAAAATTTAAATACAGGAATATAAATAATGGCAACACATCAGCTTTCTATCAATTCGAAAATCATCGCTAGAGTAAATACGAACTGTGGGATTATTTTGCGGAACGCGAAAAAATATTATTCTTCATCGATGTTTGCTAAAAAATGGTCGAAGATTAATAATGTCAAAATAACGATTAAATTAAAATATTTCAACGATATATCCACACGAACGGGCAGTTCTTAAAACTTTTATCTCTTTTAAAAATAAAATAACTTGTAGATTTTTATTCAAAAATACGAATTGTTAAAAAAACATATAATAATTAAGATGCCCATTTTAATTTAACGATTGTCAAAATTATTTTATTATTACAAAAAAACATGTTTTAATAATGATTTTTTTATTTATTACGTAAGGAGTTAATAAACAGAGAAGCGGAGGCGGTTATAAAATATGATACTTGCAATGTGATTTATGATTCAAGAACTATTTGTGATATAAAACGTTGTCATATCGTTTAACAGTAATACATATTATTTTTTGTTTCTTGAACAATGAGGTAAAATTCCATTTAAAATAATTCGTATTAATGAAAACATCTGTTTTCTATAAGTTTTACGATAGTTTTGCCCTAGTAAGACATTTGAATTATCAATTATCAAATTGAATTGGCCTTAGATGAGCGAAACATGTCATTCCATCTAAAATATAATAAAACTCCTAGAAGACAAACGTTTTCATTCAAATTAATTAATAAATATTAAATATTGACTACACGAGGAGTCAGAGAAATCGACGCGCATTCATGACACAAAGCTTGAATGTTGAGGAAGGGAGAGAAATATGTCAGGAAAGAAAAGTGTTGTAGTCCATTATTTCTACCTACCCATTCGGAGAGACGGCTAGATGGTTAGTTAGTTTAACTTCGTTTAATTAAATTATGTTGTATTTTTTACTTACGAGAAAAATGCATTATTTGCGTTTTTTAATGCCATACACGACCATCGTGGCCGAGTGGTAAGTGTTTTGACTTCCACCCCGAAGATCCTGAATTCGATTCCCGGCAATGGCAGTATGATTGTCACACTGTCTTTGGTCTGGTGCAGAATTCACGTGACAACAAAAAGGCGATAGATTAGCTACCTATCACATGTCACGAGAATCAAAATGATTTGGAAAAATATTCCCATTACATCGATTTGGCTCCCACTGTAATAATGTAAAGAACGATTCAACAAAATAATAATAATAATTACAATTACAAATTATTAACTGCCATCAAATAAATTTTCACAAATTAATACGCCCTATTTCTGTTATACAAAAATACATGTCCGTTAAGGCTTGCCCAGTCCTTGCGGACCACTAGCGGTGAGAACTATTCACAGACTTATTACGATCTATCATTTAATTTTAACTTAAATTAGACAGCCTGTTATAAAGTCAGCATTATCCGAATCGAGCGTTATGGAAGATGAGAAGCGATACGAGGAAGAGAGGGAAGCAAGAAGTCTCTCGGGACCTAAAAACTTATGTCCAGGGAAGATCGCATCAGCCGTAACTTCTTGGCCTTTTTATTCTCAAAGACGATCACTTCGTCATTTCTTAAGTTCCCCCACGCGCGGAACACCCGCTCTATCAAAACTTTCGGAAACGCCCAACTGTCTGGTTTTAACTTATCTATACGGATATCCTTAGATTTATTCCAACTTGGCTTCGATTTGTTTGGAACTACCTCGCTGCCGCCTGGAAGTGGGGAGGCTGGAACCGAATAAATTTGTATTGATTGCGTCGGATTAAAACCCGCATCTCAAATAAACTCAACACACTGTTAATTCACCGTTTCCCTCACTCACTTTGTGGGTCGTTCATCTACATTCATATTAACTTGTCCGTGTTTTGTTTGCGAGAAAACGCATTAAAATAAAAATAAAAAAACTTTACAATATTTTCCAAACTGACTAACTAACTAACCATCACGCCATCTCCCCGAAAGGGTAGGCAGAAAGAATGGACTGTCACCCTTTAACCGATGCGGCACTCCATCCTTCTCTTTTCGCCACGCGGAAGACGCGGTGTGATGGGTTGCGAACCTCATCGCCCACATCGCGCACACTTCGATTCTCCAAAATCCACAAAAAATAATATAAAATACAATGACAAAAAATAAAATAACAAAATAAAAATAATCACAAAATGTTATTTTAGATGATGCACCTATTGTCTATTTAATTTATGTTCTACGTATCCACAGTTTTTATTTAAATAAGCAGTAATTAAGCACTTAAAACAAACCAACACCAGCAAGAACTTGACAATATTTTCCTATTATAAAAAATCATGTTTTTTGCTACTGAAACCATCTAGTAAAAAGCAAGAGTTCACGATTTTAATATTTTTTCAGACAGATTATACCACTTAACTTATACGTATTATTGGGTATCTTAATATTTGAGATTCACAGTAAATATGACACAAATAATATTATTTTTTATATATACTTAAACTTAATATCAACCATGTAATTAAAAATATTTTGTATAGTCCATTGTTTTGACCGAAACAATATGATACCTTAACATTTTAAACTGTTAAATTAAATAACTTGGTTTTTTGTATCACAATTGTATTTTATTTTACGCGACAGCTGATTCATCAACCTATGTTGACATCATCAGGTGTTACAATTGATTGTAAACACCTGATGATGTCAACATAAGTTGATGAAACAGCTGTCGCGTAAAATAAAATACAATTGTGATACAAAAAACCAAGTTATTGAATTTAACAGTTTAAAAATATGTTTAAATGTTTTTGGTTGATAGAATACATTAAATGACATGAACACATAAAATGCAAATAAAGAAATAATTGTGAACATATACGAAGTCAGACAAACAACTTATTATAAAAATAGTTGATTAATTTAAATTCTTAAAAAATAATTGTAAATGTTATACACACATGTTGCAAATGCAAACAATAACGCGAACAAGTTCATGAATCTTTTTTATTCTTATACAGATTTTTTTATGTATCTCTACAATAAAACTGTATTAACAACCCTTCTTTGATTGCGTAGTAGCAAGCAGGTAAAACAAAATTTTAATTAAAAACCTTTTCTCATTTTTCACTTTACACATATAAATTAGAAAGATAATGAAAACAGAAACCAGTAACATATCAGTGACGCTGACTTAAATGGTCATGAAAGTACAATATACTCGTATACAATACCATCCAGAACAACCGTTAGATGTTCTGATGATACAAATTTAAAAAAATATATGCAAATGGTTTAATATTTCTTCTATGTTCGCCATACTTTGTGTTGTAGATGTTTTATATTTTTCTTTTTTTTTATATACTTTATATACAACACTCACTTTTTAAACAAAATAAAATTAAATATCAAACATGTTTCGGAAGATGGTTTTGATTGTTTTAAAAATATGGAAACAACTAATGTTCCTTTGAACTATGGAAAAGACAATTTATTTTATGTTTTGTTAGCACTTACTTTTGCCAAACTTTTTCTTAAATTCATTGTTTTGACAAAGATATGGATAAAATCGAAAACGGTAAAGTGATAAGCGGTTGAAACAAGGGCGTAACATATGAAAGAGTAAAATTTATCGAACAAACAATAACAATGTTTCTAATCACATAAAATCTTCGTAATCTTTATTTTCGTCCATAAGACTCTCAGTTTATAAGACTATGTATACTATATTACAATCCAAATAAATTATTTTTATTACGGTAAAATTACGTATTTTTGTTATTATATTGTATTATAACTATATTATTTTTCTACGTACACTAAATCAATTTAATTAAATCATATGTCAGTGCAATAGTCAGATTATTTAAATTAAAAGACAAAATCAAAATGGAGTTTCAAAAATGTCCTTTCTGGCGGACGGTACACTAACCAGGAGGAAACTACTCTATCTTTGGCTTCATTTTATTTCCTCTTTGCCGGAATACGAGAACATACAGGATGAAAGTTTGAAATCCGACACAGCTTTTCTTTAAAACTTGCTGGCATCAACTACTGCCATTCAAAACGTTAAAACTAAAAAGTATCTGAGTTATAATAATCGTGAAAAAATAAATGTTTTTTTTTTTAATTAAATAGTAAAATGAACAGAAAAGTTTCATCAATAAAAACTAATTAATATGAATGAAAAATGTCTATTTTCTACAATGTTTATCATATTTAATGTGAATGGCATGATTTGCCGAACTAAGATATTATCAAATGTAGCGACAATCTAATAATAAAACCTTACCTAACCTAATAATTTCATTTCTTCTGCATTTATTTAACATTTAGCTCCATGTTTCGCTTCCATACATAAAGGTCGGTACAATAACAACATTGTGAACTTCATGACAACTTTAATGGCACCATTCACTTTATTGCCTGCTCCAACCCTTATTTAAATATCTCTCTCCACTCGCCCATATTTTTTAAACATACTACCTAAATATGCAAACTCATCTACTTATTCCAGATTTTTACCATTAACGTCAATGTTGCAGACTGTTATGATTCACCTTTTTGAAAATCATAACCTTAGACTTCAATATTCAACATCAGATAATCCTTCAATCATACATCATACATACTAGTCACCAGGACTAGTAGTAATGCTCGTTGTCTGCAAGTAGGACATCGTCATCCGCATAGAATAGACAGCTTACTGAGACTCCGCTCATTTTGGCACCTACATTCAACCCTATCAGGTCTTTCATACACTTATCCATACATAGGTTAAATAACCACTCCGACCCTAGCAGTGCTTTCCATAAATAGTGACTTAATTGTTTACATACGTCTTGCTTTTTTTTGTAGAAACATATGAAGTTTTATTGGAACGCTTTCATTTCCCTGGTATCACGCTGTATTTAACAGAGCGGAATCTTTTAGCTGGCTGCCGCTATTCCATATTCTCAAGGCTCCCTAACTAAATTTTGAGTGTAAAGTACACCTTTATTATACGCGTTTTGTTATATTCTCGAGAATACAATTAAGACTTGGGTTCCCAAATTGCATTTTCTCTTTTTCGCGCACAATCTGGTTACAGTTTAATTTTGTGTAAAAATGTGATATATAATTCGTGCATTAAAAGCTATGAGAATTTATTTTCCACATTATATCACATCCAAAGATAACAAATAGTGTCAACACTAGAAGTAGTAGTAAAATTTATTGATTAATTCGTCCATAAAAAATCTACAAATTGTTGTTAAATTGAAAACATTGATTTTTCAGTAACAATTTTGTTCACATCAATGCTTTAAATAATAATTATAACTTAAATAAAAATGAAATTAAAACATTTTATTTTCTCCAAAGCCATAAGAAACAAAAATAAAGTTGAATGAATCTTTTGAGAACAGGTCAAGTTTAATAATACATAATGTTATATTTTGAATGATTACAAATACTTGTAGACGAATACTAGATACCCATTGCGGGCTATCATTTTTAAAAAATTAACCTTAAAAAAAATTAAAATGATAACCCGCAACGGTAAAATCCAGTATTCGTCTAGAAGTATTTGTATATATTCAAAACATAATATTATATTATACTAGGAACGCATGACAGATGGTTCGACTTTAGGAAGACAATATACTCTCTAATGTCAAGAGTATTTGTCTTCTGAACGTACATTCACTAATATAAAGAACATCGATCTCCATGGAGATCGTGTTTAATAGACTGATTGCGATACTCACCGGTGTCACCAGAGGCAGGTTGGTTCTGGCGGCCGATAAATAAAATAATCTTAGCTGTTGCTGTCGGAGATGTCTATCAAAAATAAAAATATCAACCTTCTGCAGCATCTCGAAATATCCCCTAAATAATCTAAAGATTATATAACGCCATGAAAGTAGTCAAATTATTATAAGTATTACATCACAAAAACGGCGCTTTGAAAGTTAGCATATTATTATTATGATTATTATAATTATTATTATTACTATTATTATTATTATTATTGTTATTATTATTATTATTATTATTATTTTCGAGCACTTGAACAATTATGGAAATGATGAATTAATGATGAATAAAACGTATATTTTCATGTAGTTTCAATATATGATATTTATAATAATTCCAATAATTGGCAACAAAATTAAAATAATAAAAAATATCACGGACGATATTATAAAACTACAGGCGTTTATAAAATTGTGTTTACATTGAAAAATTCAAAACACTTTGATTCCAAATAGTGTATAATGCCATTATTGGAGCAATTGGCAGGCGAAGGGATTAGGTGTGATAATACAATAAGTAAAAAATAATCAGAAAAACAATTATTTCGCCTTGGCGGAACATCATTAAATAAAGTAATCTAATAAAAAACATTTAATTTTTCTTTCCTGATTGTTCAACCAACACAAATTATAAACGAGATAGATGAAAGGAGGCCGCTGAAGTGATGGAGGGATAGCTGGACGTCTTCATCCCAGGATAGCTTACTATCACAAACAGGTCATACGACTTAAACTGGGAAGAAGACGATGGATTAAGAAATATTTTCGTGACTGTATGATGTAGGTGGAAAACTACAGTATACCGTATAATATTTCTATAAAGTAGAAACTTTTGATTGGGTCGTCATACATTCGCGGTATTAGCAAGGTACATATTTGAGAGACGCCGTCGGTGTAAAACCAAAACGCCACGTCTTGGATAAAGTGTACGTTTTGGAATAAATTTTAGCGAAGCTTTTGTTTTTGAAGAGCAAACGAAAGCCGAGATAAGGATATCTGTGAAATTTCATTATAAGGGGAGACAATCCACAATATATATGTATGATCAGGGTATGCGTTTTATTTGTTTCTTAAACTTTAATCAATTTAACGACAATCATGGATTGTTGTTTTTAAGTACCTAAGCAAGCAAAATCTTCAGCACACCATTATCCAAATACTTTCTTAAACATTTGTTATGAAATACACATACTTCATATTTAAATAAATAAACATTTCTATCACACATTCAAAATTAAGGTTACACACTTAATTTTCTCAAATCACTGCAACCAATGAAAGCCTAAAGATCCCTAATATAAATTTCAATAATATACTTATTTCAAATATAAATACACCTAATCACAGTGAAGATGAGAAAGAACCCTTAAATAAATTCACAAACCTGTTTTATTTAACTTAAATGCCATATTTTATTTGAAATGAAAATAAACATTCTGGTTAAATTATATTAATTGTATTTTTTTAATTAAAAAAAGTTAAATACTCGTTTATCATTTTATCATTATTAAGCACATTGCATCACTTATTTGATTAGGGTTTTTTTTATTTTTAAATAACCTTTATTAGCTATCAGTGGTTCCTAAAGTGGACCGTACGGACCCCCAGGGGTCCGTGGGATGATTCAGGGGGTCCGTGGAAAATTAAAATTGATTTAGGGCCCCTGAACAACGTCAGGGGGTCCACGCAAGGTTTACGGCGACCTTTTTTTTTGTTTATTCGTGAGAATCGGATCACGAATGAGCAAAAAAAAAGGTCGACAACGAATTCCAGATTCATTTTTCTATTGGCCTAATTTTGCTCTGTGTCAGCTTCAATAACTCATTTTATAGATATAGGTGAATTTGTAAAAAAAAAATACTAAAGTAAGGGCTCTGCACACAATAAAAGAAATCAGCAGGGGGTCCACGTGACCAACAAGTTTGTGAACCACTGGCCTAGATAATATTATAAATAAGATATTTCATTTTCCTTAATTATTTTATTTTAATCCAATTACACTGATTTATTAACGAATGCGTATTTGATTCCCACCACAAAATCATTTTACTCCCGTATAAGTTTTATTAAACGGACGTTTTCATCAATATACCTATAGCATTTAATATAATGCTATACTCGTACATTGTTCAAAGAACAATTATTTTATATTTTGTAATTTTTAAAGTGATTAATAAATTCAAACTCCTTAATTTTTAAAGTACCTCAAGTGCGTTATTCTAAATTTGAAAATATATTAGTTAATTACCCGCGTCCTGAGAGTCTATTGTCAAGTTGGGCGCTTTTTTTTATTATTATTTTCGTTACTAAATAAAACCCTTTACGTATACTCTTAATTTTCATAAAATTTACATGCAAAACAAATATCTGTTACCTACAGATTTGTGTATTTTTTCCATTAGTACAACTGTTTTATTTTAGGCATCGTAGAGAGCGATCCTTCCGTTAATTATTACAATAAAATGTGTATTTCGTATGAGAACAAAACAACGTTATTGAGTGTTGGGGAGAAGGGCATCATTAGGGCGCCAAGGAATCTGGTAGTTAAGACAGTCATTTGCGTTCTGACCCGCCCCTGCTATAGAAATCCGTCTTATTAATCTCATTGATGGTCAATTAATGCTCCTCTATAATCATCCGGGGTTTGTTCTTCTGTGTTGTAATTAACGATATCATAAACATGTCGGGGGAGATCTGATCGGAAAAAAATAAATCCCTTAAAGACAAAGGTCGTGATTATGTAACAAGGGTGCCGCGGCCCGTGGGACCACCCGCCCGCGCTGGGTCTAACTCGTGCGGAGTTCCTATGGGCTCGCTTAGACCAGACAGTTTGCTTAAGCCATTAAAGCCTTATTTATAACCCATTCGGGTGGCGGTGTGCGGAAGAAGCCGGTGTGGAATTAGCAACATGGACTTTTGTAGGCACTAGCATTTATCCGTCTCTGAGCATCGAGCAATCCCTTCCCGCCCGGACAAACTACTTATGTCAAATTGGCGCTTTTCTTTATTGGATTCCCATTAAAATTCTGATTGCGTTTAAAGGGAATATCAAGCGACTTTTTAAAAGCAAAATAAGTTATAATATTTATTACAAATGAAAACGTATTTTTTCTAAAGATTTAATTATTATTAATGGAAATAACACATTTTGTATTTTTAAGGAGTTATCAAATGTCGTCAAAACAGATATTTTCAGATAATCAAATAAAACGATGTTTTTTAACTACTTCCACTTTTGTCTTTATTTAGACAGCGACCGGTTTCGACAGGCTCGCTGACATCGACAGACTAGTCCATTCTGTCGTAAATATCGTGTCCACCAGTCTGTCGATACCAGCGAGCCTGGCGAAACTGGTCGCTGTCTAAATAAAGACAAAAGTGGAAGTAGTTAAAAAAAAAACATCGTTTTAATCATTATTTAAAATGAACTTCCATCAAGAGATTTCAGTAAAATCATTTGATTATCCTAAAAAATAAAGTGTTTTCCAATTTCAATATCTTAGGATAAGATACAATTATCTTGAAATTCTGTCTTATTGAAATTCTGACTGACGAAACCGGTCGGTGTCTAAATAAAGACAAAAGTGGAAGTAGTTAAAAAACATCGTTTTATTCAGATATTTAAATTTTTGATGATTAATTAACGTGGAGTTTTGCATCATTGTTTAAGAAGTAATAAATAAAGCAAACGTTTATTTTAATATGTAATATATAAGATAAAATTAATTAATAGAAACTACTGAGTAAATATTGCTATCCCGGTTTTAATCACTCTGCACGATTCTTTGCTTAGACTCAAAGGTAGAAAAAACTAGAGCGTTACGGCAACTCCAAGAACAAGTTGGCTGGAATGCTCCCCGCCGCGGCACAAGCACCCTTAAAGCTTTGTTAAATGTACATTTTTGACGACTGAATTTAAAAGAGTGGTAGCGATTGAATTAAGTGTACCTTTTTACCCTGTGGGTTTGCGCTGTGGGAATAGTCTAGGCGATGCCGTTAGAGAAAATACACCCTTGTGGAAAAGTATTATTGCCGGGGTGTATCGCACGGGGCGGACTCACTGCGGCAGCGATTACTGTGGCGTGTTACAAGACGTCTCCCTGCACTACTCATTTACATTGTACTTCACACAGCCGCCAGGACGAAGGGAGATAAAGAAGGAAGAAGCGGGATTATAGGAAGGAAGACTCTGGCGTGTTGTTGTGCAATCCTGCACTTTAGAAAACAATTCAATCATTGAACATTAGGAGCAGAGACTCGCACGTCGGCGAGGCGAGCCGAGGGACTGTTTTGATCACGCTGTCGTTATTGTGACACCGTTTCCTCGCTTGTTTTCAAACTGTTAAACGTGCTTTGAAAATGTTTTGTGCTTAATTTGATTCTCTTTTATAATTAAACTTCATCAACTCCGTATTATTCTTCTGTTTTAAGTTGGATTATTCAGATAAAGCGAACTACGACGAAATTTAATTATAAAGTGTTGTATTTTATATTTCATTTTTATTTATGCAATGAAATCATTCTTTGGAACCGTTTTATGAGATAAACTAGTTTACTTAATAATTAAAAGCAAATAATATAAATTTTAACCAAAAACTACAAAGCCATTATTAATTTTTGATTACCATTTCCATAAATTAAAATATTGCGTTCGTTTAATTTTTGTAGATTAATTTTTTCGATACGTTTCGAAGGTTTTATACCTTTATTATTGGGAAAATAAAATATTGCATCGTTTTCCCTATGATGTACTGACTTTTTGAGAAAAATGAACTCAAATGTGGAAAAAAGTGTATTTAATTATAAAAAAATAACTTTTATTTATTTATTCAGTAACAGATATATTAAAATTGAATATGCATTATAATTTCCTATTCTCATAAACAAATCAATTGGGCTTAAACTTTTATTTTATTTACAATTATATAATGCGAAATGCGTAGTCAAATTTCTAAATGAACGATTCAAAAACTAACTAACCATCACGCCGCGCCGTCTCTCCGAAAGGGTAGGCAGAAATTTCGGACTGTCACACTTTAACCGATGCGGCACTCCATCCTTCTCTTTTCGCCCCGCGGGAGACGCGGTGTGATGGATTGCGAACCTCATCGCCACCATTACGCATCTCTTGCGCACACTTCGATCGTCCAACATCCACAAAACAGATAATATAAAATAAAATTATATAAAATAAAATGACAAAATAAATATAATTTATCACATAATGTTTCTTTTAGATGGTGCACATATCCACCGTTTTCTTTTAAATTAGATCCAGCTAGAACCTAATCATATTGAAGAAATTATTCAAATTGTCATTGGAACAAATGAAAAATTTATTTTTACACCTGTCAAAATTCTTTACATAAATAAAAACTTGGATAATTTAAGCATCAAAACATTACAAACGTATAAGGTGTAACGATTAACTATTATAAAGTGCGGCAACAATTAAATTGATCAAAAGAAGGATAAATGCCGTAGAAATAAGTTGTGGGGAAATGTGCAGAAAAACAATGTATGCTAATGATGAAGTAAGAAAGGATGTAAAGCGGATGAATACGTGATATATGAAATTAAGGAAGGGTCACTAAGATGGTTCATACATATGAAAATAATGGATGCGGGAAGAATGATTAAAAAGATATACACAACTAGTGCGGGTGGAAAAAGAAGTCGAGGGAGGCCAAGAAAGACATGATCAAATTAATCAACTACTAAAAGGCGGCCAGGTTCAAAGTAGGAACAATCGACGAACGTGGATGTAGAAACTCCGAGAGTGTTGTCAGGATAGAAGAGTGAGAACAAAGGTCACTGACATCATCCACCGGCGGACGACTCTAAAATGGCAATGGGCAGGTCACGTAGTCAGAAACTCAGATAAAAAGTGGACAAAAAGACTGACTTAGAGATCGTGGACGGCAAAGAAAAGTTCAGGATGGGATCAAGGATGATCTGTACAGAAACGTCGGAATAACCTGAATGCAGTCTGCACAAGACAGAGTGACATGAAAGCGAATGGAGGAAGTCTTTGACCAGGAATAGGCTGGGAAAAAAACTAAGAGTGTGGCTATCCATTCCCTCTTACTACTCCTACAGGGAAACGGCGTGATGGTAAGTTAATTAGTTAATAAGTATATTTCTAACATTGTACTAGGTCATCTGATGTAGTCATGGTGACCCAAATCTGAGAGAATTATTTTTATTTCTTAAGTATAGTTTTGTGTTTACTACTGCGAGACTCGGCTATGGGAGATCTAATACGATTTAGCGGAAACAAATTATAGAGAGCAGCAATCCGTAAATACTTTTAAATAGTGTTCTACCTAACTCCTATCGTGAGCGGGAAAGAACGTAAGAGGATTTAAAGGCTATTTAGTCTCAGAGGGATTCTTGACAAGGACTTTACTCGCTGCGCTCTTTGTTACTCCATTTTTGTTTTGTCTCCTCGGAAAAAACAAATAAATTTAAGCAAGCGGTTAAACCTACGGCATTTTTTTGTGCATTTAAGATTCAACAATAAAAAAATATACGTACCTACTCTTGAAATTTTAACTAACTAACTAACTAACCATCACGCCGTCTCCCCGAAAGGGTAGGCAGAAAGAATGGACTGCCACACTTTAATCGATGCGGCACTCCATCCTTCTCTTTTCGCCATCGCGAGAGACGCGGTGTGATGGGTTGCGAACCTCATCGCCACCAAAAGGCATCTCCCACGCACACTTCGATCGTTCAACGTCTACTTTGTTCATCATACATTTGAGAATGCCTAAGCAAGGTGAAAGAAAACATATAATTTCATTTGTATTAATTATTAAATATGGAGTTTTACATCTTTATCAAGAAACAATAAAAAATTCTAGAGGCCTTGATTTGGTAATTTTTATTAATAAAAAAATCCTCAATTCAGGCGATATTTCAAGAAATTTTAACTTATTTAAAACCCGATAGCAATAATGTCTTTAGTGAATTGTTAGCCGAAGTGAGTTATGAAGATTATGTCAGATATTTATAATGTTTTGAGTGTTGTTACTTCTAACTACACTATATACAAATTCACTTAGTTAATTGTTTCTTGAACAATGATGTAAAACTCCATTTTAAGTAATTAATACGAATGAATACGTCAGTTTTCTAGGAAGTTTTATTATATTTTTGATAACATTTGATGACATTTGATAATGCTTTAGAAGCGCGAAACATGTCATTCCCATAAAATATAATAAAACTTTTAGAAAATTGACGTTTTCATTTGTATCAATTAAATTCACTTAAGATATTTAGGTTTTTAGGTAAATATATTTTTCCTGTGAACAATAAAGGTATTTCTTCTATGTTCGGAATACTTTGAGTTGTAGAAGTTTTATTTGTCTTTTTCTTTTTTATATACTTTATATACAACACTAACTATTAAAAAAAAAAATTAAATATCAGACATGTTTCGGACAACCCGGTATCTCTGGAATCCTGGCGAACCCCAAGTTATCCACTACTTCGATAGATGAACGACATTGTGGAGACCGTCGGTACGACATGTATGCATGTTACTCAAATCGACAGTCATGAAAGCAGAGAGATGAGGTCAACGTCCAGGAATGGACGGCTGCAGGCTGATGATGATGATGATGAAAGGAACCGTGTGATTTTTATTTAAACAAAAAAATTCACTTGATCTGAAGCGCCAAATCTAAGTAATCATGCCTCCGCATAAACCAACAACCCACCAAATTACATTCCAACAATGTTCCCATCTGATGTAAGAGGAATATCCACAAGAACTGAACCTCTGTAAGCCAGAAGAGGCTTAGATTCAAAATATTCTTACGCATGCCGGGCTTCCGGGCTTCTATGGGAGTACCGCCACTGATCTAAAGCTACGCGTCATGTTCGCTTGGCTTAGACCATTAGGATGAATTTAGTATTTTTTTTTTCTAATAATAAAAATCGTAAAAAAAATCATCTTATTTTTTTTATTAAAAATTGACAATCTTTTCGGCTCTTTCCACCATAAAAAAGACATAAAATCATACAAAATCATTAAGTTGTTACTTGTTATACGTAAAATTTCCGTTAGAAATATATGTAATATAAATTATGTGCTTCACAATAATGAAGCCGTTTATGAAGTTGAAACGAAGTATCGTGTTTAATGAAAACAATATTGTTGGAACTAAAACAATTTGATGTTAACTAGACATCCACCCGGGAACAATGAAGCCAGTAGTGCCTGGAAGTATTTTCTGAGCAATATCAACAGTTTTGCGAAATGAGCCGCCAGCGCAAATTCGATACTTTATTACCGGATTGTAATTAAACCGAGGAATTCCAATTACGAGGCAATAGACAGAGGTAATACATTCACCACATCACTCAAAAATCTGATGCCGAACGGGTCTAGCTCTGTGCTCAACACAATATAAATTCCGCTCATCCGAATATGACGCTAAGTAATATACATATAATACGTTTTATTACAACCCCAATCTAAAAGCCCGCAATGCGCGCAGGTAGGATAACGGTACATGTGATAAAAGGATCATGAAAAGGTTAAAGAGAAATGAGAAAACAGGCAGGTACTCTGTTCACACATACGCGTAGGTGCGTATAATAAATTTATAAGGCTGGTAGATATTATCTGAAAATAGCCAATTAAAATTATGTACCTTCGAGGAAAGGAAAACCTCCTGAAATATTCAGGAGCCCGATATAAACCAATGCGTACGGGTTTTTTGTGCAATTCATCGAGTGTGTAACAAGCTGGTTTTATTAATGTTAACAGAAGCCTCTCTGGTACACACATAAAGCTTACCTTGTTTAATAATTTAACAGCGCGCGAGTGCTTAGTTTGCCGGAATTATCGAAGCGTAACGAGCGCTAAAACCTTTTGTATTTTTTTACCGGGGAGCATTGATCATTTCAGCGCGCGGCGTGTTGATTTCAGCCGATTGTTAATCGCATTTATCACCGTTCCCCGAGGGTCGATTGCCTGATCAGCTCGCATCATCACTCAATCGCCGATCGCCAATGATAAGCCATCAATTCAGTGGCACTTCACAAATAAAGTTGTTGGAATCGGCCTAATCGCCGCCGGCCGCCACCCGCCCCTCCGCCCGCAATATCTCACCGGGACGCTGGCATTCATCAACATAATGAGAAATGCATTTGGCTGAATGAGCCATTATCCCCTTCCCCGTTAACTGGATTCCAGAGTGAAGAAAGTAAGCGTTTCCCCTTCAACACGCTCCGGTCCCTGCTCTCCGGCGCGCGACTCCCAAGGGACGATTATTATCAAATTTTAACGAAGCCTTTTTACTGTTCGTCCTTCGCGTTATCACTAAATATTGAAAAAAATGGACACAATTATAAACACAACGTTTAAAAGATGGGTAAATATACATAGCTCGTTTTATCTGAAATTATAAAATGATTATTAATAACAAATTGAAGATAACTTACAAAATAATGGAGCTCAGCATATCTCACTCCGCCTAGAAAATCCTGTTCCTGAAATTTCCTGAAATTTCTTCATATGCGTTCAGGTGTAAATAATGAAAATTGTTATTGTAATTATTTACGATAATCCAAAATAACAAGCCATATTACTTATCTCATATTAAATAAATATGATAAAAATGAAATAATATGATGATAACATTTCAAATAAAAGAATAATAAAAATACACGGATTAATAATTTTCGAAAAATATTTCTTTTCAAAACACTTCTTTTCATTTTTATTAAACATATTTTAAACTGTAAAGTGTACAAATTTTAACAATAAAATAATACGTTATCTATCTATCTATCAGCCGTCTGTCGTTCACTTCTGAACGTATGCCTCTTTCAATGCCAATCTTATTCATCCACATCCAGCAATCCTTACAATATCGTCAGTCCAGCGAATAAGGGGACACCTAACTCTACGGAATCATGCGCGCGGTCTGCACGCCAAAACCCGTCTTCTCCATCGGGATTGTCATGTGCCCAACGCACCGTCACTTCAGCTTACCGTCACTTCAACCCACCGTAGGGTTCATTCCAACGACACTTCATCCCACCGTCACTTCAGCTTACCGTCACTTCAACCCACCGTCACTTCATCCCAACGACACTTCATCCCACCGTCACTTCAGCCCATCGTCACTTTAACTCACCGCCAATTAATCCAGCCTATTCTTAGAGCCACCTCAGTCACCTTGGTTAGTTGTCGAATAAACTCATTTCGGATTCTGCACCCAAAGGATATTCTAAAATTGGCTCTTTCCATAGCGCACATTAATGAATTCAATATAACATAGACATAAAAGGTATAACAACGTATTATAAACACATACTTTTTTTATCTTAGAACATAAAATTGATCCCATTTTTACAACATTGATATTGCTTTATTGTGAACCTATAACCTTGTGAATGAACAAAATAATGAAAGGATCATTAAGATGGTTTGGATATATGGAAAGAATGAATGAAGGAAGAATGGTAAAAAATATATATGTTAACTATGTAAATGGAACCAGAAATAGAGGAAGACCGAGGAAAACGTGGCACGATCAAATAAATCAAATATTGAATGTCGACCATGTGAGGAGTCAGAGATATCGACGCGCGTGTATGACACGATGTATGAATGTTGAGAAACGAGAGAGAGCGTGTCAGAAAAACACAGTTCAGTGATCCATTAGTTCTGCCTAACCATTCGAAAATAAGGTGTGAAGGTAAGTAGGTTGGTTGGTTAGTGAGCAAAAGATAACATATAATATTATTAACTAACTAACCATCACGCCGTCAATCCGAAGGGGTAGGCAGAAAGAATAGACTGCCACACTTTTCTTTCTTGACATATTTCTCTCGCTTCCTCAACATCCATACATCGTGTCATGCACGCGCTTCGATTTCTCGTCGATTTATATTTAATTGATAAAATATAATATTATTTTATTAATTTAATATAACATAGACATAATAGGTATAACAACGTATTATAAACAAATGCGTTTTTATGTTAGAACATAAAATTGATCTCATTTTTACAATATTGATTTATTGTGAACCTATAAGGAACTTTTTTAATTTATTAGAAAACAACTTAGCCTACAAAGTACAGAAATATACGAAATGCTTTTGCCATAGATCGTCCAGAAAGTCCTTTAAGTAGTCGTTGATTGATATGTGGATTCCAGCAAATTAATCAAGTGTCAAAACATACCTACACTTTCATATTATTCTTTCTATCGGAGCGATATACTCTAGACTACAGGTTTCCAAACTTTTTCGGTCCATCGCCCGCACGAACAATATTAATTTTGGGACGCTACATTACGTGGTTGCATACAATGATTTAAATATAAATTAAAATTCATTTTAAAAACATGAATATCTTTATAAAGCGTCGTATTCTTAAATGAAATAGTAGATTGATCGCAAACAAGTTTTAAATTGTAACCATCCTACTTCAGTGTATTTTTTTAATAATTGAATGATATAAAATTGTAAATAATATAATTAACAAATAAACTGTAAAATTAATTAACTTCTGCGTATGCATCGACGCGACAGCTGTTTCGTCAACCTATGTTAACACCATCAGGAGTCAAAATAATTGTAGTTTGTATAGTACATCAGGTGTAGTACAATAATAGAGTTTCGGCCAAAACAATGGACTTTTTAATATAATTAACTGAAGGAGGTGGAGTTTGATCTGGACGTTAGAGTAATTGTCATTTAATTTTACTTGCAGGAAATTTTATATTAACAATTATTATCATAGCTAACGTGGAGATTAGAAGACGCACCGGAGTCACCGATTTAGAGATATGCATTGCGAGGATGAAGTAGCAATGGGCTGGACATGTGTGTCGACGGAATGGTGGAAGATGGAGCCAGAGGAATACAAAATGGAGTCAAGATAATTTAAAAAGTACCTTGATTTATGAACCACTTAAGTCACATGTTCTTGATTTTAGCCATTTACGCTAATGTCGCAGACTGGTATGCATTGGACTTATTCACATTCATCATAATGCATACATATCTCATACGTACTAGATACCAGGACTTGTATTTTAAAATTTTCGTCAACATCGACAGCGTCTCATACAACCTATAGTTTACTGACACACCGCTCATTTTTGCACCTGCATCCAACCGTTTCAGCTCTTTTATATTTTTGTCCATATACTCTTAAATTTAACAACCATGGGGAGAAGCTATTTACCTCACTATCGTTCCTTAGAATGTTTCAGCGCCAGGAGAAAGACAGTGCTATCTACTTTGGGAACCTATGCTCAGGCCTCTTTCTAGAAGACCGTAAACATAATTCACTATTTGAAGATAAATTAGCAGATGATGGATCTTAGAAAACTGATTGAATTTCCACGTTTCATCCATTTTTTTTAATTAAATATTTGTAATGTTGTAACAAAAAAAAAATGTACAATAGTGTTTATGTTTTTTCGCCAAAACCATGTTTTATCTAAATTGTTTAAATATATTTATTTTAAATATATTTTTTATTCTTTAACAAAGTTTTACGCTGCTAATAAATAGTTACAGCTTTCTGTTTGGTTATTTAGAATTATCTAAAAGGTATATCTTATTCTACTAAAGTGATTGATTAATGTCCATTTTAGATATGGATTAGTTTGTGTTCTCCGATAAACGTTTATTTTTATAAGGTTATCTTGAAATGAGTAATTGATATGAAATTATATCAAGAAATTATTTCGTATTTTGTAGCGGTTTTCTGTAATTATCTTGCAATATACATTTCATTCTCACTTACTTACTTAGTAAGTTTCTTTCCTGACACATTTCACTCGCTTTCTCAACATTCATACATCATGTCATGCACGCACGTCGATTGGATTTGATTTTGATTCATTTAATCGTGCCACGTTTTCCTCGGTCTTCCTCTATTTCTGGTCCCATTTACATCGTAAACATATTCTTTTTTCCTTTCTTTCTTCATTCGTATATTTAATATATGATACATATTTCTAACTAACTAACTAACCATCCCACCATTTCCCCGGAGAGGTAGACAGAGAAGATAGATCGCCACAATGCCCTGTCCTGGCATACCTCTCGGGCTTACTCTACATTCATACATCGTACCATGTACGCACGTCGATTATTCCAACTTCGAATGTGGCCTTTTAGTAATTGATTAATTTGGTCATGCCATGCCTTCCTCGGTCGTCCTCGGCTTCTTTCCCACTCACGCTGCTTTTGTACAACTTTTTAACCGTTCTACTCTCATCCATTTTTTCCATATGTCCAAACCATCTCAGGGATTTTTTTTAAATTTTATTAATGATGCAGTCGTCTGCCTTACATTTCTTTCTTATTTCATCGTTCGGTATTCTATCATACAACATTTTCCCGCACATCATTCTTAGTGATGTCATTTCTACGGCGTTTATCCTGCTTTCATCCTTCTTTTGCCAGCTCAAAGCTTCAGTTCCATACATGAGGGTTGGCACTAGAACTCCATTGTGTACTGCCATATTTGCTTCCGGCTATTTCTTAATTATTAATTAAACGCCGCATCTACATAAAATCTATCGTCTTATCTCCTTCTGGAGCTCGAAACCTTGAATATTGAGCCCCGATTCCGATTACTCCAAAGTCATTTCGAATTCCATCCAACCATCGAAGTCGTGACCTTTTGATGCAAAGTATTCCCTCTGGGCTGGAAAAGGTTATCTCTGTGGGAGGTGAGACTCCATCCGTGCCAGATGTCTGGCACATCTTAATCATTTGATTTTAATGAACTCAAAGACTCTTCGTCCTACATATTATAATGTCGTTTAGTACAATTCTCTGGAAAAGTTATTTTATTTAAAACCAAAATTTATTACAAGTTGAATTTGTCAGCTTACAAGTCGTCTTATTGACATTTTAAAATGTTAAATTTGACTTTAAGTCATTTTAAATACACTTTGGACGAGATTATTAAATATGGATTGTGAAAAATGTGAGTTTGAGATTTGACATCTTGTTTTCTATTCTTTAAAATCAATGCAAATTTATTTAAAAAATATTGAATGTAAAATTTTACAACACTGTTATAATACCACTATTTTTATCATCCACATTTTTAGTGTTGCGACAGCTGTTTCGCCAACCGATGTTGACATCATCGGTTGTTGCAAACATCTGTAGTTGTGAGATAACATTGTAATAAATTCTAACAGTTATTAATGTTAATAGAGTTTCGATTTTTTTAAATGCATCTTAAAACAACAAAAATAATAATAAATTAAACTAAAAATAGTCTTATGATTTTAGTAAAATCTCCTAATGGAAATTCATTTAAAATAATAATTAAATATAACAAAGTTTTTTTAAGAAGTTCCATCACTTTTATCGTTATTTCGACGGCAATCGGAATCTCTAAGCATCTACACACTCATCCGGTTCAGTCCTTTCCTTCTTCTTCCTATCCTTTCTTACTTATTTGTTCGGCATTCAACCATACATTGTTCTTCTACACAATTCATCTTAGTGATCTCATTTCTATAGCGTGTATCATATGTTCATCTTTCGAGCTTTACTTCCATACATAAGGGTCGGCACTGAAATCCTATTGAATACCGTAATACGAAATGAAAAAATATGTATATTTTAGTATTAATGTTACCACAAAAGTCTAAAAGAACATTATCTTTTATATTATTTTTATTTTGTTAATATATTTTATATCATTGTTATTTTATATTATTTGTTTTAAATTTATTTTGAGGACGTTGGACGATCGTGGTGTGCGCGGGAGATGCCTATTGGTGACGATGAGGTTCGCAATCCATCACACCACGTCTCCCGCGGGGGCGAAAAGAGAAGGTGGAGTGCCGCATCGGTTAAAGTGTAGCAGTCCATTTTTCTGCCTACTCCTTCGGGGAGACGGCGTGATGGTTGGTAAGTTATTTAGTGTAAATGTTAAAAATACGTTGTTAATTAAAATAAAATTTTAGAATTGAAATAAATAATTGGTTTTTGTTTATGAAAAGAATTAATAACAAGCTCAATAAAAAAAAACGTAAATAAAATGTCGTGTATGCGTTACGACTCATTTTTATTTTGTGCTCAAAATATCTTTGAATTTATCTTTACCATCTGAATACCATATACCTTTTTTTTCCTCTTGTAATTAAGGTTAATAGTATAAGACCCTATTTGTGTGTCAGTTTGTGAGACAAACGATGTCCACAGGGACGAAAACATTAACTAGGCAAAACTTTGGGTAACTAACATCAGCTTGGGCGGCTCATTTTTTCTCTTTTTTCTCCAAATTGCCTTTTTATAAATCTCAATACCAACTCTTACGAATATTAATGTATTTTCTGTTAAGATGGGAAACAAATTAAATAGATAAATTATTAAACCAACTAACCATCAGCCCGTCGTCCGAAGGGGTAGGCAGAAATAATGGACTGAAACAATTTTCTTTTCTGACATACTTCTCCCCCATCCTCATCATTCATACATCGTGCTATAAACGCGCGTCGATTTTTCCAACTCTTCACGTGGCCGACAGTCAATATTTGATTTGTTGGATCGTGCCACGTTTTCCTCAGTCCTTTATTTCTAAAATAGTTCTATTTACATCGTTATCGTACATATTTTTGTAACATACTTTCTCTATTTATTCTTTCCATGTGTCCAAACCATCTAAATGTTTCTTTCGCACTACATTCACTGCAAAATTTTGATTTCGATTCTTTGTATAGTTGTAATTTGAACTTACTAACTAACTAACCACCAAGCCGATTCTACGGAGGGTTAGACCGAGAGGGTGGACCCCCACACTGTTATATCCTGACATAACTCGTGAGAGTATATAGAGAGGCGTGAGACTCTTTTACTTTCATCTATCATAGCCCGCATGCTCGTTGAATATTAAGACTTGAACATGACATAGATTTTTTTTTTAAATATACAAAGAACCAGTGTGAATGGAAAAATAACTCGAAGAGGACCAAGAAGAAACTCGCTACAGAGTGAAACCAATCGGCCTTACTTACTCAAATAAAGTGATTTATACTAAGTTATTAAGCGTTTAATTGTGTTTCAAATGTGTCAAATCAACAAATAATGACTTCGTATCAAAGTTTAAAAAAATATTGTTCATAGACGACCTTCGTGGCAGAGTGGTAAAAGCTCTGACTTCCATACCGAAGGTCCTGGGTTCGATTCCCGGCGATGGCAGTTTGATTGTCACACTATCTTTGGTCTGGTGTAGAATTCACGTGACAATAAAATGGCAATAGATTGGCTACCTATCACATGTTACGAGAATCAATATAATAGCTATAAAATAATTGGATACAGTAATAGGGTTCAAACGACCTGTTGTATACATAAAATAAATAAAAATAAAATAATAATAAAAAACTAAATAAAAAAACAATTCAAAAAATAATTCGTTTTTTTCTCCATTTTTTTTTACCTTGTCCGATACTCAGTAGAACACTGGAGTCAGAGGCGTAACATGCCGAACAATCTGGTGAATTAGTAGGCGAATTATGGAATAAACGTTATCCGGAATCTGATTGGAAGTATCACTTAATGCTAAAGGCAATCGATAGGACCCCGCGCATTAGGCGTCTTTGTCCAACGGCGATGTTTAATTGTCACCATTAATATACGACAGTTTGTACAAGCCGAGTCTGACAAGAAACCATGAAAATTAATTAACAACCAGATACCATTCTCTCCGAGTCCGCGGCCGCCGGGATGCTGTCCTTTGTGAGGTATACTGGATGGATTCCAATAAGGGACATTCATGAGTCATTCGTATCTGAATTGTTAAGATACTTTATATAACTTTATATAACAATATATTTTGTGGAAAATAATGTCCGAATATTAAATAAGTATAAAACTGATCACTTAAATTAAATCGCTATACACGGAAAGAACTGAAAGAGTATGAAAGAGCTCAAAGGGTAGGATGTAGGTGCCAAAATGAGCGTAGTGTCAGTAAGCTGTCTATTGTATGTGGGAGTAAGGGGGATCCGATTGACCCTTCGAGCGGTGCATGGCCATCACCGTGGTGATGGCCATGCTACGCTGGAGAATTGATCTGATCCCAAGTACCTATCCACACCTCCTCGACTTGTTAGAGATCGAGTAATTAACCTCGGTGGATAATATTGATGCATAGGCTAACGTGGAAGGACACCTCGCCAACCCGTCTGGCAAGCGTGTCGTTGTAATGCCAACCACCCCCCGTATGACATGTCATACATGGAGAAGTATGGGGGAGGCCTATGTCCAGCAGTGGACGACCACAGTTGTTAAAGAAGAAGAAGAAGAAGAACGCTGCCTTACTAATATGTATGAGGTATGCATGCGAAGTGATCTGATGAGAAGAGATCTGAATATTTAGATGGTTTGGATACATAAAAATAATGAATAAAGAAATGATGATAAAAAAGAATATGTTAACGATATAAATGGAACTATAAAAAGAGGAAAACCGAGGAAAATGTGGCACGCTCAAGTGAATCGAATTTTGAGTATCGGTCACGTGAGGAGTTGGAGAGTGTGCATTACACGATGTATGAATGTTGAGGAAACGAGAGAAGTATGAACGGAAAGAAAAGTGTGACAATACTATTATTTCTGCCTACCTCTTCGGTGAGACGACGTGATGGTTGGTTAGTTAGTTATAGTTTAAATATATACATACATTAAACATCTTTTCTGGTTCTTTTGATGCTACTTAGGCTTTTTTAATATGGTAGTTTCCCGTTGCTTTCCACATTTGTTTACATCAGGCTATTTTAACATAATTACTGTATACAATTATTTTGATATTTATTATCATGTCATGTGATATGTAGCCAATCTATCGCCATTTTATTGTCATGTGAATTCTACACTAGGACAAATACAGTGTGACAATCACACTGCCATTGTCGGGAATTGTACCCGAGACCTTCGGTTTGGCAGTCATAGCTTTTGCTACTCTGACACGAAGGTTAGCAAAAGGTTTTCTGTGTTCATTTTAATAATTATTTTTAAAAGTTTCATTTTAAATTCTATACATACTGCTTATATTAATGTTTTATATAAATTTAAATTCCGTTTAATGTTGAATGACCATCCAATAGCTGATATCTACTCGTATATCAATTTATTTGGAAATCGAATTTGGAATTAAGTTTCTAAAATAAAATGTCCTTTTAAACACAATATTTTGTTTTGTACCTACCGTGAAAATAATGTTATTTTTGGTCTTTACTGAGAATCATATCACTTTTCAAAACTCAATTGTCCTGGAATCGAAATGTTATTGATTTTATCGAATAAAACTTGTTTGGAAACCCTTTTTTATTATTTCAGATTAAAGAATATCAGTATAAATCAATACCAGCCAGATCTATAAGTTATTGACTGTATAAAATATAGAGATTAACATACTAAATTCGTTATTTTAAGATGCATTAAGAAAACAAAATATTATAATGATATTTTTTTATAAGCAGAAAACTTAACTAACTAACTAACTAACCATCACGCTGTCCCCCCGAAGGGGTAGGCAGAAAGAATGGACTGCCACACTTTTCTTTCCTGACATATTTCTCTCGCTTTCTCAACATTCATACATCGTATCATGCACGCGCGTCGATTTCTCTGACTCCTCACATGGCCGACATTCAATATTTGATTTATTTGATCGTGCCACGTTTTCATTCATTCTTTCCACATGTCCAAACCATCTTAATGATCCTTCCATTATTTTGTTCATGACATCATCATTCGCACCACATTCACTTCTTATATTTTCATTCGGCACTCTATCATACACAGAATATCCACACATTCTTCTAAGAGATCTCATTTCAACTGCATTTATTCTACTTTCATCCTTCTTTTGCCAGTTCCATGCTTCGCTTCCATACATAAGGGTCGGTAGAAGAACACCACTGTGCACTGCCATTCTAGCTTTTTTTGATAGGTTTTTGTGTGCGATGACAACTTTAAGTGCACCATTCACTTTGTTGCCTGCCCCAACCCTTCTTTCAATATCCCTCTCCACTCGCCCATCTCTTGTAAACATACTACCTAAATACACGAACTCAACTACTTGCTCCAAATTTTCATCATTCACGCTAATGTTGCAGACTGTCGTGGTTTCTTCCTTTTCAAAAATCATTACCTTGGACTTATTAACATTCATCATCAGATCATTTCGCATGCATACCTCATACATACAATTCACCAGGACTTGTAGTTCATGCTCGTTGTCTGCAAGAAGGACAGCGTCATCCGCATACAAGAGACAGCTTACTGAAACTCCGCTCATTTTGGCACCTACATCCAACCCTTTCAGCTCTTTCATACATTTGTCCATATACAGATTAAATAACCACGGGGACATTACGCAACCCTGTTTGATACCTTTATTGATATCAAACCAGGCTGTAAGATCTCCATTTACTCTGACACTAGCAGTGCTTTCCGTGTATAGCGACTTAATTGCCGTGATCAGTTTTGTACTGTGGTGAAATGTGCTCTCCATGAGGACACCTAACTGTGATAAGATCGCCTCCCACCCTTCCAAGTTATCATCAACCTCTATGGTAGTTCATCCTGGTCACGGCACCAAATGTGGTGATATGAGCTGGTCCCCGATGGTAACCCAGCCTTCATCCTTCCTGATCATCATCACTGTGATGATCCATCCTGGTCACGGCACCAAATGTGGTGATATGCCCTAACCGCGAGGAACCTAAGCAGAGTCCCTCCTAACCTTCCTCCACGAATGGTGGAGCTTCCTCCAGTCATTCCCTCTTCATCCACCTGTACGGAGCTTACAGGTGTTTTACCTTACGCGAGTTGACCTTCGTAATCGTCTAGAAATAATACCGTATGACCCTTCGTTATGACCGATGTTATCCAAGCCCTTTTATTTGGCGAATACTGATAATTTCACTCTAAAGCTAATCGTTCCTAACCCTTCCGAATATTCTAAGCAATCCTGACAAACCCACGTGTAATCAAACTATATGTCACTCAACATTTCCTAGGAACATCTAAACCAAACAACCTAAAATATCTATAAGTTTACAAAATATAAATTCAAAATATTATCTCTAGAAAATGTGGTAGCCCTGGAAAAAACATTCACAAATAATTTGTGACAAATACGATGTCTTCTTCTCTGGTTTCAATCCTGGGATTGGTTTGCAGCAATTTCCTCCATAATTCTCTTCCATTTTTCCCTGTCTTGTGCGACTCTTTTGAGATCTGCATATGATGAGCAGCGTACGTCCACCAACAGGTCCTCCAGGTACTCTCGGCGTGGGCGTCCCCTAGAGTTTGTCCCCTCGATCATACCCTCCATTATGGCATGCAAGAGACCTTCTTGACGTATTACATGGCCGATCCATCTTGCACGCCTTTCGGACAAGGTCCTGAGCAGGTGCCTTCCTCCTTCGATTCCTTGAAGAACTTCCTAATTCGTGATGTGGTCTCTCCAGGAAATTCCAAAGAGTCTTCTATAGGACCACATCTCAAAAGCCTCTAGTCTCCGCTTATCCCTTTCGGATAGGCACCATGTCTCGCAGCCGTACATCAAGACACTCCATACATAGGTCTTGATGAGGAGTATTCTCAGTTTTAGGTCTATATTATTTGATTCTATTATTTTCGACCTTTTATTAAATGCAAGCCTAGCCTGATGTTTACGGCTGTCGACCTCGCTCTTAGACCAACCGTCCTATGTTATTTTGCTCCCGAGGTAGACAAACTCCTTGGTGTTCTTTAGTGGAACTCCTGACATCACTACTCTCATCTGATGTTGCGTTCGGCCTACAGTCAGCAGCTTTGTTTTGTCCTTATTTATCTTCATGTTGTAGCTATCTTGAAGAATGTCTTGCAAAGTATCTAAGGCCTCCTGCAGTTCTTCCTCACTTTCAGCATGAGTACAGTAAATACGATGTACAGTAATTTAAATCAAAGCGTAATGTAATAATGATGCAATAAAGAACAGCTTCCTGAAAGGCACAGGTTATAGAACAATTCAGTGTCAAAATATAATATATTAAGTATATAAGGAGTTGTAGGGGATTCGGATATAATAGTGTTAGTATCGCGGGGAACCAGTCTTTTCGTCAGACTGATGATTTTTCTCCACTGCTCCACAGCAGAATCGTCTGGTGACCAGACGGCCTACTTCCCAACCCTTAATCAGTGGACCTGGGGATTCAAACCCATGAACCTGGCCATCACCCTATCGGGGGTTTTCCGAAGATGGTCCACCTCCACCTGTCTGCCGTGGTCGTCAGCCAACCAAATTAGCTAACGCCTTTGTGTACGGAGCTCGTGAAGCGATCAGAGCAAGTGTAGACGGCACCAAGTTCGGCTATCTATCACCAGACTTCACAGCATCCTTCGCGAGTATGGTCTATCTACAATGTCTGCACTTGCTGGGTCTTAGAGAGCGAGCTACACTCTAGAAGATATTCTACCATAGGCGAGGCAGTACGAGAGTAGACTTCCCAAGCTCCCTTCATATCATCTCTGTCAATTCAGTCGCAACCCTGTAGCTGTCATATACGAGTAGTTGTCGTATAGACGAAGATCGAATTATATCTGTTAGTGAGCTACATTTCCCTAATTAGTGATCGATAATCGTTGGTTGTTTAGTAAGTGGTATATTAAATCGGGTCCTTTAAGTTGCCCGTATGTTAAACTTATTGTATTCTGCGTGCAATAAGGGAGGAAATCAATATAAGGTATACATGTATATTAAGATTCTGCATATGTATAAATACGTATGCATAAATACAAACATAATTATGATAGTCCTAAGACAAGTCAGTTTCTATTCCTTTAAGTAATAATTCTTAAATATAGACTTAGCTCTGGTCGACCGCTCTGGAAACTGATTATACTCTAGTATTTTTAAATCTGCAAATGCCGCACCCTCGTACCACTATACTTGTATACAAAATTAAATGAAGTTCTTGATAATTAGAACAACAAATAAAACACAACCCTAATTTTAATACTATTAAGCACGACCGCTCTACGCTAGGTCAGAATTTCACTGCCCCGAACTACCTCTCTCCCTGGCCCACTACCCTTCCCAGCTAAACTCACCCCTCTCCCCTCTCCCTGCATCTCCTCTGCTTCCCGCTGCTAGATCTACCCCCACTTGGTTAGGTGTTATATTTTCTAGTCATTTGAATTTATTTTCGTACATCTGAATTCACGTATCTCTCTCTACGATGGTTCAATACCATCACAGTACTTATTCCATATTCAGACAATATTTTCCACAACTTTTCTCTATTAACGTAATCAAATGCTTTTTGTAAGTCGACAAACGCACAGAAAAGTTTTTATTATTATTAATACAAGTGTGTATTGGAGTTGGCAGAAGAAGGATTAAAGTAGAAAAAACAATGTTTTATAGAATACCGTAAGAAGAAATAAATAAAGAATTACTTCTTCTTCTTCTTCTTTTTGTCCTGTCACATATCCGTGGTGCATAGGGCCTCAAGGAACCTTCTCCATCCAAATCTATCGCATGCCTGATGCCTAACATCATCCCAAGTGGGACCTGCTGCCTTAACTTTGTCCTGCAGGGCTCTTCTCCAGGTGGCTCTAGGTCTGCCTCGCTTCCTCTTTCCCCCATAGGGGACCAGTCTACTGCGCCCTGAGCGATGCAGGCTGGATTCCGTCTCAGAGTGTGACCGATCCACTGCCATTTGCGTCTAGCGACTATTTCTCTAACTGGCTTTTCGCCTGTCATGGTCCAAATAAAGAATATAGGGCGGGTGATTGCGTCCTAAATTAAATAAAAATGGTCACTTAGGTGGTTTGGACGTATAGAACGATTTACGGAGGTTGCGATTTTAACTTGGTAAAACTTACATTATATTATTCATGTATAATAAAAGTGCGATTGCTTTTTTTGGTTTGACATTGATTTATTTATACAGAGACAATTTTGTTTGTGTTTTTTCATAAATAAATAAATCAATGTTAAACCGAAAGAGCAATCGCGCTTTCATTAAACATAAATTATAAAACGAATGGATGTGGGAATAAAACGAAGTCGATGAATACCAAGGAGTCGGATCAAATTAATGAGTTATTATAAGGCGGATTGATTTGGAAAATGCGTACCACCAGGGAAAGGTCCGCGATTTCTACGCCAAAATAAGAAGAGAGAAAACGGTTTTAAAGACAAAACTTTGTCAGTCAAGTCGAAAGATGGGATCCTCCTGACTGAAAAAGACGAGGTTTTAAGCAGATGGCGGGAATACTACTATTCTCTTCTTAACTGTGACCCACCATATAGCGCAGAGAGTTACCAGGTTCAGGCAGCGGAGGTGGAGATAGCAGATCCCACCGAGGAGGAGTAGTTATGGCGTGGAAACGAGGATTTTTAAGCTGATACTCCTGATATGGCAGAAGAAACAAATTAGATACCAACGGAATGGCAAACCGCGATAATATGTCCGCTGCACAAAAAATATAGCAAGTTGGAGTGTCCCAACTTCAGAGTGATAGCACTGCTACCGGCATGCTACAAAATAACATCGTATATTCTCCTCACAAGACTCTCACCCTACATCGAGACTAATCTTGGAGACTACCAATGTGGCTTTAGAAGAGGAAGAAGCACCACTGACCAAATTTTCTTCCTCAGACAATTGTTTGAAAATAAATGGGAGTACGCTCAAGTCTTTAACCTCTTCATTGACTTTAAACAAGCAAATGACAACATT
Source organism: Lepidostoma basale (assembly GCA_022606425.2). Taxonomy (NCBI): domain Eukaryota; kingdom Metazoa; phylum Arthropoda; class Insecta; order Trichoptera; family Lepidostomatidae; genus Lepidostoma; species Lepidostoma basale. Next base: position 38,462 of record JAHDVF020000915.1, on the reverse strand, counting down.
CACCGGGATAATCTATAATTTTTAATGTATAAATACGGAATTCCGGGTAAGCTGCTAGGGGTCACAAAAGCGAATCTCTCTGGTTCAAAACTGCGGTGAGAGTCCGAGGGAAAATGACCGAGGGATTTGAAGTCATGACCGGCCTGAGACAGGGTGACCTCATATCCCCCATGCTATTTAATATTGCTTTGGAGAAAGTCGTGAGAAGTCTTGAACAACAAATGAAACTGGGCACTACTCTTGGTGGCACTCACAATTTTTTTGGATATGCGGACGATTTGGTGTTGACTGGTACAGACGATACAGACGATTTAATAGAGATGTACAAAAAATTATATGATACAGCAGCCCGAATTGGTATGCAGGTCAATGCACACAAGACCAAGTGGATGATTGTTTCCAGGAGTAATAAAGGCCTAGCCTCATCACTGAAAGGTATTTGCACGGAGGTAAACAAAATTGAGCAAGTCAGAGAGTTCACTTATTTCAGTACGGTCATAACGGAAGCCAACGATATGCACGCGGAGTTGGAAAACAGAGATCAAAAAGGCCTAGGAGCTGCAGCCTCCTTACGAATGATCCTAAAGTCACCAAGCTGCGTATTTATAACACCATCATCAAACTAGCGGTGACATGTGGTTCTGAGTCGTAGACAATGACTCTAAAAGAACAACAAAGAATTTACTGGTTTGAAAATCGAATACTTAGAAAGATCTTGGAACCCATAACCGGTGTTGCAGCGAGAACTTGGAGGCTTAGGACCAACCAAGAGATACATACGATGACCTAGCAGTCCCTTATAACAAGCACCGTGATAGCCCGTCGCCCAACATGGATTGGGCACATGTGCCGAGCCGAAGAGACCAGAGCAATCACAACCCTGTACGCGTCTAGACCGACTGGAGTAAGACCTCTAGAAAAGCCTAGACAGCGCCTAAAGGACAATGATCTGGCTGATCAAGACGCAGGACCAAGGAGCTTGGCGAAAAATCATCAAGGAGGCTAAAACTCTTCAAGAGTTGTATGGCCATAGGAAGTAAGTAAGTATAAGGCGGCTATGTTTGAAGTCAGTATACAAGACGAACGTGCATGTCACGGTATGTGAATGTAAATGATCTACGAGAGTTATGACAGGATATAACAGTGTGGAGGTATATCCTCTTTTGCTACACCTCCGAAGAAACGATGTGATGGTTAGTTAGTAAGCTAGTTAAGATACATTCAACCTAGCATAGAATTAATAATTTAAATACAGGTAAGAAGTTATATATAGTATACGTATACAAGTCTTTTTTTAAAGCCAAATGTTATATTTAATATTTTTTTAGAAATTGGCGAAAATATTATTAAAAAATATTGTGATTTTTGTTTTATTGGAAAAATTTTCATTTCGTAATATATCTTTATGAATTACATGACAAAAACAGATTTTTCTCAGCGGATGTTTGATGATTGGATTTTTATATTTTTTTATTGAAACGATTAAAATTTTATGAAATGTAAAGTGAGTTTTACATATTTATTAAATTTTATTTTAATAACAGAGGAATGGAATTAAGAAACGGATTGAAGGCCGGACATTACAAAGGTGTCAAATGTACAAAAAATTAAAAATGAATTTTCAATGCCAATTGGTCTTAAACAAAAAGGCCAATAACTGTGCGAATGTGCGTAATGATTGAATAATACAGTGTAGTTCAAACTTCACCCTAAAGATGCCACCAGTGGTACGTGACATATGGAACAAAAAACAGTTTTTGCTATTTATCTCTGCTTTTTGTTCTAACTACTAGGCACCTTTGTAATGTCTAGCATTGAATTAATATGAAAGACTTTAAATTAATATAAAAGAAAACTAACTAACCATCACGCCGTCTCCCCGAAGGGATAGGCAGAAAGAATGGACTAACACACTCTTCTTTCCTGGCATATTTCTCTCGCTTCCTCAACATTGACTGACTCCTCACATGGCCGACATTAAATATTTTATTTATTTGATCGTGCCACGTTTTCCTCGGTCTTCCTCTGTTTTTCGTTCCATTTACATCGTTAACATATATTTTTTTTACAATTCTTTCTTCATTCATTCTTTCCATATTTACAAACCATCTTAATGATCCTTTCATTGTTTTGTTCATAACACCATCATTCGCACCGCATTCACTTCTTATGTTTTCATTCGACACTATCATTCACAGAGCATCTGCACATTCGTCTAAGAGATCTAATTTGTTCTGCATTTATTCTACTTTTATCTTTATTTCGCCAGTTCTATGCTTCGCTTCAATACATAAGGGTCGGTAGAAGAACACAATAGTGCACTGCCATTCTAGATTTTTTGTATATTAAAGAATACGTAAGACAAGCTTTAGTCAATTAAGACATTTTCAAATGCTTTTGTAAGGCGAAACATAGTTAGGCAAGCGGTCATTTTGATAATTATTTTTTTCTATTTGTTTTTATGGGTGTTTTATGCATTATCAAATAATAATTACAACAATAAATAAACGTTTTATAATATCGTAGCAAGGTGATAAAATGTCTCACCCCAAAAATTGGCGGAAACTTTTTCATCAATATTTTATACTTAATATGCAGTTTCGAATCTTGATAAAAATAAATCAATATAAAATATAATAATTTACAAATTTTTGATCAAAATGATGGCATGACTCTAGAAAATGGACGTTCTCCGACGAGAACGACACTTGCTTAATTTAAAATAAAAATATTTCGTAAATACCCCAATAATTCTCTTAAAAAAATAACAAAAATATTCATTCAAGCGAAATCACATTTTGAAATTTGTATCCTGAAATTAAAAAATATGTGTTATTGATAAAATATTAACAGAAATGAGTAGATTTCAAATAATTTAAATGCCACATATGAACTTGTTTTTTTTTTCGGAATATTTTTTTCTGAATTCTGTGAATATATAATATACGGCCCGTTTTTGGCTATTTTGGGAGAGTCTTCTCACTTTCTCGGTATTTGAGAAAACAAGCTTCTCATATTTCTTCCTTTCAAAATCAAATATATTTGTTCATAATACACATTTTTTTCTCTAGCTTATATTCTTTAATGGAAATTTGATTCTTTATTATTTGACACCTTAAGATGAGTTTAAGTAAAATGGGTCAAATCACATTTCCAAATAATGAAACTTAAGAATCTGAACAAATATTTATTTGCCAAAGAATTTGCCAAACAAATATTTATTTGCCAAAGAACAAATATTTATTTCTTTGGCATATAGAATGGAATAATACTCCTAGCGGCTTCTAACAATATGTTGGTCAACAGCCTTCACATTGTGTTAATAAGGTAGTTTGCTAAATGCCGAAAATCATTCTCCATAGATGGCGTTAGTGGGTCGGTTGTTTAGGTTAATTCTTGAAAAAATTCACTAGTGCAACCAAATCTACATAGATGGCTGACTGAAACTGCCACGTGAAGATAAATATGGATTTTGAAGTATATATACATCTTCCAAAAATTTGTCATGCATGATCACAAATAACAAAGGTGGAATGGGGAATGTTGTAATTACATAAAGCGTGCGCTTAACCCAACCAATGACAGGTCATAAGTCCTGTAAACACCTTGATCATCCATGTTCAGTTTCCAGTTTACGTCTTCGTCTCTATTGAGATACAATTAAAAATATTTATTTCTGAATGATGGAAAACGTACGTTTTATAAAAACGTAAATAATAATAAAAGTGGGTACATAAATCTCAAAACATCAAAAAACGGTGTCTTTTATAAAGCGAAGCTCAGGAAAATATATGCATTTTATGTCAATGATAAAATTAATTTTTACTAAAAGTTGTATATAAGCATTACATGTTGCCTTCTAATGGCAATCTACAATGTTTATTTTTAACTATTATCACTTAATTAAAATTTTCTAGAAAACGAACTATAATCATGTTATATGATTTTTTTTCAGTTTTTCAAATTTTTTTAAGCAGTAATGATAACGCAGAAAAAGTAGGTTTTATTGGTTTTAATTTTTTGGTAAATTTAGAGACAAGTAATATCTGATATTAAGGTCATTCTTCTATCACGATTTTTTTAAAGGGATAACCCATTTTTCTATGTAAACATTTACATAATAAATATCTTATTTACAATTGTTTTCATTTTATCCCTTATACCAATAATAAATAAATAATTTTCAATTGTAACTAAATGGCATCAGCAGACCAGTCTGTCGATGCCAGTGAGCCTAGTGAAACCGCCAGACGATGTCGAAATAAAGACAAAAGTAAAAGTAGTTAAAAACACTTTTTTTTTTTTTTTTAATAAAATTCCTTAAAATCATTTGATAATTTAAAAGTGCAAATACGTACGTGATATCATGAAAAAGAAAGTATAAAACGAGAATATTTCAAATACAAGAGAGCAAGAGAGAATCGTAGAATACTTTAATTCTCTCTGAAAGTAATTCAACATGCACACGAAGCGCATGCTCGAGAACGTTTCTGGATTATTATAATTTAGTTTTGATAATTTTGTTCTGATGATTGTAATATAACAAAACAAAAGAAGGCAACACAACTGGGTATTGTGTATTCTGAAATGTATAACGTGTGCGAAAAAAATATATATTACTTATAACTGATAACGATTGTATAATGCACCAAGTGTAAAACTAGTGAAAATCTTTACTTGCAACTAATTAACATATACTTAATAATTTCTTAACCAAATATTTTGTATTTATTTATTTTATATATAATGTTTTCTGTTGGTTTATAGGAAGAGGAAGATATATCTTACAGATGATTAAAAACACACCCTTGAGCAGGATACCTTTGTTCGCAAACGTGGCGGGTAGCGGAGAATAACCTTGTCCGGGCGATTTATTGTTTTATAGGTACCTAAGAAATTATAGTACAATCCCATTGTGCGGTTTATTTAACCCGATATGTGAACAAAAAGAGAAATATAATTACTACAACGATGATAAAAAAAGATAAAAATGTTATAAATTCAAATCTTACATATATATATGTTTTTAATATTTTAATTAAGATCATTAAGATGCTTTGGACACATGAAAAGAATGAATGAAGAAAGAATGGTCAAAAAGTATATGTTAACGATGTAAATGGAACTAGAAATAACCGAGAATAAACCTAGGAAAACGTGGCACAATAAAATAAATCAAATATTGAATGTCGGCCACGTAAGAAGTCAGAGAAATCGACGCGCGTGCATGACACGATGTATGAATGTTGAGTAAGCGATAGAAATATGTCAGGAAAAAAAAGTGTGGCAGTCCATTATTTCTTTCTACTCCTTTGGGGAGACGGCGTGATGGATAGTTAGTTAGTTATATTTTAATTTTTAACCCTATATTATACGTAACACAATTTATTTATTATTTATGACATAATTTTAAAAACAATTTTACTAGTTTTTGCACTACTTTAATTTTGTCAAACCAACCAGTTTTCGCTCCCGCAGCTACACCAGGGTTACAAAACTAACAAATCATTTTTTTCCGAGCAAAACCGGTTGGTTTGACAAACATAAAGTGGTGTTAAACTAGATAAAATGTTAATTGTATCTCAATAGAGACAAAGATGTACATTAATTTGGAAACAGAATATAGTGGTCGAGACGTTTTACGGTACAGGACTTACGACCTGTTATGGTTTGGTTTTAGCGATCGCTTTATGTAATACAATAAACCCCATTGCGCCCTTCTTACGAACACCACGTCTGACAATTATTTTTGAAAGTTGTATATATGCTACCATGTTGAAAAACATTTCACATATTTTAGTTCAATCTACACTAGCGCCATCTATTGAGACTAGATGTCAGCATTACGCAGAAAAGCTTTATTAATATAAAGTGAAAGGCTATCAACCCAATTATCACACATTACCAGACAACCCATTACGGGTTAATCATTAAGAAATAATTGTATCTCAGATATGCTTGAAAGTTATGTGTAGCAATTTTTTTAGTAATAAAAGCTTTGTACGTATAAAAATATGCCTTATTTTTTTAAGCTATTAAACTTAGAAACTTTTATAGTAAGAACTTTTGATCATATTCTGGGCAAGTATTCTTAGTTGAGGACATTAATATTTCATAAAAGCGTTTACCCTGCGTTCAACATACGTTTGAAAAATTTTATAAATGAATTCACCAACCACCGCGGACAAATTTACAAAGACGTGCTTCTATGCACAGCTCTCAGAAGATTCTTTAGTCCGTGCACAACGCCGCGAAGATGTTTGAAATCCCAAAGTCTTAAAATATTCTTGTGGGTTCCAGATTTTAGAATTAACTTCGTCCTCAACGGGCTAATAAACAATGCGTGAACTTATTTTAAGGTCATGTTTTAGTATAACATATTTTAAAGACAACAATTTACTCCGAAAACTTCTCTTAAAGTTTCAAATCCCAAAATTTTGATATTAGGAATTTAATAAAATTATAAAATTGTATTTCTTCTTCTTCTTCTGATACTGTACAGTCTTGAGTCGGAGCCTCCTTAAGTACTCGCCCCAAACTTCCCTATCATCTACTGCGTCCCTCCAACATAACACTCGCAGCAATTTCGCAGCACTTCCATTCATATGCAGATATCAAGAATTGGGTCGATGCCTAGATTACTTTAAAAGTCGAAGCGAGTTATCTACGATGGATTCATCTATTGCCAGAAAGATGAGAAAAGTAGTGGCTAACGATGGAAAATATTTTGATCGATTTTTTTTTACCCATCAAATAACTGTGATTTTTATACAAATTAGCGGACCGAACTTTCCGAAACATCAAATAAGAAATCACGTGCGAATTGTAACTTGTGTCTATGAGAGCTTTAAATAAAAACGGGTTTCCATCGAGTATATGGCTACAAGTGTTCTATCAACCACCAGGAGAATATAAAACTTTAAGCTCCGGAACGGCAGTCGGAGAATTTATCAACCTGTCATCTTTGAAATCCTTTCCCCTCCGACGCAGCCGAGGGTGAAATCGACGGAAGACGACACCGTGAACGGTTGCAGGGATTACAATGAATATTCAAATTAACTTCTGCAACGGAAGTAACCCCATTTAACCGTTCGATACTCGCCAAATAGAAGAGACAAAGTCAAGTCGCACTAATTGCAATCAAAATGATCAACTATAATTTTATTATAATGAATAAGAATGACACGTTTCGCCTGTCTTAACTATCATATAATGCCTTAGACAGGTAAAACATTTTATTCTCATTAGTATACTAAAACTGACGTTTTCATTCGTATTAATAATTTAACATGGAAATTTACTCAATTGTCAAGAAACACGAAATAAACCAACTGAAGTATTTCATCAGTGTGCCTTTGTTAAAAAAATACCTACCTTATTGAAAACAGAAAAATACATACCAAAAAAAAATGTGGTTAGAATTTTAACTTCATAAAAGTATTTCCAACTAAGTCGAGAAAGACCGGGAACACATGGCATGACCAAATGATTCAAATGTCATATGTCCTAAAACAAAAACCATTTTCGATTTTACATTTACAATGATATTGTAAATGATTGTAATAAAAAATAACTAATCACATGCATTTGAATGTGTTTCTACATTGTGGTTTATGAAAAAAATTTAACATTTAATATATTTTTATATAGCACCTGATGATGTCAACATTGGTTGATGAAACAGCTGTCGCAAAGTAAAATATAATAAATGCAATTTGTGATATGAAACAAAGTTTTTGAATAAACAGTTATGAAAAAAAACGATTGCTTTAAAGACGAATCACGCAAATTTGCACTTTTAATAAAATTATGATTGGAGATAGATATTTTAACACTGTATTATTATCCACCGTATACTTCAAATATTTTACAATACCAATAGTTTAATAAAGTATTTCAAATTATTCTTCCAAATTAACAATGAATTTCCACAGTGTTAACATCTTAACGTACAATAGAGAAATAAGTGTTGATGTATTTCATTAATTAATACGCATATAATTTCCCACAAAATATAATATAACTTCTAGAAAACAGATGTTTCATTCGAATTAATTATTAATAATGAAGTTTTACAACATAGTTCAAGAACCAATAAATTTATTTTGTTGCGTTTTTATTATTTTAAAATTGCATATAAACGTGCATTTCGGGAGAAATATAAATACGAGTATTTTCATTTTATTTGTTAGGCAATTGAATGAAAATTTAAATCTCTATTAATATCTCAACAAATCCGCTTTTCTATTGCGGTACACTCAATTTTTCATTGCATTAAAAGCTGGTTAGCAGCTTTCAATATAATTGTTTTAATGAGCGTATACAATACGATTTTATAAGCTATATGAAATAGTAAATAATGAAAAAACAGCTTATATTCAATAGACTAAAACTATTTATTTCAATTCAATTTACTTATATTATAATGCTACCCCAAATATATGAATTAAAAGGAGTGATTAGTTTAATTATATAAATATCTTTATTTATATGTTCACTGGTGATTTTACTAACACAATTTTTATGTTTTTAGTTCCTACCGTTTTCCCGTCTCTTGTAAAAATGCTTCCCAAATAGATTAATTAGTTAGTTAGTTTTTTCTAAATATCTATTAGTGAATATGTCGTGTTATAAATATTTAGTACGTTGTTAATATACAAAGTATAAAAATGGCCTTCGTGTCAGAGTAGCTATAGATATGACAGCCACACCGAATGCGCCGGGTTCGATTCCCGGCGATGACAGTGTGAAAAAAAATACACCCGCTGTCTGGTTTAATCCAAGTGACAATAAAAATGGCGATAGACCAAATACGAGTACTTTTCACATGTCATGAGAATCATTAAAAAAAACAAAAGTACATTGGGGTCAAATAACCTGTTGTATTATATAATGTTGTATTATTATATTGTATTATAAAAATGTGGAAAACCACGGATAACAACTATTAAAAAAAAACAAGTTCCAAGAAACGGCAAAGAAGTTTATAGACTTTGCTGCAAACCAATCTCTATATGTATGCAAATTTAAAAAAATATTTGTTTGATTTTAGATAAACTTAAGGCTTTGTTGTTAACACTGCGGAATTCCGTAATGACGTTTTTTTATGAATTATAACACTTCTTTTTCCAATATGATTTTTTTTCGACGTATTTCAAACTTTATTTAGTTAATTTTGTTCTTGGTATAGTGAAGAAATAGAGAATAATCATCTTGAGAAAAATAAACGTAAAAGTGGAAAAACAGTGTTTATTTGTTAATAATATGTTTATCAATCTCAAAGAAAATGCTAATCGGTTTTAGTTGTTCTGTTGACAAAGATTAAAGTAATATTTAATCTTAAATTCAATTGCGAAATCATCTTCCAAAACGGTTTATTGTATCGCTTCAACGGTATTCATCTTCCGTCAGGTAATGTACAATAGTATATTATACTTTAGAGATCGGATCTGTCATTTGTACAGGGCCGGTGGGGGAAATTATCACCACAGCCGACCGCGATATTCCCTTTTAGACTGAGGCAGTCAGTAAAGTTTCAAGGCTATTTAACCCTTCTGATATCGCAGTTCAATGATAATAAAAAGTAATATTTTGTTGTAACAACAAAGGTTAATACAGTATTTATTTTCGTTTCTTCAATGATGTATAACTCCGTTTTATATAATTATTAATTACTAACTAACTAACCATCGCATCGTCTCTACGAAGGGATAGGCAGAAAGAATGGCCTGCCACATTTTTCTTTACTGACATATTTCTCTCGCTTCCTAAACAAGATCCATCGAGATCATAAACGAGATACATCCTTCCAGATTTAAAATAACATTCGTCGTGTCAGGCACGCCCGTCGATTTCTCTGACTCCTCACGTGGCCGACATTCAATATTTCATTTATTTGATCATGTCACGTTGTCCCCGGTCTTCTTCTATTTCTAGTTCCATTTACATTGTTACCATTATTTTTTTATTGATTCATTCCATGTGTCCAAACCATCTTAATGATCCTTTCATAATTTTGTTCATAACACCATCATTCGCACCGTATTTACTTCTTATATTTTCATTCGACACTCAATCATACACAGAGAGAATCCACACATTATTATAAGAGATCTCATTTCTACTATATTTATTCTACTTTCATCGTTCTTTTGCCAGTTTGATGCTTTGCTTTCATACAAATTATCAAAATTATTATATTTTTATGTGAATAACCTATTTCGCCTTGCTAGGGAACATATGTTTGATACTGCCTTAAAATGGCTTAACTTGTCATTTTCATAAAAGATGTACAAAAACTTCTAGAAAACAAACGTTTTCTTTCGTAACAATTTTAATATTCCTAAACGATTATTTGATTTTGTTTTATCAATAAGTCATTTTTAATATGAAATCATAAATACAATATTTAGATACAAAATTGAAATTAATTGTAGGTTGTGGTTGAGAGCAGGAATGTTGAAGGCCAAAGCTAGAGCCGTGAAGAAAAAATATAATAGAAGGTAATTTCAAAAGGAAAAATATGTTTATACGGGTTTCAATAAAATAATTGATTTCAAACATAGAATATTGATAAAACACGTGCGTGTTTTAGAATTTTAATTATAATTAATTGGAGATGTATTGTATTTTAGAAGATTAATAATAACATTCAATATAATATTTATTATTCCTGCGAAAAAAAAACATTTAATTTATTCGATGTTATCCAAATGACATCAACGAATTGATTAAGTATTTAATTTCCTTTTATTGGGAAAACGTGTAATTCAAATAAAACAAAATACTTTTTGTATTTTTTTTCTTTTAAAGTAAATGGCGCACTCAAAGCCATTACTGCAAATATAAATATATCGACAGAAGCAAAAATGGCAGTACACAATAGAGTTCTAGTGCCATCCATCATGTATGGAATTGAAGCTTGGATCTGGGAAAAGAAGGATGAAAGCAGGATAAACTCCGTAGAAATAAGATCACTAAGACGAATGTGCGGGAAAACGTTGTATGATAGAATACCGAAAGATGAAATAAGAAAGAAATGTAAGGCAGATGACCGCATCATGAATAAAATTAAAAAAGGATCCCTGAGATGGTTTGGACATATGGAACGAATAGATGAGAGTAGAATGTTTAAAAAGTTGTACACAAGCAGCGTGAGTGGAAAAAGAAGCCGAGGACGACCGAGGAAAACATGGCAAGACCAAATTAATCAATTACTAAAAGGCGGTCACATTCAAAGTCGGAATAATCGACGTGCGTGCATGGTACGATGTATGAATGTAGAGGAAACCCGAGAGGTATGCCAGGATAGAGCATTGTGGGGATCCATTATTTCTGCCTACCCCTCCGAGAAAATTACGTGATGGTTACTTAGTTAGTTAGTTAGTTAATTAAATTATATTTTTTTTATATCGGTCAAAACTGACAACATTTATGAAAAAATTGTTTCAATATTTATAACACTGATAAAGGGCTTCTGTGTCCGTAGCACGATATTTTTTTAATACAGTTCGTGTTACATACGAATTTAAAAAAAACATTGTTTGCATTTTTTATTAGTTTTCATTGTTTAATTTTGAGTTTTATACCATTTTGACAACAATGAATGTAATGTATTTATGTTAATAAAATAAACAAAAGTTGTTTAAAAATAGAAGAACCAAAAATTCTATAAATGATATGAAATATTTACGACACGTGTTTCGTCTTATGAGGACATCTTCGAGTGTGCAGGCTTAAATATAATGTTTTACTTATAAAGACTTTGGGGTATGTCCCCCCCCCCACTTCTACACATTATTGTTTGTGTAAGTGGTTAACAATTATAGGTGCATTGTTAGTTTAATTTCTGGATATTTCTGTGGACAGTGACAGAAATACCCAGAAATTAAAAATCCTCATAAGACGAAACACGTGTTGTGAATATTTCATATCATTTATAGAATTTTTAGTTCTTCTATTTTTAAACAACGTTTGTTTATTTTAATAACATCGTTATGGAATTCTATACACTTAATCATACATCAATAAATATAATGTATTTAATTTGATTAATTTAAATTCGATTATATAAAAACCACAGACAACATATATTGATCAAAACCAACACCTAAATAGGAATGTTGGGTATGTTGGTGCCCGTAGGTTATATAATAGCAAGCGGCGCGGAAGGGTTTAGAGCGAGGGAGTTTGCCTGCTTTGTCGGAATCACCAACAACAAAGTGCAATTAAACAAATCACACCCTGCTTCATGAAAGTACACGTATTAAAACATGATACAAAACATAACTCAGACAGCGTTTGCGGGGCTTTCCCTTTACGACTGTAAAGTTGGCGATTGGAAATGTATTTACAGCTATTATTTGCGGGCAAAAAAGTTTTTCCGGGTAGACGTTAACACGAAATCGACTAAGCATCTCAATATATTTTATTTTTGGTGGAATTCTTCATCGAAAAATGAGTTTTCATGAAAGCGTTTTTATATTTAGTACTACGTTTCGCGAAAAATATAAAATATTTGAATTATATGATGGACCCTCATGTATCGATTTGGATTTGGTAGAAGAAGGAAGAAAATAAGATGAATGAATGAAAATTAGATTATAGAAATTTCTATACAAATAATTTATATCACTATAGAAAACTGTTTATCCATTCGGAAAAAAACGGCCCGATGATTTGTTAAATAATTAATTAATTGTTGACTGTTTATTTAAGATGATGCTATAAAACACCATATTAATTATATGATATAAATGAAAACATCAGTTTTCTAAAAAAATTATTATATTTTATGAATTAACTTATTTTTATTCGCTACGGTGTTCACAAATAATATTAAAACTCCCAAATAAATCTTAACACGTTATTCTCATTAAATATAACAAATTTAAAATAAAACAGACATTTTCATTGACCAATTTAAAAAAACTCTTTGTTCACAAATTATTTTTAAAAAATCCGTTTAAATTTGAAAAAATCTTTATTTCTTAAAAACAACTTGCCCATAGAGCTGTTTACATTATTTAATTTCTCAGAACATTTCAATAGGAATAAATAGAAATCCTAGAGTTATCAATGTACAAATTTATTTCAGAACTCAATTTGTCAATAGAGATCCCTCGAAGAGGGGATATAAGTAAAATAAAGAAATCTAAGAATCTTGCCATTTAGCTATAGACTGAGAAGAGTTTTCAAAGTCTTTCCCAACTCCAGCTGCCTTTATTTCTTTTCCTTTCATCTGTGTGCCAAGATCACGGTATCTTATTTCTAAGATAAATAACTCCAAAACTTTAAAATATCAAGGTTTCGTAAAAAATGTGCATAATATTAAATATCTATAAATATTGACATCCTTAAAGCATATCCGCTTGGTTTTATATTTTTAAAATGTTTTTATTCTATATATACGAGTATATTGTACAGAATGAATTAATTTAAAAAATATAAATGTATTTAAACATTTTTTTATGTTTATCTTACTCTCATTATGAAGAAAATTTCTTGTGTAAAGGAGATGAGTATCTGGAGTATTTTTCTTAGATGGCAGTAAATTCATGTCTTAAATATCACTAAATTTATGTCACCCAAGTGTGACAGTTCACGAAGTTTTCAAGTTTTTGATTGAAAGTTTTTATTTATTGTAAGAGACCTGTTTTTTTAAGTTCTTCTGGAAACGCATGAACCCCTTTTTGTCCATTAAATTAATATTAATGCTGGGCTGTGTCTGTATTTACGCGTTTTTAAATTATGCATCTATTGCTACTTGGTTGCTGACTCAAGGTTAAATAATTATTTTCGTTTTAGATAAAAAAAAATTTAGCAGTAAATTTTCATTAAAAAAATCAAATACCGTCCTCACGTCAAACTGCTTGAACAATTCGGCCGAGGAGAAGTCTTGCGGTTTTCTAAGGATAATTTGTATAAGCTTTCTCTGAGCAACTTCCAAAAGCATCATGTGGGTCTTGAAAGCGCTTCCCCGTGCAACAGTTCTACAATTCTGATTGATCTAATAAAGGTGTAAGATGAAAGAAATTACATTGTTTGGAGTCAGAACTAAAGCGCACCATGGTAAGAGCTATGCTTGGAATAACCCTGAAGGACAGAATTCCAAACGAATTTAATCTACAATAATCCAAGATGACCGAGTTCGCATTGAGGATAGGCGCGCTGAAGTGGTGGGCTGGCCATATTAATCAAAGGACCTACGTTCAGAAGTGGATGACTATTCAAATATTATAATCCTTATGTAAAAAGTTTTATTTGTAATAATGATTATAATTTATCGCATAACTTTTACCAGTCGATAAAGCATCAAACTTTTTAGTCTAAATTGGTTTGAAAAAACGAAAACGTGCATATTGACAGTAAGATGAGAATTTATAAGACGCGTACGACTTATCATGTGTATGCTTTAGAAGCGTAGTCCAATACTGTACAAACTAAAGGACTTCTCAAAATATCTGATATGAAGTCTAAGATCCATTTTTTAAAAAACTCTGCGGAATCGTGTCCGTAACATTGATTTAAGGAAAAAATGTAGTATATGACGTTGATGGTGAAGATGTTTAGAACAATTTGTAAGAGGGACCATGTTTCCAGAATTAATTATGGCAGACTTGCATATACAGAAGCCAACGAAATCCCCCTTTGACACCGTCCACCTGGAAGACCACTAAAGGGATAGTGGTCTAGACAGTTGTACCCTATACTTAAGAAACATGTATTATGTGTCACAGATCGTAAGAAATTTACAAGTATTACTGAGATAAAATCACGGTTAGATCATGAAAAAAAGCATTTGAAGATTTAACAATTTAAGGGTAAGATTGAGGGTCGACGAGGTGTTGAGAGAAGGCGGTTTTCCTGGCTGAGGAACATCCGAGAGTGGACGGGGCTGAGGACCGTGGGGGAGCTATTCCGATCTGCCCAGGACAGATAGGCCTACTCAAGGGTGATAGTCAACGTTGGGGAGACCTGACAGGACACGGAAAAAAGAAGAATTTTAAAAAAATAATTAAAAAATAAAATCATTAAAAAATCTGATATAAAGTAAGAATCAATATTTGATTTATGAACTTTTTTAAACAATTGACAATCTCCTTTAAAATACGAATTATTCTTTAGTTTGTGCTTTTATTAAATAATAAAATCGTTTACAACGATTAACAATTAAGGATGATCTGATAGCTTAATAGGTGTGAGTATGTTAGTATCTTGTTTGTATATCATCTCTAAATTTATTATTTAATTGAATCAAAACTTCCCGCTGTATTCGCAGAAGTATTCTAACTGCAGAACATAATACGCTAACGAGTAAATGTAATAACATTAGATTCGCTCTCTAATACCTAAGGTCGCATTACAAACAGGCTGTTACGAATCCACATCAGGGAATATATTTTTTTATATTTTATACTTCACGCTATGATAAATAAAATAATTTTTATCGGTGAAAACTAACAAAAAAATTAAAGCAGATTGAGAAAAACAAGGCACGATTGAATCAATCAAATTGAAAAATTATATTATTATGAAAAAAATAGTAAATGTCGCCCACGTAAAGAGTCGACGTAACGTCATGCATGATGTCACGATGTACGAATATTAAGAAACCGAGAAAATAATATCAGGAAAGAAGAGTGTGGTGGTCTTTAATTTTTATTTCTGCCAACTCCTTTGAATTGGTTTTATGGTTTGTTAGTTTATGGTTGATTTTATGGTTTGTTAGTTAATGTGTATGTGTAATGATTTTTTATTTTATTTGCTACAGAAATTGTATATTTTTTTTTACCGATGCTGTGTATGTAGTACACATTTAAATTACTTTAATATATCTATAAACATAAACAACACTATGTTAATATTCTCGGTATTTAATTTTTTTATTTTTTATATATTAATTTTTGGAACAATTCATTTTTACTCATTTTCACTCTAATGCATTGGAGAAAATCGTAGAAACATCGCCAATATTGTCAAATCCGTCGAACGTGTTAATTGAAGTACAAGGTAAGTCTATAATTTACGACTATCTCGCCCACACGCTTCACACTCTTCTCAAAGCATCTTACACCCGCTCGATTTTATGTATTTTGATAACAAATAATCGGGTAAAATCATTATCTATCTATCTAACCATCACGCCGTTTCTCCGAAAGGGTAGGCAGAAAGAATCAACTGTCACACTTTTACTGATGCGGCACTCCATCCTTCTCTTTTCGCGGTGTGATGGGTTGCGAACCTCATCGCCACTAATAGGCATCTCCCGGACAAATTAAAAGTGTATTAATATTATATTTGATAATGCCACACCACAAATTAAGTGTTTCATACAAAAGTATAGAAATAAAAAAATATATAATGATTGATAAACTGATCTCTAAAAAATATAAACAATATTATCCCAATAGTAATATGCATATAAAACGTGAAAAGAAAATAAGTACACAGAGTAAATACTGTCTGCAGGAATAAAATAAAACAAAATATAAACTAAACTTGTAAAATGCTATGAAAATTAACACAGTTGTGTTATGAAGAAGTCTTGTGATGGGAGTTGATTAATCTATGTATAACGGCCCAGCCTCAGTACATTCAGGATGACCTCGTCCACAGTCTGCGTCTCGAAGAGTGTCTTCATGGCGCTGTCGTCGATCACCACCGTCAGGAGCAGCTTGGAGTTCTCCCGGCTCATTATTGTAAGGCTAAAACCAACAACTAATGACGTTGCACTCTCGCTTCCAGAATTTAGTATCTTCGTTGTGCTGAATTATTTTCAAGTAAATAAACTGACGTTTAATTTGACGTAAGTTTCACTTGAGCATTCTTCGTAGATGGCATTTACTCTCGATGGTATTTCAAAGGTTTTTTTTCGTTTGCACTCCCATTTTACGATTCCATACACATTTTGAAAGTATTCGCTAACGATGTAAATGAAACAAAAAACAAATGCAGTTCCAGGAAAAGGTAGCACGATCAAATCAATTAAATAAAAAAAATATCGACTACGGAAAGGCTCAAAAAATCGAAGTAAATACATGAGACGATGTATGAATGTAGAGGAACAAGTGATGTATATCAGGAAGGAAACGTATAGTAATATATTAAGAGTTTCTACCCAACCCTTCGGGAAGACAGCTTTTTCATTTCATTTCATTTATTTTGATAAAAATCACAAACATTACAGACATATAATTCCAGATCGTTTGCAATTACTTTATAAAAAGAGAAGCAAAAAAAATTAAGCTTAGGAAAAATAAAAAATCATAACATTGATATTGCATCTCTGAGGCAACTTACACTTTCATGAAATATGTTGACCTCCAAGGCGACCCGATTAAACAATAAGATTGCCCTACCTACGGGTATAACCATTAGTAGGTCGATTCTGCAGCGCGGCAAATAAAACAATCTGTGATGTCTTTGACGAAGGTAATTATCGGGGACAAATAGACCTCTGACCTAAATAGAACTATGAAAGTTAGTTTAGTTTAAATAATTTAATTTTTATAACATTAATAAAATAATTCTAGAAACAACATCCTGTATTTAATACTGAATCACTATAAGATACAAAATGTATCATGAAGTTATATATTCCTATACACAGAATATGTACATAACCCGTATAATTAATATTATTTTACTTATAGTATCATCTATACCCACGTCATTTGTAGGGCATCATTAATTTACGCTACATTTGGAGAAAACTCCAGAACAGTTCAATACTGCTGATCGAGGGAGATCGTCTCAACCTTGAACCGAATTAAACACAATCGGCGCCCTTAAAAATCTATAGTTAATTAATTATATTAAAAACTGTTAATAACGGGAGATGCCTATTGGTGGCGATGAGGTTCGCAACCCATCACACCGCGTCTCCCGCGGAGCGAAAAGAGAAGGATGGAGTGCCGCATCAGTAAAAGTGTGACAGTCCATTCTTTCTGCCTACCCTTTCGGGCAGACGGCGTGATGGTTAGTTAGTTAGTTCTGTTAATGAATAAACTTCGTTTTTTGTATCACAATTGTATTTTATTTTACGTGACAGCTGTTTCATCAACCTATGTTGACATCATCAGGCGTTACAATAATACTCGTAAATCAAATGTCAAATTTTCGTGATTTTTCGAATCTTTATGTGTATTTGTTCCTATGTCAATTTTAATAATTTCTTATGTAATAATTTCTTATGACATATTTTTTGAAGTTCTTGCTAAAATTGAGTTAGGCACCTAAATATTTTAATTAAAAGAACGGTTAGTTACTATTTATAGGAGAAAATATTAAAGGTGGAAAATGTTATAATATAATAAAATAATAATAATAATAATAAAACAGTCATTAAAAGGAACCATTATACATAGCATAGAGTCAAAAGCGATGAAACATATTAAATTAAAAACGATTAACTATAACAGAATGTACATAGATTCTAATAATAGTAAAGGTGACAAAAGTTGAAGGTAGTGTTTTTTTTTTAGCTATTATAGATTGTACAGGGGAAAAGTATTTAATGTACTATATGGTAATGGGGAATAAGAAGGAATTTGGTTATTTATAACATTTAGTTTACATTTTTTGCCTTTAAAATTTCAAAATTTTCTAATTTTTCTAATTTTTGAGGATTATTTGTTATATGTAAAAATTTTGTGTTTTTGGTCTAGAAATGATGGTCAAAATTGACCAAAAATTTCAGCCGAAACCATAGACTATTTAATTATATTAAATTATGTATTTTTTTATTTACTAATTGTCCTATTTATTATAATCATTATTTTTATGAAGGTTTTGAATAAGTGCTAATTACAATTCTTTTTCTCCTTGGAGTGCCATGTCAGGTCCCCCCGACGTCAACTATCACCCTGGCGTAGGCCTCTCTGTCATGTACCTGACGGAACAACCCCCCATCCCCCAAATTCCGGTACACGTGTTAATATTCTCATAATAATAATATCTTTTATGACAAATATTTGTATAGCAATAAACAAAACAATTCCACTTGAGCCTCGTATAACACGGTTTTATATAACACGGTTTTAAACAACACAGTTGTATAAATTGTGGCATATTTTTTATACAGCACGCTTTATATAACACGGTTTAATTTTTTTTTCTTAATTTACATGTTTAATTTGCACGTCCCTGTAATGTGCACATGACAAATCTTACTGAGCGTGTCGAGACTTGTCAATTTTGTTTGTTTCAATACATTTCAGTTAGGGATGGGCAAAACGACTCATCTCAGGGATCTGATTTGAACGGATCGCTCACCAGAGTGAGTCGACTCTTTTTCATAACTCATGATTCACTAAAATCAAATTAGTGACTCCAAACTCCAATGCCGCCTCGAAAATGACGCTATAACAAGCCAACGTATGCAATTCAATATTTACTTAGTCGTATTTTTTACACAGATTTGTGACGAATCGATGTTTTTTTTTTCAATTTAACTAGACTGAGCCATAGCAACGCGTGGCCGGGTCCAGCTAGTAATCTATAAAGTTTTAACCCAAGTCATTCTCAATAATGTCATTTGGTTTTTATGCACAAACTGTATGGTAATTCGTCGAACATTTGAAAAAATATTAGAAGACATTGATCAAGGTGATAATTTCACACTTCCACAAGCTTGGGAAAAAAATTCTATCCGAAACTGTGTCGATATTGTTTCTGCATCCGTTAAAGAAATAAAACAATCCACTTTAAATTCCTACTGGAAAAAACTATGGCCAGAAGTAGTGTCTGGAGAAAATGTTTTACCACCAATAGAAAATGAATACCAAAGGACAATAAATATTTGTCGTGGTGATGTTATTAAAATAAACAAAAGTTATTAAAAATAGAAGAACTAAAAATTCTATAAATGATATTAAATATTCACGACACACGAAAATGTCCTCATTTATAAGAGAAAATATTAAAGGTCCTCATTTATAGGAATATTGAGGACACTCGAAGATGTCCTCATAAGACGAAACACGTGTCGTGAATATTTAATATCATTTATAGAATTTTTAGTTCTTCTATTTTTAAACAACTTTTGTTTATTTTAATAACATCATTATGGAATTCTATACACTTAATCATACATCGATTAATATTTGTCGTGGTATTCTTGGAGAAGGTTTTAATGACATGGATATTCATGACATCCAAGAAATATTGGAGGATCGTATGTTGAACGAAGAATAATTAGTCGAAATGTTAGATGAACCTACCACAATTAACGACACAGAAAGCAGTTGCAGCGAAGCAGCTACATGTTTCACATTAAAAACGATAAATGACGGCTTGGAATTGGCTATAAAATTAGAAAACTTTTTTATTGAAAAGGATTCTATAATGGAAAGAAGTTCGAAACTTAAGAGGGAATAGCAAACTTATAAGGAAATACGTAAGCAGACAATCGTTTATTACCATATTTGGGAAGGCTAAAACCACAAGAAATCCTCCGTTCCGTACGTTTTCATCATCCGAGTCCTCCAACGATGAAAACTTACGACCGATTTCGAAAAAGAGTAAAACATATAAAATTATAATTGATAGTGATGATGAATGAATGCCATATTATGTTATTAATTTTTTATTCATGAATATGTAAATATATATGTGTTTATTTTAAAACATAAAGTACATATTTACATAAATTATCTTCGTTATTTTTTTTTTGGAACGCAACCCCTAATTTTGTATGTACTTCAAACCTTGCATAACACGGATTTGTATTACACGATATTTTTGTGGAACCATATAACCGGGTTATACGAGGCCCGAGTGTAATGTTTATTAATAGCTGAAAACATATTTACAATACAACAGACCATTGTTTTGGCTAAAGCACTACTTTAACATTATTTTCTGTTAAATTTACAACAATGTTATAAAATCGCAGTTATATTATTATACACTTTTTGAGAATGTCGCGACATCTGTTAAGCTAACCGATGTTGACATCATTAGGTGTTACAAACAATATTTTTAAATGATCGAAGTGTGCCCGAGAGATGCCTATTGATGGCGTTGAGGTTCGCAACCCATCAAACCTCATCTCCCGCAGGGGCGAAAAAAGAAGAATGGGGTACCGCATCGGTTAAAGTGTGGCGAGGAGATGGCATGATGGTTAGTTAGTTAGTTAGTTACAATATTTTTTTATGTAAAAATAAGGGATTGCGTAAACCTTTTTATTCATTGAAAATAATTTGATATAAATATAAATCATTATTTAAGAGTAATTTTGACATTTAAATATTCATTTATTAATATTACGTGTTTTTTATTTTCATTTAATTATAAAATATAATACTTCATCATCATCTTCAGCCGTCTGCTATTCAGCCCGCCCATCCGCAGAGCCACCTCAGTAACCTTGGTTTATTGACGAATAAATTCGTTTCTCAATCTGTCCCTCAAGGTTATTCCAAGCATGGCTCTCTCCATGGCGCGCTGGGCGACCTTGAATCTGTAGACTAGACCTTTTATCAATGTCCACGTCTCGGCTCCGTACGTCATGACTGGCAAGACGCACTGGTTGTTATACTTACTTAATAAGTAATAACTAACTAAATTAATGAAAATTTATAATAATATAAAATTACATAATTTATTCATAAAAATACATTTTACTTGATTCTTAAAAACGAATAATAATTACAACCATAAAAGCAAAGTATGGTATTCTTATTTAAAATATTATTTAATACTTTTTAATTAAAATAATTCCAGCCTTTTATGTGATAAATGCAGCAAAATTGTTTGAAATCGGTGTTCGTATTAAATATTTTGTTCATATTTCTTTCGAATGAAAATGTCGGTTCTCTGGCAGTTTTTGTATTATGTTTTATGAGAACTAAGTGTTTTACCATGCTTAGGTAATATCTTATGCTTTTGAAAACATTTCATTCCTAAGGGTGGTGAAACATACAATTGTCTAAGAAAAATATTTTTTTAAAAACACACGTTTTCATTTGCATTAATTAGAAATCATATATGGAGTTTAACATGATTGTTCAGGATACAACAAATATGGTTTGATAATTTAATACAAACTCCAACGTTTCGCGCAGTGGTGTGAACATGGAGGGAGAGGTCTTTTCCACAAACCAACCACCCTAAATAGCTAGCACTGTAACAACCAGTAATCTGGATTAAACTACCCTCTCATGCTGAAATGGAGAAGTCAGAATCACCATCCGAAGCTAAACCTCTAGGAAATCCCCATTTGTGTTTCTTGGGCAGTGGTTGGATGTATTTTTATGCAAAAAAATATTTTTATGCCAAAAAAAAAAAAATTGACATGGCTGCAAAGGTATCTTAAAGCATAGAAATAAATAATATTATTAATTATTAATAATAATAATAAAAAATCTCAATTTTCGTTCAACAACAACCCATAACGCTGTTTCTTTTAACTTGTAAACAGAGAAAATGTACCGAAACATTATTCTATCATGATTCATCTACGTTCATACAGCGAGTCATACATACGAGCGTTCATACATACGCACGTTAATACTTCCGACTTCTATGCCGACCTTTAAAATCTGGTTAATTTGATAATGCTATAATTTCATCGGTCTCCCTCAACTTTATAATTGGCAATGAATACGTTTTTATTAATTATTTCTTTATAATCTATATGACTTAACCAACGCAGTTATACTTACCTGATTTCGTTCATAATTCTATTTTCTGACCTTAATTTTTTCCTAATATCAGAATTTAAATTCTATAATGCACTGCCACAAATACAACGACCTTTGCGATCGAGTGGTAAGTGCATTGACTGCCACTCCAAAGGTTCTGGGTTCGATTCCCGGCATGGGCAGTGTGATTGTCACACAGTCTTTGGTCTGGTGTAGAATTCACGTGACAACAAAGTGGCGATAGATTAGCTACGTATCACATGTCACGAGAATCACTATGTTAGCTATAATACCCTTTACATCAATTTGGCTCATGCTGTCATGAGGCAAAGAGCGATTCAACAAAATAATAATAATACGTGTAAATCTCTATCGCATTTATACTCGTAATTTCCTCATTCTTATTTTGTAAGTTCCATGATTCGTTTCTATACATAGTTTATACGTCCTTCTTCCGAGAGTTAGGCAGAAAGGACGAACCCCCAAACAGCACTGTCCTGACCCCTTGATCATCTTCTAAATTCATAGGTGATTTTTCCAACTTGAAATTTGGTTTCATATTCGTAATTGATTTATTTGTTAATTATATTTAAAGTACTCAAATCAATCAAAACCATAACATCACAAAACCAAATTTTAAAAAAAAACATTAAAAATTTATTTTTAGTTATCGCTCTGTAAATATAATATAATAAGTAGTTTCCAAAATAAAAATTCGTAAAATAGTCCTTAGGTAAAAGTTGCCATTCTTTCAAGAAGGATTAGTAAATATTTCAATCATTTGGAAGAAACTCCGGCTAATCAAATTGAAACTTGTCACCAGTTAAAGTTCTGTGTACCGGATTAATGGCTTTCACTTAAACACAGCGAACATTTCGAATCCGGCGACTTCCGACCCTGTTTGCGGAGCTATTACACCGTCATTTTAACTGTGAAATATCTCATAAAGACGAATCAAAGTGGACCTCTGAAAAATATAAGCTTATTATTAACCGTTTCTTGAATAATGGTGTGTAACTTCATATTAAATATTTTATTTGAGTAAAAACATCTATTTTCTGGAAGTTTTATGGCATTTTGATAATGCCTTAGCAAGGCAATATATGTCATTCCTAAAAAAAATTATTTGCATTATCGAAAACATACGTTTAAATTTGAAAAAAACACGGCCTTTTATTAAATATAAAAATATATGTATGGTATATATTATTTTATCAGCATAATAACATTTACTCTTTTTTTTATTGTTGTTCTTGTCAATCAAATATTTAGAAACATATTAAGGAAAATGTATATAAGTTTGTTATGACAGGTTCACAAGCATTACAGTATCATTCGTACTTTTAAAAGATATTTATTTATTTATAGCTATTTCAGCAAAAAACGATTGTTCAAAATACAATTATTTTCCCATTCACTGTTTCTTTAATTTAAAAAGCAGATTACCGATTCTCATACCAACATTTGTGATTTTTTTATGTATGGATATTAAACTCTATAAAGAGTATTTAATAACGACAAAATGTTTATTTTTTTTTTTAAATATTCGTTTGTAAACATTAAATAGATATATCGCTATTTTGACACAAACACTCTGATACTTTAATATTTTCAAATATATTAATTTTGAAACATTAATATTATATAATACATATTACGGATTATTTATTTATTAAAACTCTATAAATTATAGAGTGAATAATAAAAGTATAATAAATGTTATAAGTTAAATATTCTGCATATACAGATTTCATACTCTGTCTACCGCTTCTTGTTGAGAATTATCCTGTGTTTATACTTGTATTTTTTTGTTTTTGTTTGACTGTGTAACAACTGACTCACCTAGTGAAAATCTTGGGGCAAATCTGCTTTACGTCTTTGTTGTAAACGCTCGGACAACGTCAAAGTTATAGAAGTTTGTAAATCCTTCCTAGTCGTGTTAACCGGTCCGCTGGCGGTGTGACAGTGGGGAGTCGAGGACCTTGTAGCCAAAGACAGCGCGGTTCTCACAAGGTCCTTATTGCCCATTGTATTAATACATTTGTACATTTGTAACTACAAGTTGGTTCACTTGTGTAAGTAAGATACTCAATTTAATTCATTACTTTTTTCAATAAAATATTTTTTTACATTTTTCTTTTTTATACAATTTGTATACACAACACTAATAAATATAAGTGCTGTGTATACAAAGTGTATAAAAAAGAAAAATATATTATAAATAAACCATCATAACAACACAACGTATAGCGTATATAGAATAATTTTTTATTACATTTAAAATTTAACTATTTAAAAAACTAACTAATTAACTAACCATCACGCCGTCTCCCCGAAGTGGTAGGCAGAAAGAATGGACTGCCACACTTTTCTTTCCTGACATATTTCTCTCGCTTCCTCAACATTCATACATACATTTATTCATACATACATACATTCATACATTCATACATTCATACATTCATACATTTTTTTAAACTATTACGTTCTTCTAATACTCGTTAATATGAAAGTCACCTTAAATATAATTATTCGTTATTATGTGAGCACTATAATATTGTACATTATGAACAATTCAAAATTCTGTGTTTACTGTTCATCCATGTTCATTCAATATCAGCAATGCTGTCATTAACTGTTACCTATAATATATTGCTTACATACCATGCCATGATGCCATATGATTCAATGTTAAATAATAGGAAATGTCACAAATATCTTTCATTTTTATGCATATAATTTGTATAATTACATGTAAACAATTTTTATATTTTGCTGAACTATCTGCCTAATCATCACACTGTTTCCGCGAAGGGTTAAGCAGAAATAATTTAAACTGTTAATGAATAAACTTTTTTTTTTGTAAATAAGTGCCTTTGCTCAATATTCAATG
The DNA here is from genome assembly GCA_022606425.2 of Lepidostoma basale. Taxonomy (NCBI): domain Eukaryota; kingdom Metazoa; phylum Arthropoda; class Insecta; order Trichoptera; family Lepidostomatidae; genus Lepidostoma; species Lepidostoma basale. The sequence goes on along the minus strand of JAHDVF020000915.1, from coordinate 12,923 downwards.
TCTATTGGCCCCAAACAGTGTCAAATGCAGTTCTCTAGACTATGGCAGGCGAAAGGCCAATTAGAGAAGAAGTCACTAGACGTAAATTGCTGTAGATCAGTCACACTCTGAGACGGAACCCAGCCTGCTTCGCTCAGACCGTAATAGACTTATCACCGATGGGAGGAAAGAGGAAGTGAGGCAAACCTAGAGCCATCTGGAGAAGAACCCTGCAGGATAAAGTTAAAGCAGCAGGCCTCACTTGGGATGATGTTAGGCATCAGGCATGTGATAGATTCGGGTGGAGAAGGTTCTTTGAGGCCCTATGCACCACGGAGGTGTGACAGGACAAAAAAAGAAGAGTTTTCTTAAATTTTAATTATATGTGAAAATTTAATTTTACTAAAAATCACCGTGTTTCAAAAGTGTTAATCATATTTAAAAAAAGTATTTATTGCATGAAGGGGGGACGTTCTCATTTTATGTTACTTCGTTGTTTTAATTTATTTTGAAAATAATGTTAATTTTTCATTTAAGTTCGAAATACCCCTAACCGATTCTGAATAATTTCATCTTGTTAAGTTACTTCTATTATCTCCTGGGTAAGTGCACTTGCGCGCTAAGTAATTGTTACACAAGGAAGCAATTTGAATATTTGCATAGTTATGTAGGCACTCCATCGCGCGGGAATTTATCCGCCCTCTTCTATCATAACTTTCCTTTTAATCAAATCAATGACCCCTTACTTAACCACCTCTTCGCTGCGAGCGGTTGGTTATACTGGACGTTATATCATAGATCCTACATATGAAACTATTATTTTGACTTTTTTAAGATGTGGATATAATTTATTATTTTATAAGACGTAAACGGAACTAGAAATTGAGGAAGGCTGAAGAAAATGTGGCACAATCACATCAATCAAAAATTAAAAGTCTGTCACGTAAGGAGTCGAAGACATCGATGTAGTGCATGACACGATGTATGAATGTAGAGGAATCAAGAGAAATATGTCAGGAAAAAAAAGTGTGGCGGTCCATTATTTTTACCTACTCCTTAGGGAAGACGGCGTGTTGGTTAACTAGTTAGTGTAAATAATCTACCATAATATTAATATGTATAAAAAAACGATAGTTTTCAAGAAGTTTTATTATAATATTTATGTATAACATGTTTCATCCTTCTAAGGCATTATCAAATTACTGTAATTTAGGCTAAGTAATTTAGACTAAGGCATTATCAAATGACTGACACATTTCTTATTTGATGTTCACGTGTTATTATATCTATTAACATTTGTCAACAATCACTTTTATACAATCACTTCATATAATAAATTTTGTACTAGTTATTTTATGTTTTATTTAATATTTTACTTAGCTTTTATTAATAATATCCTCCTAATACTCCAAAGTATAAGCAATCTACATATCAGCGAAAAATATTTCAAATATAATTAACTGTTAAAATTTATAATACTGTTATGATATCACTAATAGTGAATAATTAAAAGTGTGATATCATCACAGTGATATAATTGTTTTCAGTTAATAATGTTGAAGTATCTTAGTGTTTCGGTAAAAACAATAAATTATTAAAATATTTATTTATTTAAATACAACGAACGTTTTTGAACAGTCTTTTCCTATTGTGTGATGGATATGAAAGAAAATTATGCTTGAAATGTGATATCTCGTATAACATTATAGAAGAATATTTCATTGTGCCTGGTTATCATAAACTTTGTGTTTATCGCATCCAGTTTTAAATTAAATGAGCTATTTAACAGAATTTATTACATCATGTGTGACAATTTTAGCAGAGGATTTATGTAACTATGGGTTAGTGGACACTAAACATTTGTGTAACACAATTTAGACAAAACCCAACTTCAAAGTTTATACGCTCTTGACTTTATGTTTAATAAACAGGTTAAAATAACAGAGCTTAAAGTAACAACAATTTTATCCTGTTTAATATATGTAGTAAAGTACATTTGAAAAACTAATAATTACTTTATAACCAATTTAGGATTATCAGAAAGTTTTCATGGATTAAAAGTGCTTACCTAAATATGAATAGGTTTATTATTGGACGCTATCCATCTGATTTATCTCCCAGCATACAGAACCAACCTACCTCTCGTGATGCTACTGGGGAGAGCAATTCAATTGCTGAACGTGATCGCTTCGGAGATCGACGTCTTTTATATTCGTGAAAGTACGTTCAGAAGACGATTACTATTGACTTTGGAGAGTATCTTGTATTACAAGTGTCCATTTCTCATGCGCTCCTGGTATTATATACGAGTATTTATTATATTTTACCTGTTCTTAATAGATGGCTTAAAACGAATTGTTGCTGGTAATATCTTTTGAGAAAATAAACTGATTTAGTTTTATTTGATTGATTTGATTATTACTCAACAGCTGCTAATTTGGTGAGATGAACATAATGCTTTTGTGACGTATTAGAAAAAAACTGCTATAAAATACTAGAATTATGAGTGTTATTTTTAATTATTTGATGTAAATATAATTTAATATATAGTATAAGTTTTTTTAATATCGGTATTAATTTTATAAAATCAATTATTTATGATTTAAAATACTGTTTTTTTCCACTTTTGAGTTTATTTTCCTCGACTTGTTTAGAAGGCTTTATACATTCATCATCGGGAGAACGATATAAACATACTAAATTTAAAGTATAAAGCCTTCGAAACTTGTCGAGAAAAATAAACTCAAAAGTAGTAAAAACAGTGTTTTGATTCATAAAAAAGTCGACATTATGGAATTCCACGCTATTAATGCCTTAAGTTTATCTAAAATAACAAAACCTAATTATGCATGTGATAATAATAAATTGATTATATGGACCAATTTATAGATATTTGACTGACATTTGGTAATATTATGTTTTATTTTATATGATTATTTTATACAAATAAAAAAAAAAAATCTTTATTATGAACGTTTTGTTCCCACTTTTTCATCTTTTTGCGTCTGGTTTCTCCACGTGGCTGCTTTCTCCTTGTATATTGTTCTATTAAACACTACCTGCATATCTACCTGGATATATATTACTAATAAATTAAAATATTATTAAAAGGTGATTTATTTGCGTATTATATTTGCGTAGATCATCACGGTTGGTGGTGAGATGTGTTTTGAGAACTTAGGAATATCCGTATTGGGAAGAATGCTTTTCCCGCTAGAGGCACATATCGTCACCTGAGAGTAAGAAGGTTCCAACTGTCAAAGGTAAAAAGATGAGAAAAATGAAGTTTTGTTGTTTTCGGGTGTGTATCTTGTAATAAAAGGGTTCCATCTGAAGCAGATGAAATTATTTTACCGAGAAGCGTGTAAATTTTCTCTGGCGATTAACTAACTAACCAACATGCCATTTCTCCGGAGGGGTAGGCAGAGAAGATGGATCGCCACAATTCGCTGTCCTGGCATACCTCTCGGGCTTCCTCTACATTCATACATCGTACCATGCACGCACGTCGATTATTCCGACTTCGAATGTGACCGCCTTTTAGTAATTGATTAATTTGGTCATGCCATGTTTTCCTCGGTCGTCCTTGGCTTATTTTTCCACTCACGCTTGTAATGGTACATACCATTACGATTTCTTCGGCCACTGTATTCGCCCCAATTCTCCCCAGTTAAGTACCTCTTCGAAATTTATTTCCAACTTCTCCTGTTTCCGCCGTGTGAGCAACCGCCGCCTTCCCGGTTGGTAACACTGTTTTTCGGTACTCTATGCTCCGAGGCCAGAAGCCCGCTCACTTCCCTCCAGTCTCCCTTGCGAGTAGGCCGCCATCTTGTGTTTTTTCGCCAGTGCCCAGTTACCACCACGATGTAGGAGAAACGTTAATCCGTTTGCATCCGGCTGGACCAGCAATGGTTCAGCCTTTCTCCCATCATATCTTCTGAAGGTACGCGTCAGGTAGAATACTAATAATATATTTATCCATATCGAAGACCGCACATTGGTTCCACTTGTGCGTCATGTGTCCGCGTGTCTGCGATTAGTTCCGATGGCTCTGTCGGACATCGACGTGACCGCGTTCGAGGTCTCCGTATCTTGCTGCCACCCGATTGTCAAGGGCTACACCACAATGCGGAACTGCGTGGACCACTTCTTCACTCCGTACAGCACCACCAGCCTATGGAACCTCGTGTCTGTCAGGTGACTCTGAACTTGTATTTTGTGAACCGCCATCAACTGGTCGTCGACACAGCGTCGCTGACAACGTCGACGGACGACGTCGCTAGTCGATGTCCCGATGAGCACGCCAGCGAGGAATCGCCAGAAACAGCTTCTTCATTCTTCCATTTAAGTTTCGATTAATAAGACATCCCTAGTCTCTGGATTATTGTTATAATTTTAACTAGCTAATAAACCTTAATGTATCCCATGTAACTGTCTTTATATTTACACCCGTTCCTGAATCGAATAATATACCGAAAAGAATCTCACGATTACCACCCTGAGGATAAAAACCATGCTCTTTGTGCTAACCGAGGAGGAACATTTCACGCTGCTGTACAACTTTTTGACCATTCTACTCTCATCCATTTGTTCCATATGTCCAAGTTCTAAGTGTAAATGAATCCTTCTTCGGTGAATCGTGTGTTTTGAATGATAAGATGGAACTTGATTATTTTCGTAACATCAAAATGACGATACTATTACATGTTTTTTTTAGTTGTACGTATAAATAAGGTTAGTAAAAACCCTTTTCACGAAAAAAGACAAATATGAAATTTTGTTAGTTAGAACCCTCTTACTCTCAGGTGACGATACAAGAACTAAGCGCACATGATTGTCGTATGACAATCAATATTACCGGTGATACGCCAAAGCTTAGAAGTAATTAAGCATGCATTATATATTTACTTTGAAGATGGAGACTGCAAAGATATAAATAAATTAAATCAAATGATAATAATATAAATGATAAATTAAATTAATTTGTATAAAAATATTTTTTCGTAATATTTTATACTTGTTTTTTTTCCTTCCGAAATCGAGAAAATTTTATCTCGATGTGTACTATTACAGTGGTATTTTTATGACTATCTTCTTTTATCTCAGACACCGCCGTGATTCCATTAGTGGCCATCTAAGAATGCATTTTTCCTATAAAGATTCCCATTTAGGTCAAACAACTTCTCCCTACATGTAATTTATTGAGTATCAGGATCATGTTTCCACCGCAATTTAATCCCCTTTCATCCTTCTTGGTTGAAAATAATAATAACTACAACAATGTCCCAATTACTTGAGATGCCGTTCATTATAATTTCGTTGCAAACTCTATTCTGGGCTTTTTTACTCTATTATTAATTTAAAAACAATCTTCAAATTTATTTTTCTCTATAAAAATTGCATGTTTCGAATACGGTTAAATCAAAGATTTTCGTACATATACAAACGATACACAAACACACAAACACACACTTACACACACACACACACACAGATCAAACACATACAAACATCATACACATTTACACACACCAAAACACACACACACACATACATACAAACACGTGCGCACACACATATTTTCCTCTATTTCTTGTTCCGTATACATCGTTCACATATATATTTTTAATCATTACGCCTCCATTTATTCTGTATCCAAATCATCTTAATAAACCTTTCATTATTTTGTTCAAAACATTCGCACTGCATTCACATATAATATTTGTATATACAGATTTACCATTTATCGATCTCATATCTACAACACTTATTCTACTTTTTTCGTTATATTTCCAGTTCCATGCTTCATTTCCATACATAGGCGTTGGTACAAGAACACAATTATGCACTGCCATTTTAGTATTTCTATTTGTTTACGATGACAAATTTAAGTGTGACATTCACTATGTTGCCTGTAAAATTTTACCTAGTTTCTAAATACAATAAATTATGTTATATTATTCTATTTATATTGCACTACAAAATCAGCGTTCACGGGAACATTCCATTACTTCTTCGCTAGTTTTCAATCCAAAGTATTGGTTTGCAGCAAAGTTTAAGATTTTTACTGGTTCTTGCTTGGGATGACACTTGGGCCTTCCATGTGGTATTTTTCCGTTGATCTACACATTCATAAAGCATTATATCTGTATAATGTGTTTATCATATTATCTTAGTGAAATATATTGTAAAATAGTATATGATCATCAAATGCACATATTAAATGTGAATACAGTGCGAATGAAAGTGTTGTGAACAAAATAATTAAAGGGTGATTAAATCAAATCTTTTTTTTTTCTCAAAAGATATTACTAAGAAAATTAAAGGTTAACGCATCTTGAGAATAGGTAAAATATAATACCAGGAGCGCATGAGAGATGTTTCGACGTTTGAAAGACAAGATACTCTCCAAAGTCAAGAGTACATAATATAATAATATTATTTCTTCATATAAAGCACTCACTTTGTGGATGGACATTTTAAATAATTATATAAATAAAATAACTTTGTATTTAACCACGGTAGGGTATATTGATGCCAACTAGTTTCGCTTGGACCCAAGCTTCATCAGGGCAGTATAATAACAGTTAGTTATTATACTGTAGCAGGCAGTTATTATACTGCCCTGATGAAGCTTGGGTCCAAGCGAAACTAGATGGCATCAATATAATAACCCTACCGTGGTTAAATACAAAGTTATTTTATTTATATAATTATTTATACTATTATTTTACTGAAATTTCTTGAAAGTATAAAATTAAATGACGTTTTTTTAAAGTGGTAGTTAATAAGCTTCATTTTATTTGTTTATAATTAAGAGTATTTATCTTCTTAATGTACTTTCACTAATATTAAATACTTAAATGGTTCGGATACATGGAATGAATGATAAAGAAAGTGTTTATTAACGAAGTATATAGAACAATAAATAGAGGAAGGCGAAAGGAAAACTTGGTGCGATCAAATAAATCACGCAGTAAATGACGCTCACGCGAAGAGCCGGGGAAATCGACGTGCGAGCATAACACCATGGATGAATGTATAGTAATCAATTAAAGCAGATCAAGATAAAATAATGTGATGGTTGGTTAGTAAATATAGTTATTAAAATGTTTTTTTAACAAACTAACTAACCATCACGCCGTCTCCCTGAAAGGGTAGACAGAAAGAATGGACTGCCACACTTTTCTTTCCTGACATATTTCTCTCGCTTCCTCAACATTCATACATCATGTCATACACGCGCGTCGATTTCTCTGACTCCTCACATGGCCGACATTCAATATTTATTTGATTGTGTCACGTTTTCCTCGGTCTTCCTCTATTTCTGGTTCTATTTACATCATAAACATATATTTTTTTACCATTCTTTCTTCATTCATTTTTTCCATATGTCCAAACCATCTTAATGATCCTTTCATTATTTTGTTCATGACACCATCATTCGCACCGCATTCACTTCTTATATTTTCATTCGACACTCTATCATATACAGAGTATCCACACATTCGTCTAAGAGATCTCATTTCTACTGCATTTATTCTACTTTCATCCTTCTTTTGCCAGTTCCATGCTTTGCTTCCATACATAAGGGTCGGTAGAAGAACACCATTAAGCACTGCCATTCTAGCTTTTTTGGATAGGTTTTTGATATATACGAGTCTTCCATTATTTTTGCAATAGATGGCTGTAGTAATCTGCATCTCGCGTTATATAAGTGCGATTGGATTACGCTAGATGGCGTTAGAAAGATGAGATTTCGTACTAAAAAATCTTCCAAAACAGATTTGTGATTGCTTGACTCAGTAGTGTTTGAGCTCGTGTCGAAGATGGACACCAGCAAAGAGAAAATACGCTATATTCTACAATTTCTCTTCGAAAAAGGTGGAAACGCAAGTCAGGCAGCTGAAAATGTCAATAGTGTTTATGGTCCTGATACTGTAACAGCCAATCACGCACATTTTTGGTTTCGTCGATTTCGTTCTGGTAATTTTAATGTCAAAGATGCACCACGTTGCGGAAGGCCAATTGTCGAAAATGTCGATAAAATAATGGAAATCGTCGAGTCTGACCGTCATGTAAGCACCGTTTCGATTCCCCAGGAGCTAAACATTGCACAAAAAACCGTTTGGAACCACTTGAAAAAGGCCGGATACACAAAGAAGCCCGATGCATGGGTGCCGCACGAGTTAACGAAAAAAAACCTCATGGACCGAGTTTCCATCTGCGAATCACTGCTGAATCGCAACAAAATCGACCCATTTCTGAAGCGGATGATAACTGGTGATGAAAAGTGGGTCACTTACGACAATGTCAAGCGAAAACAGTCGTGGTCGAAGGGCAGTGAGCCGGCACAAACGGTGGCCAAGCCAGGATTGACGGCCAGGAAGGTTTTGCTGTGTGTTTGGTGGGATTGGCAGGGAATCATCCACCATGAGCTGCTCCCCTACGGCCAAATTCTTAATTCGAACCTGTACTGTCAGCAATTGGACCGTCTGAAGGAAGCAATCGACCAGAAGCGCCCAGCTTTGGCCAACAGGAGAGGAATTGTGTTTCATCAGGACAACGCCAGGCCTCACACATCGATAGTGACTCGACAGAAGCTCCGAGAGCTTGGTTTGGAGGTTTTTATGCATCCACCATATAGTCCAAGCCTTGCACAAAGTGATTACCACCTGTTCCTGTCTATGGCGAATGATTTGGCTGGTGAAAAATTGACATCAAGAGAAGCTTGTGAAAATCGACTGTCTCAGTTTTTTGCCAATAGGGACAAGAGTTTCTACGAGAGAGGCATAATGAAATTACCTTCAAAATGGCAACAAGTTTTCAAACAAAACGGTGCATATTTGACCTAAATTGGATTATTCTAACTATGGTAAATAAAGACTTCAATTTCATACAAAAATAATGGATTTCTTTTTACTAGACCTAATATATATATATAGTATATATATATATATATATATATATATATATATATATATATATATATATATATATATATATATATATATATATATATAATCATATATATATATATATATATATATATATATATATATATATATATATATATATATATATATATATATATATATATATATATATATATATATATATATATATATATATATATATATATATATATATATATATATATATATATATATATATATATATATATATATATGCCATATATATATATTATATATATATTGCTATATATATATATATATATATATATATATATATATATATATATATATATATATATATATATATAACATATATATATATATATATATATATATATATATATATATATATATATATATATATATTTAGATAGATATACATATATTTTTTTAACAATAAATATCTTTAAAAGGTTATCCTCGATCAGGTAAACTTTATTTTTAAACGGTATCTTTATCTTCTTCCACCGCGAATTTACCATCAATTAAGTATTTAAGTAAAGCATTTCAAACGTTATTACGAAACTTTGTCCTCGACGGAAGACAGGAAATTCGTTCGTCAGTCACTATATTCAGGAATATTACCAGTTTTCAAATCCCGAGGGACATAAGCTATGATGTTGTAAAGTGACTATGCCTGACCAATACTAGCAAGGCGCGGACCACGAGCACTCTAGGGTTGAGCCAGAGGTGGCGCGTGTCTCAATTCAAAATTTTTATATTGTATAAATTATTTTTGTAATATAAGAGTACCTTACTGCCCCTTGATGGGTGTGTTCTGATCTACTTTTCTGTTTATAATGTGTCTTTTATACATACTGGTTTTTTTTAATTCACATCTGCTAATTCTAAAACCTGTCCTCCATCCATCCCATCCCAATTTATTCATTCTTACTTAACATTTTCCCGCCTCCCTCATACACTATCTCCTTCCTGTTTTAAAATTTAGTTTGTTATATATTTTTCGTATTGTGTATTGTGTAATAATGTGTGTTTTACACAATTTTAATGTGTTTTTTTACTAATTTAAGGTGTATTTTATATAATATTTACTTCTGATTTTATTTAATAATAAAAAGATGTGAGGCCGCGCGGGAGATATATAAGGTTAAAAGAATAGATTAAATGTGGTCTGTAATCCTTTTGATTGATGACAAGAAAAGGCTAAGTTTAATTAACGTAAGTCCCGGATGGACAAGGAACAGGCCTAGATAGTGCAGAGAGACTGACGAAAGGGCGTCGCTGCGTCCTATGACAGTCTCGGGTGGTGGTGGGAACCTTATATATTAGAGTACCATTTCATGTCCCCCTGATGTTACGGATCACTATGGCGAATGCTTTCTGGAGAAATTGATTTCCTGGGAAGGGTTACAAAATGTGTTCCTGGAAGTTTTACTTGGACATATGGAACGTATGGATGAAAGAAGAATGGTTCAGAAAATATACGTTAACTATGCAAATGGAGTACGGAGTCGTGATTAATTAAATATTAAATTCTGTCATATTAGAAGTCGAAAAAATCGACGTGCTTTTATGACTCGCTGTATAAATGTAGAGGAATCTAAAGACATGTGTCAGAATCGAGTTGTGTGGCGGCTCATTCTCTCTGCCTACCCCTTCGGGGAAACGGCGTGTTGGTTTGTTATTGTTGTGGTTTTACTGGAGTGGTTTCCCGTTATTTCTTCAGAGATTTTCAGTTTGGGTTACCTTTCCTTAGGTGGTGGGAAAATATTGCCAAGTTTGTAGTATTATATTTTATATTATTTAAATATAAAATATGAATTTTAATACCTAAATTACTCGTTTATCCAACTTTCAATATTATATGGAAATATTTGAAACCCCAAGCAGGAAAATCTATTATCTTAACCGAGAATGTGAAAAACAATTAACTTACTAACTAACTAACCTACAAAAATGCGTTTACAAATGCGTTTCAAACAGAAGACATTCGTAACCGAGTGCTCACTGCCGCACCGAAAGGTCCCGGACTCGATTCCCGACGATGCCAGTGTGATGTCTTTAGACGTGTTAAATTCACGGGACATTAAAATAGCGATAGATTAGCTATCAATCATATGTCACGAGAATCAATATAGCTTTACCCTTTACATCGATTTGGCTCGCGCTGTAATGATGTTAAGAGAGATTCAACAGAATAATAATAATAATAATAATAACCAGTGGTTCCTGCTGCTAATTTAATATTTGATTGATTTGATCATGCCACGTTTTACTCGATATTCCTCTATTTCATGTTCCGTATACATCGTTTATATATACTTTCTTGACCATTATTTATTGAATCATTATTTTCCAATAGAAACCACCTTCATGATCCCTTCTGTATTTTGTTCATAACAACTTTCATTCAAACTGCATTCACTTCTTGTGTTTCTATTCAACACTCAATCATATACAATTGTATACACATTCGTCTAAGATATCTCATTTCAACTGCATTTATTCTATTTTCATTCTGTTTTGACAGATTCGTGCTTCACTTGTATGGAAGTGATTTTTAAGTATTTAAAATTAATTACTCATTAGAAATTTAAACATAACGTGGTTTATTATCCACTTCACTACATGTTTCGGAGGAGACTTCAATCTTAAAGTGTAAATATATAAATTTACACCTGATGATGGAGGGATTTACGAGTATTCACAATTAATTCATCTTTGGAAATTGAAAAATAACGCTGTTTATTATCCACTTGAATATTAAATATCACGACACCTGATGTATATATTTACTCTTGAAGATTTAGGTCTCCTCCGAAACAAGTCGTGTTATTCAATATTGTAGTGGATAATAAACAATGTTATTTTTCAATTTTCAAGGTGTATGGAATTCCACAGTGTTTATGCCTTAACCTTCAATAAATCAAATTCTGATCGGGTGGTGGTCTAGGGGATAGAACGCTTGGCTCCTGATCTAGGGGACTTGGGTTCGAGCCTGAACACGACCAGATTCCTTCTTCATAATAATGAGCTATTTTCTGCTCACATTGAAGATTGTAAAATAAATTCTAATATCATTGATTTAAATCTTTGATGTTAGGCTTTTTAAAAAAAAAAAAAAAAAAAAAATGAGTTGTGTATTTATAATTAAAATTTATTGATAAGCTTTCAGGATTAGGGTTGTTACGTTCAAAATCAGGGCCGTCCCATTTTCGCCACGGCGCCTTTGCACACGTACGTACTTTGCACAGTGTCCGGCAAAAAGCAGCCCCGCCGGTTAGCCGAGCCCATTAGGCTTGGCAAAACAGAGATAAGCCCTGTGCTTACCTTGCATATGAATATTCCACGAAACTTGGGCAGGTAGGTGCCCACTTATATTGTGCACCACATTATGTTTATAATATATTCATCTATTATCGGTAGTGGAAAATGTTGTTTTATCTCCAGCAACATCGCAAATTTAATCACAAATGTAATTTCTTCTGAAAATATACGGAAATTTTGGTGGGAAATATGAAATTTTGTTAAGGCATCAAGCACTTACTTTGTAATCCTTTGAGATATAACAAGCCTGTGAGTACACCAACGTACAAAATATTTTAAATTTGCATTCTATTTTAAACAATTTTGTGACAATAAATAAAAAACAAAATTTCTTCTACGAGTATATTCACCTCATCATTACTTTTTGTTGCGGATTCACAATTGAACAATGTGATTTCCTTTGTAGCCCAATAGTTTATTGTTAATAACATATAAAATTAAAAATAAAGCATTGACCTAAACATGACCGGGAGACTGAAGCTCTTCATCAGTGTATTTAAAATATTATATATGCAAAATAAATATTTAAACAAATTTCATCATGAATGTGGTCAGTTTCGAGAGTTGTTAATTTAATCAATTACATGATTTTGTTGTAATGTTATTATAGTGTCATATGCAGACGATGCTGTGTTAATCGCTGACAGTAGAGAAAATTCGCAAGTCTTAGTGTCAAGGATG
>JAHDVF020000913.1:0-17901 GCA_022606425.2 Lepidostoma basale | reverse complement strand
AGAATAGTTAAAAAGATATAGGTCTATTTGTCTTTGATAATTGCCATCGTCAAAGGCAGCACAGATTGTTTTATTTGCCGGGCTGCAGAACCAACCTGCCAATATGCCTGTGGGTACGATAATCTTATTGCTTAATCGGTTGCCTCGGAGGTCGATATATTTCGTAATAGCGTGAGTTGCCTCAGGGATGCAATATCATCAATGCTATGATTCTTTTTAATTCTTAATCTTTATGTTTTTTTATGCTTCTCTTATAAATTCTTATAATGTAATTGCAAACGACCTGGAATTATATGTCTGTAATGTTTGTGATTTTTATTCAAATAAATGAAAATGGCATAAACAAATTAATCAAATATTGAAAGACGGGCATGTTAAAGTAGGAACAATCGACGGGCGTGCATGTCACGATGTGTAAATGTAGAAGAGGTTAGTTAGTTAGTTAGTTATGCTGATGTCCTGGTATAGAGCATAGAGAAAGCACCCTAATAACACCCGTTTATCTGTTCAAGTATTCAAATCTCGGACGATAATCGTAATACGTTCAACGAGTTATGTAGGATCGACCGCAGTCATAATGCCGGTAAGACGGACGCGCAACCATCTGACCCATAAACCCCCTGACCCGGACATGTTTCGAGCGCGAAATTCAAGGTTCTAGAAACCTGTCTTCCTCATCCACCCGGTATCGCTGAAACAGCATCCGATCATTGTCACTTCCTGTTTCCAAAGTTACTTTATTGGGAAACCAGTTAACTTGCCAACTAACTGATTCGTAAACGATATCAATGCACTTCGCGCGATTTCTTTTATTTGCAGATGACCTAAAACTTTTCTTAAATATAACAACATTTGAGGACTGTTTGCGTTTGCAATCCGATATTGACAGGATTGTTGACTGGAGCAAGCGCAACCAGTTTACTTCAACATATCCAAATGTGTTATAATGTCATTCTCTAGGGCGCACTACATTACATATCATCCATATTCCATGAGTAATGAGAGCCTCAAACGTGTATCTACTGTCAGAGATCATTTACGAAAGTCGATTGACATTTCGTGCTCAGATCGGAAGGTATGTGACGTTTCGTTGAAGATGCTGGGCTTTGTTCTTCGAACTGTTAGGGTTTTCAGAGACACCCGGGTCCCAAGAGCTCTATATAACTCCTTAGTCAGAAGCAGGCTTGAGGGAGGTGCCGTGATATGGAGTCCACATGAGGCTCAGTATTCTCTCATTTTGGAGAGGGTTCAAAAGAAATCCTTGAGAGCCCTCTACATGAGAGAGTACTGGGTATATCCTTGGCTCTATCCAACGGCATTTCTCTTGGGTATGCTGGGTTATAACTCCCTCGAACTGAGGAGCGAAGCATTAATGTCAACGCATTTTTTCAAACTGATTCGGGGCTCTATTGAACCCCTCTATTCTGGAGCAAATAGGTCTTTTTGTTCCTGATAGTTACCTGCGAGAGCTCCGACATCAATTGTTCTTTGCTCAGTCACGCAGAACCAACCTGCCTTTGGTGATGCCAGTAGGAAGAGCGATTCGGACGTTGAATCTAATCGTTTCGTATTTGGACATTTTCAGTATTAGTGAGACAGTATTCATTAAAAAATATATTACAAATTCTCGAAAGAGTACTCGGCATATTTGGGTTCCTTCTGATAAGTATGAGTTTTTGGTTTCATAATGTTGTTTTATCTTTGTCTTATCTTTGTAACACCGTTTTGTGTCCAAATGAGTCGCTTAAATATTTTTCGTTTATGAGACATAAGTCTCATTTGTGTATTATGTATAAATAAATAAATAAAATAAATAAATTCATGGTCGAATACATAACCTGGATATTTTGAATGACTTGACTGTCCCTGACAATTATCTGCGACAACGGCAACATAGATTATTTCACCCGCCACTGTGTAGAACCAATCTCCCTAAGGTAATGCCCGTGGGTAGGGCAATAATCCTTCTAAACCGCATCTTTTCGGATGTGGACATTTTTCACGATAGTGAGGCTACCCTCAGAAAGCATCTATCTCTTATATATTGTATTAAAATGGTATTTGCTTTTCTTGTTTTTTAATTGTACTACATTATTTATTTTTACATCTGTTGTTCTTAAAAGTAATATGGTGCCTGCATATCTAACTAAAAATGTAGCATATAGTTATGAAATAAATTATTATTTGACGAGAGGTCGTGATAGATTCCGACTCCGGAGACCTAGACTTGAAAGTACAGAGAAAGGTGTTTTTTTATAGAGGATTCAAATTATTTAACGAATTGCCAAATGAGGTAAGAGATGCCGGTTCTCTTGCGACCTTTCGTCGAATATGCTTTAAATATGTTGTCAGTACCGATGTTCAGGGTTTTGTTGTTTTTTTTTCATTTGTGTTTAGGGTTTTTGTTGTTTTTTTTCATTTGTGTTTTTTATATTATTAATTTTATTTAAAATGTTGTTTTATAAGTTGTAAAATGTTAATGTAATTTTTTATAGCTTTATTAAATAAAATATTTAAATTGTCTATTGGCCCAAGCTAGCTGAAAACGTTTAAATATTCCTGGTTATTTTTAGAATTAATTATTAATTTAATTTAGATGTTGATTTTAGATGTCGAAAGAATCGAGGTGTTTGTATAACTCGTTGTATGAGTGTGGAGAAATCTTGAAAGGGGTGTCAGGATAGAGTAGTGTGGCGCATCCAGAGAAATATCATAATTGTTGTTGTTATGTTGTTATAAAGTTATTGTATTTCATTGTATACACAGAGTATGCGGTGCGAATGATGGTGTTATGAACAAAATAATGAAAGGGTCATTAAGATGGACATATGGAAAGAATGAATGAAGAAAGAATGGTAAAAAAAGTATATGTTAAGATGTAATTGGAGACCGAGGAAAACGTGGCACGATCAAATAAATCAAAAAGACGACCTTCGTGGCAGAGTGGTAAGAGCTCTGACTTCCATACCGAAGGTCCCGGGTTCGATTCCCGGCGATGGCAGTGTGATTGTCACATTGTCTTTGGTCTGGTGTAGAATTCACGTGACAATAAAATGGCGATAGATTGGCTACCTATCACATGTCACGAGAATCAATATAATAGCTAAAAAATTAATTGTATACAGTAAAAGGGTTCAAACGACCTGTTGTATACATAAAAAAAAATTATAATAAAAAAAAGTAATAATAATGAAAGGATTATTACGATGGTTTGGACATATGGAAAGAATGAATGAAGAAAGAATGGTAAAAAATATATATTGTATTAACGATGTAAATGGAACCAGAAATAGAGGAAGATCGAAGAAAACGTGGCACGATCAAATAAATCAAATATTGAATGTCGGCCATGTGAGGAGTCAGAGAAATCGACGCGCGTGCATGACACGATGTATGAATGTTGAGGAAGCGAGAGAAATATGTCAGGAAAGAAAAGTGTCCATTGGTCCTGTCTACCCCTTCGGGGAGACGGCGTGATGGTTGGTTAGTTAGTTAGTCAAGTTATTGTAGACAATTTATACTAGCCACATAGACCCGGTATTAGATAATATAATATTTCAAATATTTATTTGTTTTTTTATTACAGAAATGGCAGATGAGGAAGTCATCTCATCCGGAAGACAGCTGTCCGACTTGGAAGACAGACCTTCCACGGCAGCTCACAAGCTGCAGATGGCGCTCAACGAGCTCACTAACATACTACAGAATAGCTTATACAAGTGAGTAACGCATAATTATTAAGAAAATCTATCAACCTTTCATCTGCCATGCGCGATTTAACTCGCCCAACATTCCCGATCGGCCATATGAAATAAGCGAGTATATTCGCTATATTTTAAATGCATTATCTAAGAATATATCGAAACACTGTGTAATTATATTCTAGAAGTTTTATTATATTTTATGGGAATGACATGTTTCGCCCTTCCAAGGCATTATTAAATGTTTTTCTATCTAGCCTAGCTAGCTAGATTAGGCCTTATAAGGTATTATCAAACGTTTTATATCAAATATCCTTCTAAGGCATTATGAAACCTTTGATAATGCCTTAATGACGTTTTCATTCGTATTAATTATTTTGTATAGAGTTTTTCATCATTTTTCAAGTAATAATAGTATATTTATACTATGTAATTAAAAAATTCTACAGTTTAACATTGCTGAAAATGTCATTTTTCTAGATATTTATGAATTCAAACAGATTCATTTACAGGTATATTTTTATGAAATAAATCACTGATTTTTTCATCTTTACAGTATATTTTTCTAGTCAAGTTTCGAAGGTTTTCGAAGGGATATAAAATGAAGGTTATAAAACCTTCGAATCACCATTGAGCCATTATTTTATCATTTATTATTTCCATGTGTCCGAACCATCTTAATGTTCCTTTCATTATTTTCCACCACATTCCTATAAAATATAATAAAACTTCTAGAAAACTGACGTTTTCATTCGTATTAATTGTTTAATATGGAGTTTTACATCATTGTTCAAGAAACAATAAACAATTACTAAGTTAAACGATTCGTTTCTAGGATCATACCCACGCTGTATCGTACCTTTTGCTACATTATTGCTTCGCTTCCATCCATAATTTATTATCATTTCATTCATTTGGTTGTGTTAGAGGCATACTGAAAAGGTTAGTACATATATGTATAATAATTTGAAATCAAACTTGCATTGTAGCGGTGAAACTGTCGTCAGTGCAAACGATACCGTATCACGCACGGGAATCGAAATTAATTATTTATGACTAGAAAATGATAGGAAACATTCACTTTGAAATCGCAATTCCTTAAGCGGCAAAGAGAACCAGATTGCAAACGTACATTCTCTTCGAAATTTAAAATTTAAAATTCTTACTGTATGTTTAAATCAATCATCATCATCATCATCAGCCATTAGGCGTCCAGTGTTCAAATCAAATGAAATCAGTTTATTTCACCAATAGACATTACAAATTTAAGGTTTAAGGCATCTATTGAGAACAGGTAAAATAATACTCGTACATATATATATATATACTAGCTGACCCGACGAACTTCGTACCGCCTCAGAATCAATAAATGTTGTGTTAACTTATAAGCTAAATTTAATTCACCTTTTTATTGAATTACAATTAATACTTAAAATGAATTAAGTTCATGAAATGTGCAAAAGTCAAAATTAAAAATATGAATTACAATGGAATATAATTCACGTGGAAGCCTGCATTAATACCTACTTAAAATGAATTATAAATTGTTAATTAAAAACTTTGTTTTATGTATCACAATTGTGTTTTTATTTTTTCGCGACAATATATTCAACCAAAGTGGAATCTACCAGATTAATTGTGAGGATTGTGATGCCGTGTATATTGGAAAGACGGGTCGATCATTTTGAAGAGGTTATATGAACACAACATTTAATACAAAAACAGAATCATTGTGTGAATTTTGACCATCATTTCAATTCCAAAAACACATTTTTTTTGCATATAACAAACAATTAAAAAAAAATTGATAAATTAGAAAATTTAGAAATTTTTAAAGCAAAGGCACGTGAATTGAATGTTATAAATAACCAAATTCCAGCTTATTCCCCCTTAGTATATATGTAGTACATTAAAAACTTTTCCTTTATACAATCTACCAAAAAAATATTAATACTACCTTCCTTTTTTGTCCCTTTCTTACTAATATAATCTGCTTCCTTATAATGTTTATCGTCTTTAATATATTAGGATTCATCGTTTTTGACTCTATATTATGTATGATTGTTCCTTCTAATAATTGTTTGAATTATTATTATGATTATTATTGGTAGGCAGAGAGAATGGACCGCCACACGACTCTATCCTGGCACACCTCTCTAGCTTCCTCCACATTCATACATCGAGTCATACACGCACGTCGATTCTTCCGGCTTCTGACATGACCAACCTTTAATATTTGATTAATTTGGACATGCCATGTTTTCCTCGGTCTACCTCGACTCCTTACTCCACTTACATCGTTAACGTATACTTTTTTAACCATTCTTTCTTCACCCATGCGCTCCATATGTCCGAACCAACGCAACGAACCATTCATAATTTTGTTCATAATACCTTCTTTCGCTCTACATTCCTTCCTAATATCAGCATTTGAGATTCTGTCATACATCGTTCTACCACACATACGTCTTAGGGACCTCATCTCTACCGCATTTATTCTGCTCTCATCTTTCTTCTGTCAGTTCCATGCTTCGCTTCCATACATAGGAGTTGGGACCAGAACTCCATTGTGAACGGCCATTTTCGCTTTCATTGATAAATTCTTGTTTCCAATAACTACTTTTAAAGCTCCATTCACTTTGTTACCCGCACCAACCCTTTTTTCAACATCACTGTCCGTTCGGCCATCCGCTGTGAACATGCTACCTAAATACACAAATTCCCTCACCTGTTCCAAGTTCTCTTCATTTACACTTATATTACAAACTGTCATTTGCTCTTCCCTTTCAAAAACTAACACCTTTGACTTTCCGACATTCATCAAAACACGTTAAAACAATTAAATAGCAGACAACATAATTTTGAATAAGTGTAATCCATCAATGAACTCCGTTTTCATCATTAGCATCATCATATTCATCATCTGAAGAGTTTGATGATTCAGTGTCCCTATCAATTGAAAAAAGAAATTCCTCGTCTTCATCTAGCCAAATATTTCGTTTATTAAGTACTCGCGGCTGAATTTCCTATGGTAACAATTCTCTGGACCGAATGTACACAGATACACCTATAAAATCAATACAAAATATACAATACGTATTTTTATTATTATTCACTAATCATAAATCGGTTTTTAATCTCTACGGAACACTCATCTGTCATCTTTTTCGAATGGTAGGTATTAATGGCGCAAATATTCTCTGCTCTCCTTCACAAAAGGGGTTTAACTTTTAGAATAGTCTCTCTTATACTGATTTTTATAACTTTGGGCATTGTTAATCTAAAATTAATAAAGAAAACCAAAAATCCCGGTGACGATTAAAAAATAACCTCAAATCTTTCACATTGAGTATTGACATCTGGCATCAACAATACACCACCTACGGGCGTTTTCGAAACTAAAATGGAAGCCATGATGTTTTTTGTACTTTGTCTCAGAAGTCAAATATAGTCAAATTTATGACAAATATAATTAATTTTAAATCATTTAAGTGATTTTTTCAAATTTTTTAATGATTATTCTGTTATCCGGAACGGAGACAAATCCAGCTAATATAAGATCTTCAAAATTGGTCCAGCCGTTCTCGAGTTATAAATGGTGTAACTAACACGATTTTTGACTTTGTTTTATATATATAGATACTAGCTGACCCGACGAACTTCGTACCGCCTCAGAATCAATAAATGTTGTGTTAACTTATAAGCTAAATTTAATTCACCTTTTTATTGAATTACAATTAATACTTAAAATGAATTAAGTTCATGAAATGTGCAAAAGTCAAAATTAAAAATATGAATTACAATGGAATATAATTCACGTGGAAGCCTGCATTAATACCTACTTAAAATGAATTATAAATTGTTAATTAAAAACTTTGTTTTATGTATCACAATTGTGTTTTTATTTTTTCGCGACAATATATTCAACCAAAGTGGAATCTACCAGATTAATTGTGAGGATTGTGATGCCCTGTATATTGGAAAGACGGGTCGATCATTTTGAAGAGGTTATATGAACACAACATTTAATACAAAAACAGAATCATTGTGTGAATTTTGACCATCATTTCAATTCCAAAAACACATTTTTTTGCATATAACAAACAATTTAAAAAAAAAATGATAAATTAGAAAATTTAGAAATTTTTAAAGCAAAGGCACGTGAATTGAATGTTATAAATAACCAAATTCCAGCTTATTCCCCCTTAGTATATATGTAGTACATTAAAAACTTTTCCTTTATACAATCTACCAAAAAATATTAATACTACCTTCCATTTTTGTCCCTTTCTTACTAATGTAATCTGCTTCCTTATAATGTTTATCGTCTTTAATATATTAGGATTCATCGTTTTTGACTCTATATTATGTATGATTGTTCCTTCTAATAATTGTTTGAATTATTATTATGATTATTATCATTCTTATTATTTTATTATTATAAATAAATGAATTTCATACAACAACACAACAACAACAACAAACCATCACGCCGTTTCCAGCAGGGGTAGGCAGAGAGAATGGACCGCCACACGACTCTATCCTGGCACACCTCTCTAGCTTCCTCCACATTCATACATCGAGTCATACACGCACGTCGATTCTTCCGGCTTCTGACATGACCAACCTTTAATATTTGATTAATTTGGACATGCCATGTTTTTCTCGGTCTACCTCGACTCCTTACTCCATTTACATCGTTAACGTATACTTTTTTAACCATTCTTTCTTCACCCATGCGCTCCACATGTCCGAACCAACACAACGAACCATTCATAATTTTGTTCATAATACCTTCTTTCGCTCTACATTCCTTCCTAATATCAGCATTTGAGATTCTGTCATACATCGTTCTACCACACATACGTCTTAGGGACCTCATCTCTACCGCATTTATTCTGCTCTCATCTTTCTTCTGTCAGTTCCATGCTTCGCTTCCATACATAGGAGTTGGGACCAGAACTCCATTGTGAACGGCCATTTTCGCTTTCATTGATAAATTCTTGTTTCCAATAACTACTTTTAAAGCTCCATTCACTTTGTTACCCGCACCAACCCTTCTTTCAATATCACTGTCCGTTCGGCCATCCGCTGTGAACATGCTACCTAAATACACAAATTCCCTCACCTGTTTCAAGTTCTCTTCATTTACACTTATATTACAAACTGTCATTTGCTCTTCCCTTTCAAAAACTAACACCTTTGACTTTCCGACATTCATCAAAACACGTTAAAACAATTAAATAGCAGACAACATAATTTTGAATAAGTGTGATCCATCAATGAACTCCGTTTTCATCATTAGCATCATCATATTCATCATCTGAAGAGTTTGATGATTCAGTGTCCGTATCAATTGAAAAAAGAAATTCCTCGTCTTCATCTAGCCAAATATTTCGTTTATTAAGTACTCGCGGCTGAATTTCCTATGGTAACAATTCTCTGGACCGAATGTACACAGATACACCTATAAAATCAATACAAAATATACAATACGTATTTTATTATTATTCACTAATCATAAATCGGTTTTTAATCTCTACGGAACACTCATCTGTCATATTTTTCGAATGGTAGGTATTAATGGCGCAAATATTCTCTGCTCTCCTTCACAAAAGGGGTTTAACTTTTAGAATAGTCTCTCTTATACTGATTTTTATAACTTTGGGCATTGTTAATCTAAAATTAATAAAGAAAACCAAAAATCACGGTGACGATTAAAAAATAACCTCAAATCTTTCACATTGAGTATTGACATCTGGCATCAACAATACACCACCTACGGGCGTTTTCGAAACTAAAATGGAAGCCATGATGTTTTTTGTACTTTGTCTCAGAAGTCAAATATAGTCAAATTTACGACAAATATAATTAATTTTAAATCATTTAAGTGATTTTTTCAAATGTTTTAATGATTATTCTGTTATCCGGAACGGAGACAAATCCAGCTAATATAAGATCTTCAAAATTGGTCCAGCCGTTCTCGAGTTATAAATGGTGTAACTAACACGATTTTTGACTTTGTTTTATATATATAGATATATATATATATATATATATATATATATATATATATATATATATATATATATATATATATATATATATATATATATACTATATATATATATGCTCCTATATATATATATATATATATATATATATATATATATATATATATATATATATATATATATATATATATATATATATATATATATATATATATATATATTGTAGTCCACTGAGTCCATTGAGAACAGGTAAAATAATACATGTATATATTGTAGTCCACGCTGCCGAGATGAAAATGCTGAGGTGGGCCGGAAGCGTCACAAGGCTGGACCACCTAAGGAATGAATACGTGAGGGGTAGTTTTAAGATTGCCGCAATAACGGAAAAATTTAGAGAACCTTGACTCCGGTGGTACGGTCATGTGATGCGAAGAGACAGCGAGCACATTGTCCAAAAAGCCCTCAGCATTCCCACAAAACCAAAAAGAAGAGGTCGCCCAATGGCAACATGGTGGGCCAACGTGGAAAAGGAGCTCCAACGCGAGAACCTGACAGTGGAGATTCGTTTTCGTACGAGATGGGCCGACCCCAGATGATGGGAAATGGCAAAGGGAAAGAAGAAGAAGAGATATTGTATATAGTTTACTACCAGAAACCCATGAGAGATGGTTCGACATTAAGAAGACCAGATACACCAAAATCAAGAGTATTTGCCTTCTGAACGTACTTTTACTTATATGAAAGACGTCGATCTCCGAAAAGACCGTGTTCAGCAGATTAATTGCTCTTCCCACCGTTGTCACCAGAGGCAGGTTGGTTCTGACGGCCGGTAGGTAAAACAATCTATCCTGTCGCTGTCCGACATATGCTGTCGCTGTCGGAGATATCTATCAGAGACAAAAAGCCGAACACCTTCCAGCACGACCGAGTTCTAGAAATATTTCCTGCGTAATCTAAAGAAATGGGTCGAAGAGATGTTGGACAAAATCATGTTGGACATAGGCCTCCCTTTCCGACTTCCAAAACTCTCTATTCCTCGCATTCCCATTGCCAGTTTAGTATCGCTACCTGGTGGATGATGTCAGTGACCTTTATTCTTTCTCTCACCGTATCGTTTCTGACTCTGTCTCTTAGGCTTACTGCTAACATGGGTCTTTCCATGGCTCTTTGGGTCACTCGTAGTTTCTCGGCACTCTGTTTGGACAATGCTACTGATTCGAGGCCATAAGTAGCAACTGGCGGAACACACGCTTTCCGAAAACGAACACATTTTTCCGAAAGTTGCCCAGCTTAATCCAATTCCAATATTATACATAATATTTTATAATGTTTTAGCATGGCAAACATGTCATACTATAGCTTATCGTTTCTCAAACTATGGTGTAGAGTGGGATATGAGAACCGAGTGGGACGAAAGTGGTGTGAGTCGATGGTCTCGGATGGGGAACATTGAACGCAAGAGGTTCGATATTCCCTGATGGTGGAGAGGGTGCAGAAGAAATTTCTGCGATACCTCTATCTTACGTAGTATGGATATTACCTGTGGCTCTTTCCGATTTCTTGCTAGGGCTGCTGAGCTACCAGTCACTCGAGAGGAGACGAGACATTCACTTGGGTGTCCACTTCTTTCGACTGATAGGCGGTTGTATACACAACTCAGAAATCCTTAGTGATGTAGGTCTGTTCGTCCCTGATAATTATCTTCAACATAGATCGTTTTATCGACATAGATCGCTTCGGCCATAGATTGTTTTATCTCCCACGATACAGAACCAACCTGCCAATGGTTATGCCGGTAGGTAGAGCAATATCTTTGCTTTCTATAACGCGTGGCTGGGTACAGCTAGTTTAAAATGATCATATTTCTACTGCGAAAGCTTGGCAGCCAATATTTGTCTAGGACAAAAAAAAACTAACTAACCATCACGCCGTCTCCCCGGAGGGGTAGGCAGAAAGAATGAAACGCCACACTGTTCTGTCCTGACATACTTCTCTCGCTTCCTCTACATTCATACATATTGTCATACACGCAGGTCGATTTCTCCGACTCCTCACGTGACCGACATTCAATATTTAATATTCTAATATTAATATTCTAGGACAATAGAGACAAAATACTTCTATATAAAAAAATCCTTTTGTTACAGATCAATTGCTAGGAAAAAGCAAAGCGGAGGCGGGATCGATGCTATAACCATCTCCACCAACCAGGAGACGCACGAGAAAAAGAAGAAGAAGCAAAAGAAGAAGAAGCCCGCGAACCTGCACATCCATCAGCAGCCCGCTGCGCAGGAGAAGCCAGAGATGGAGATGGAACAGGACAAAGGTGCAGAGACCGCCGTGCTCGCGGAGGGGCTCAGACTAGAGGGGATGGAACTCGACCGCGAGATGTACGGCCCTGGAAAGACCCGAGTAAAAAGGGAGGGCGAAGACGAGGACAGCGATGTGGGAGGTTAGCATGTTGCATGATTAGTTTTACTAAGTGCCCTATTTACCATACTAAATCGGCACCAAAATAGCTATCTGCTATTTGAAGTATTTTTTAACATTTTGAATACTGATATCCCCGCCCGGAGTTTAATAGTTGAATACCCTCGTGGAGTTTAGTCACCCCACGGAGTTTAATATTCGGGAGGAATTTAACTTCCTCGTGGAGTTAAATCACCCCACGGAGTTTAATCCCCGAGAGGAATTGAATACCTTCGTGGAGTTTATTCACTCCACGGAGTTTAATCCCCGCGAGGAGTTGAATACCTTCGTGGAGTTTAACTTTCTCGTGGAGTTTAATCACCCCACAACGTTTAATCATCCCACGGAGTTTAATACCCGCGCGGAGTTTAGTCCCTCGCGGAGTTTGATATCCGCGCGGAGTTCGATACCCTCGCGGAGTTTGATATCCGCGTGGAGTTTGATACCCGCGCGGAGTTTGATCCCCGCGCGGAGTTTTAGCGTAGTTAAATCCCTGCGATACTCCACGCGAGTATCCTCATATTGTAAACGTATTTTACCAATGTGTATATTGTTGGTTATCGATAGTGTGATGGCAATACATTATAACTTAGTCAGACACAATTCCATAGGAGAGCAAAAACTTCTCTTTAAAATTATATTATAGTTGGTATAAGTATAGTTATAACTAGTACAGTTTTACCCCGTGAAATCCATTATAAACCATGGATAAACACGAATTGAATAATTCTATGCTATTCAATCTTTGTTGTCTATACTTTCAAACGCATGTGATCTGTTGTAGTGTTTAACCTCTCCGTGCGACCGGCTGCATTTGAAGTCCAAAAATATAGTTTCATACTGCGTTAGACTACATTCGCAGCTCATATTTGAATGTATCTTATATTTATTGTGGGTATTATTCATATTACAATATATGTAGTCATAAACTGGGGCAACCTGATTGAGTCGTAAATGTAGCCAGGTGCAATTCAAGACATCCATCCATCTTAAAGTCCATCCATCTTATATTTGAAATGCTAATAATAATTTATTGTTTTTAGAACAATGATGTAAAACTCCATATTAAGTAATTGTTTTTTTTTTTTTTTTTAAAACCCTATTGGGTTATATGGACACATTTTTAGATCTTACTATTAATTATGTAATGTATCAGATATATTTTATATTGAGTTGTAGTGAGATTCCTTGTGTCTTTTGGTAGTTCATTGTAAAGTTTCAGTCCATTGTTCAATATCCTTGATTGTCCTGTCTTAGTTCGTGCATTCGGTAAGTGATATCTGTCACAGTTCCTGGTCCAGTGTCTGTGTACGTCTGAATTTTTAGTTAATTTGTAGCTGCTGTCTGTTGTCTCTTCCATGGTCACTCTGTGTACAATTTTCAAGGTCTCAAAATTCTGATATGTCCATTTGTTTTGTTTGTCTGTAAACTTGTATGGTTGGGGTAAGGTAGTCAATGTTATATGCTAATTTTATTATTTTATTTTGTTGCCTTTGGAGTCTGGAGATGTCCTTTTGGTTTCCTGTCCCCCAGAAGGGAATTATATATGTCAGTCGGCTTTTAACATTAATTAATACGAATGAGAACGTCTTTTTATACAACTTTTTATGAGAATGAAATATTTTGTCTTTCCAAGGCATTATCAAATGTGCAATGCTTATTTATTTATTTTTTATAGACGGAATATATTCATGCAAAATACAAATTATTATTTGCATTCTGCTATTTCATTTAATTTATTTTAATAAAAATTACAAACATTACAGACATATTTCCAGAGCGTTTGCAATTACATTATGAGAATTCAAAAGAGAAGCATAAAGAAAATAATAATTAAATAAAACGATGTTTTTTAACTACTTCCACTTTTGTCTTTATTTAGACAGCGACCGGTTTCGCCAGGCTCGCTGGCATCGACAGACTGGTAACACTATTGTAAACTTAGTCCTTTATATACATACAGATCAGGGGTGGTAAACATGATTCTATACAAAAATAATCTTCAAATATTTATGTAAAATTTTTCTGAATTTAACTATTGGTATTACAGGTATTCTTGGAGGTTCGTGTTTAATACAATGGGTTTTAATTTTTATTATCTCTTACATATTCATGTATAATGTTTGAAAAAATGGTAATTTTGTTTAAATGTCTAAATAAAGACAAAAGTGGAAGTAGTTAAAAAACATCGTTTTATTTAATTATTATTTAAAATGAACTTCCATCAAGAGATTTCAGTAAAATCATTTGATTATCATAAAGAAAATAAATAAAAATAAGCTTAAGAATTAGAAATAATCATTACATTGATATTGCATCCCTGAGGCAATGGCAATGCTTATGCAAAATGGTTAATTTTGACGTTATTAAGTCCGACCTTCGTGGCAGAGTGGTAAGAGCTCTGACTGGCATACCGAAGGTTCCGGGTTCGATTCCCGGCGATGGCAGTGTGATTGT
This sequence comes from Lepidostoma basale, assembly GCA_022606425.2. Taxonomy (NCBI): domain Eukaryota; kingdom Metazoa; phylum Arthropoda; class Insecta; order Trichoptera; family Lepidostomatidae; genus Lepidostoma; species Lepidostoma basale. The sequence goes on along the minus strand of JAHDVF020000913.1, from coordinate 3,260 downwards.
CACACTGTCTTTAGTCTGGTGTAGAATTCTCGTGACAATAAAATGGCGATAGTTCAGCTATTAACTACCTATCACATGTCAGGGGAATCAATATCAGCTTATAAATAAATTGTATACAGTAATTGGTTTCAAGTTACCTGTTGTATACGTAAAAAAAAAAATCATAATGCCTTAGACTGGCGAAACATGCTATTCGCATAAACTATAATAAAACTCATAAATAAACGTATAAAACAGACGTTTTAATTCAATTAAAATAAAAAAAATTCATAATATAAAAGTTGCGACCCGTGAAATATTAACTAACTAACTACCTCACCATCACGCCGTCTCCCCGAAGAAGTAGGCAAAAAAATGGACTGCCACACTTTTCTTTCCTGACATATTTCTCTCGCTTCCTCAACATGCATACATCGTGTCATGCACGCGCGTCGATTGACTCCTCACATGTTACTCCTCGCCGACATTCAATATTTGATTTATTTGATCGTGCCATGTTTTCCTCGGTCTTCCTCTATTTCTGGTTCCATTTACATCATTAACATATAATTTTTTTACCGTTCTTTCTTCATTCATTCTTTCCATATGTCCAAACCATCTTAATGATCCTTTCATTATTTTGTTCATGACACCATCATTCGCACCGCATTCACTTATTATATTTTCATTCGACACTCTATCATACACAGAGTATCCACACATCCGTCTAAGAGATCTCATTTCTACTGCATTTATTCTATAATACTTTCATCCTTCTTTTGCCAGTTCCGTGCTTCGCTTCCATACATAAGGGTCGGTAGAAGAACACCAATGTGCACTGCCATTCTAGCTTAAATTCTGCTATTCTATTTACTGCCATTCTTGTATAAAACAGACGTTTTAATTCAATCAAAATTCAGAAGTAAAAAAATTCTTCCCTTAAAAACTTGGCTCACTCTACAATCATATCAGTAATAAGTTTGAACTTAGAAATATAAATCTTTTCTTTTCACACGCGTTAATAATTTCACAGGTAAAAACACCAAATTGTTCTCCTTTTGTTTTCTACACTACTATCATACAACAATAATGAGAACTAGACATAAAATAATCGAGAAGCGCATGCGCATCGCATTGTGTGCATGTTGAATTACGAGTTTTTGCCTATCATAATATAAAAAGGCAAAAAAAGTCTGAAAATATTTTGAATGCGAGAGAGCGAAGAATATTATGATACTCTGCGAATGTAATTGAAAATGCACGCGATGCGCATACCCGAGAATGTTTCCGAATTATTTTTAATGTTGTTCTGATTATTGTTGTATGACAGAAGAACAAAAAGTCTCTTAAGAACCACAGAAATGAAGACTCTCCGATGCGTTGCGGGAACGACACTCCGAGACAGAAAAATAAAGATCTGCAATGTGGAAGATGTCTTGCGATGGGGAAGACTGAAAAGACGCTACTGGAGATCATGTGGAAAGAGCATGTTCTGAAAGAGTGATAAATATAGCCGCAAATAGCAAAGTACCAACAGGAAATCGACCTGCAGGAAGACCACCTAAAAGATGGCCAGACAGTTGGACATCTACATCCCAGGAACAGACTCCGAGAAATAACAGGACACAGTCACAGTCCTAAATAAAGCAGAAAAAGAAGAAGACATTAAACAAACTAACAAACCATGAAATTTAATGTAGAATTTGGTTTACTCCCATGAATATTTCACGAGTTGCAACTAGTATTTTTTTTTATTATTATGAAGTTTTACATCATTGTTTAAAAGCTAATAAATTAATATAATTCATTTGAACTATGGTATGATAAATCTATGGTATGTTTTTGTGACCCTGACAAAGCTCCGGCGGGAGCGAAACCGGTTGATTATTAAAAAGAATGTCAGGACAGAACAGTTTGGCGATCCTTTCTTTCGAGATCACGATACGATTCTTTACAATATATTTTTCTTTAATATAACATATCTCTATGACATGATATGGCCTGGTAGATTGACCTAAAAATTGGGAAGTTATTTAAAACATAGTAGCATATATACAAGTTTCAAAAAGTTGTCAGACGTGGTGGTCGTAAGAAGGGCGGAATGGGGAATGTTGTTAACGTAAAGTGATCGCTTAACCCAACCAATGACAGGTCATAAGTCCTGTAAACGCCTCGACTACCAGATTCTGTTTCCAAAAAAATTTACATCTTCGTCTCTGTGAAGATACAATTAACATATCTCTATTTTTAATGTCAATTTTCCATAGCATGGAGTCATCGATTGAAAGCACTTCCATCGTCTACCAGATTGAAATAGATATTACTTCTGGAAGTTCATTAATTTGGAGCAAGTAGTTGAGTTCGTGTATTTAGGTAGTATGTTTACAAGAGATGGGCGAGTGGAGAGGGATATTGAAAGAAGGGTTGGGGCAGGCAACAAAGTGAATGGTGCACTTAAAGTTGTCATCGCAAACAAAAACCTATCAAAAAAAGCTAGAATGGCAGTGCACAATGGTGTTCTTCTACCGACCCTTATGTATGGAAGCGAAGCATGGAACTGCCAAAGAAGGATGAAAGTAGAATAAATGCAGTTGAAATGAGATCTCTTAGAAGAATGTGTGGATACTCTGTGTATGATAGAGTGCAGAATGAAAATATAAGAAGTGAATGCGGTGCGAATGATGGTGTCAGGAACAAAATATTGAAAGGATCATTAAGATGGTTTGGACATATGGAAAGAATGAATGAAGAAAGAATGGTAAAAAAATTATATGTTAATGATGTAAATGGAACCAGAAATAGAGGAAGACCGAGGAAAACGTGGCACGATCAAATAAATCAAATATTGAATGTCGGCTATGTGAGGAGTCAGAGAAATCGACGCGCGTGCATGACACGATGTATGAATGTTGAGGAAGCGAGAGAAATATGTCAGGAAAGAAAGGTGTGGCAGTCCATTCTGCCTACCCCTTCGGGGAGACGGCGTGATGGTTAGTTAGTTAGTTAGTTAAGTTCATTAAACTGGTCACAATTATACTGGAAATCTACTGTGCCACTTTCAATTTTACGACGGAAAAACAGTAAATTCTCATACGATTGTTTATTCTTACCTACAAAAAAAATTACCTACATTCATTACAATTCTCACGGTTTTTCTAAGTAGCAATTATTATGTAGTTGTTTATCGAAATGCCATCTTCGTGGCCTGGTGGCAAGTGCTATGAATGTCACCCCGAAGATCCCGTGTTCGATTCACGGCGATGGCATTGTGATTGTCATAC